>JAGSMP010000149.1:317500-917500 GCA_029286625.1 Parnassius orleans
TTAATTAATATTTTATTCAAATCTCGGCGTTTTAGTTACTTTTCAGTTTGCTAAGTCTTATTGTGAAATAATATTAAATGATTAACGATATTATTCTGTATATATTGATTATTTATTTTGATAATTAATATCCCACAGTAACGCAATCGAAATATCGCACAAATGGTGGAACTCCGGCTACTTTATACAACACTTCCTATCTTATGTAATGTTGTTGCATTATCGCTCGAGAAGCGTTGTGTCGGTACTAGATGACAAATAAGTGTGTATAACGCTAAGTATGGAGGATGCTGTACGCCATATACATCTACGTCTATCCTCGATTAAGAATCAAAATGTAGATGCGTTGAGGACCAAGATGTAATGCCTCATTACCAGTAAAAGGATCTCAGATATCAGTAGATAATCTACTGTTGCTGTAGATATTCTTACACTACTAATACATGGTCAACACAAATAATAGTGTACAATTTATAATAGCAAAACAAACTAAAGACACATTTTATTTTTACAACATAGTCTATGATATAAAACGGAAAAAACTTCACATAATGAACGCTTTTGAATGAAAACTTTTGTTCTTACAATTGTCAAGCCTGAAGCCACTTTATTCAGCGAATTCATTGTACTACCCAAGAGACTGTAACACTACCAAGTATTTTTGAATAAAAATATAAGAGTACTATATCCTACTTACGTTATTTTTCAAACACATTATTTTGTTGTTTGCATGTTATTTTATTTGCAAGAAATGTTGATATTAGGTCCTTACATATGAAATTAGCGTTTTGTCGCACTGACCACTTTGATCTGAAATATCTCCTCTTTGGTTAAGAATTCCAAATTCAAATTTATAAATTCATTTATCTGGTACATTTGAGTTTTGAAAACAGTCATTCATTTGTTTTTTCCTCATTATTTTATTCTTTGGCGTCGCTTCTTACCGCACAATGGAAAACATGAAATATCGGTATATTTACGAGTACGAGTTCTACAGCTCGAAGGATTAATGATGTGTACGGCGCTGGTGTCGCAAAAGAAAGCACGGTACGTTTTTGGTTTCAACGTTTTCGTTCTGGAAATTTCGACCTTCAGAACCAACCCCGTGGACGGCCGGAGACCAAAGTGGAAAATGAAGAATTAAAGGCTATTGTGGAAGCGGGTCCATCACAAAGCACTTCAGAGATAGCTGCAGGCTTCGGGGTAAGTGATAAAACTGTATTAATCCACTTGAAGCAAATCGGGAAAGTAAAAAAACTTGAACGATGGGTACCTCATGAATTGAGTGAATCGAACTTGCAAACACGCGTCGACTGCTGTGTTACTTTGCTCAACCGACACAATAATGAAAGGATTTTAAATCGAATCATTACTTGTGATGAAAAGTGGATACTGTACGATAATCGGAAGCGCTCGTCGCAATGGCTGAACCCTGGAGACCCAGCCAAATCCTGCCCTAAACAAAAATTGAGTCAGAAAAAGTTACTCGTGAGTGTTTGGTGGACTAGCGCCGGTGTTGTTCACTACAGCTTTCTAAAATCTGGCCAAATGATTACGGCAGATATCTATTGTCAGCAACTGCAAACCATGAAGGAAGAACTAGCTGCTATACAACCGAGATTGGTCAATCTCTCTAGGCCACTGCTGCTTCACGACAACGCAAGACCACACACTGCACAACAAACAACCACTAAGTGAGATGACCTACAATTGTAATGTCTGCAACATCCACCGTACTCCCCGGACCTCGCTCTAACAGATTACCATTTTTTCCGGAATTCGGACAACTTCTTACAAGGAAAAAAATTCAACTCGGATGCGGCAGTCCAAACCGCCTTCAAAGAGTTTATTGATTCTCGCCCCCATGGTGGTTTTAGCAAAGGGATCAATGAACTACCTATGAGATGGCAAAAGTGCATAGATAACAACGGTGCATACTTTGATTAATTAAATATATTTTACAAAAAAAATTGACTTTATATTCCTCCCGTACAAAACGCTAATTTCATATGTAAGGACCTAATATTATATAACATATACGGAGACTCCAGTACGTATGAGTATATTCGTGTTAAATGGAACAGGTCTTAATTTCAACATCTTCGTTATAGTTATCATCACATCAACCTTTTCAATTTTACTGCTGTACTTAGACCTCTTCAGCTGGCAAACATTCCTCGAAAGGCTTACCCATCACGCTGGCAGACGGTTTGGTGACCACTGATTCGCACTGGTAATTGGTAACCCTGTTGCTTAATACCAGTCTGTGCAGTTTGGGTTAAGTTAATAGTTTGCATAGTCATATTCTGATTCGTTAATAAATAATAACAACTACAATAACAACCGATGGGGAAGAAAGGTTGTCAAGTGGCAGCCTCGTACCGGTAGGCGAAGTGTAGGGCGGCCAACCACTAAATGGAGTGTCTACCTGGTAAGACATGCAGGAAGTTGATGGATGCAGATGGCTCAGGACCGTGCTTTGTGGCGACCTATGTTCAGTAGTGGACTTGTGAAGCGCTGTAATGATGATGATGATAATAATAATTATGAATAAATAATAAAGAAACAGCTAGTTTCGTAAATTATATTAATTTATAGTAGAATTTTATAACCGTAATCACAGAAGAAAATAATAGTATTGATATACATTTAATATTTAATTTTTGATAATTATATACCTATTATAAAATAAATAATTACAAAACTCAAAAAAATAATTAACCTGCAAAGAAAAAGAAATAGTAAGATTAATTCTATAGTAAATCTTCCAAAACATCGCGCTAAAAGCAAAGTTTTCTCCTCCGACCCTTGGAATGGTTTCCTGAAATATTTATAGTGCAATCTTCTAAAAACAAACTGATCCTGAGATCGCAATAAATAGTGTGGAAAGTAACATTCATCATTTGATTACGGTGTTAGTTGACGGCCGATTTGCCTACAAGCCAGCCTACCTGCAACGCTATCCTTTAGATTAATAAATAGTTTTAGATAATGTTAGTAGCCGTAACATATATATTAAGTAAGCACATTTTATAAAAAAAATGTAATGTGTTGAGAAGGCATTGGTTATAATACAAAATTCTTGGTACACGACAAAAATGGTTTACCTGAATACATATTGCATATTCCTGGCTCGTTATACTTTTTGGGGATGGATGCTATCCATACGATGTGCGAACAAGAGTATATCAAGAGCTTTTGCAAGTATATATTATGGTAAATCCAAAAGAGATTTTTCAAAATGAGTTCTAAAATCCAAAGATATATAATTGCTGTATACTGTGCTATTGGGATAGTAGGCTATCAAATTTATTGTATTGTAGTATAGTTGTACAAATATTTTTAAAGAGTAGAAATTTTTTCTACAAAAGGTTATTATTATATATTGTTTTATTGTTTAAATAATGATTTAAAGTAGATTTTGATGAGAACTGTTGCAATTTAGAGTATTAAGTAGACTAACAACGAATATTCGGCTATTATTCGGTATTCGGCCTATTCGGCTACTTTTACCGTTTTCGGCCGAATACCAAATACTTAAGTAAGATGTTCTGTTGTAGTTAGATAGATGGTAAAATAAAAATAATCCTCAACCTTTCCAATATCCAATAACCTTTTGTAGCACTTGAACAAACAACCACCCAGTCTCATTCCATACTAGGAGTATACTCGTATACTTTATATCTATGGGCCATACAAATAATTAATACTAATACTATGCACTTATCCCATCGTCGCGCTCACATCATACGCTTGGTCGCTGCGCTTCTGTGTTGTGTCATCAAGTATTTTTTTTAGGGTTCCGTAGTTAAACAACAAGGAACCCTTATAGTTTCGCCTTGTACGTCCGTCCGTCCGTCCGTCCGCGGTTTTACCCAGAGACCCTAGGTGCTACAAATCTGTAATTTGGCACAGTTATAGATATTAATCACGCCTACAAAACTGTGATATAAAATCATTAAAAAAAACATTTTTATTTTGGGTATCTCCCATATAGGTAAATTGAGGATGATTTTTATTTACCCGTCTATTCTATCGTGTGGGGTATCATTAAACAGGTCTTCCAAAAACACTGGGGGTATGGAAAAACATGTTTTCGATCAGGAATCCGTTTGCGGAATATTATCTTTAAAGTGATATTTTTCATTAGTCATGTGTCTTCATCCTCTACCAACAAAACCGCTGTTTATGAAAATATAAAATGTGTACACAATAGTAGTATATATAATGTGGTTAAAAGAAAACTATCACAACTAAGTAGAATTAACAAGTTAACGAGTAATAGTCGACCAACTTATAAAATGCACTTGGATTAGTGAAAATTTCGTTACAATTCCATAGAAAATTACATAAAACTATCTGCATTATAACTTTGTAATGTTATTGTAAACTGTAAGAAATAAACATTTTATAAAGAAAACGACTTATATGCATTACTACTATAGCTTTAGTTTTTCCTATGGGATAGGCAGGGTAGATCTTTGTTATTTTTTATATTTTTTTATAGGAGAGGGGACAAACGAGCATACGGCTCACCTGATGGTAAGTGACTACCGCCGCCCATGAACAACTGTAACACCAGGGGAGCTGCTGGTGCGTTGCCGTCCTTTTAGAAAGGAATACGCTCTTTTCTTAAAGTCCCTAAGTCGTATCGGTCCGGAAAAATCGCCGGTGGTAAACTATTCCACAGAGAGGTCGTACGAGGAAGAAAAATCCTAGTAAAACGTACAGTGGTGGACCGCCAAGTATTCAGATGGTGTGGATGGTATGGGGAGTTTTGCCGCAATGTGCGTTCGTGACATTTCGCGGCTGGGATTAATCCGCACAATTCCTCAGAGCACTCCCCGTGGTAAATGCGAAAGAAAATGCAAAGGGATGCAACATCTCTTCGCAGCGCCAGTGAATCGAACCGATCGGAGTGGACTCAGTCGTCGACGATTCGAGCTGTTCTGTGCTGGATGGGGTCAAGTGGAAGGAGCTGGCACTGGGGAGCCCCAGCCCAGAGATGGGAACAGTGTTCCATGTGAGGCCGAACGTGCGCCTTGTAAATTTGGAGGCAAGTGTGCCGGCATGAAATACTGTCCCGCTCTGCTGAGCACGCCAAGCTTTTAGAGGCCAATTTGGCATTCTCTTCCAAGTGACCACGAAACTGCATATCATTCGATATGTCGACGCTGAGGATTCCGATACTAGCTGAGGCAACAAGGGGATTGCCTTGAAACTGAGGAATTACGACAAAGGGGTTCTTTTAACGGTAAACACGCAAACTTGTGTCTTCTGGGGATTTAACTGGACTAGATTTAGTCGCGCACAATCCGAGACTTTGTTAAGCAAAGACTCGACTTCAGACACAAGTTTGTTCCGGTACTCGGCGACGTTTTCCCGAGAAATATTGGCACGGCCGGTGTATAGAGCATCACCAGTGCTGTCATCCGCACTGGTGATGGTATATAATTCAAAATTTCATGTTTGAGTGTTCACTAAATATATAAGTATATAAAATAAAGACATCATACATGCTAAACAAAGCTCCTTTATGGTTCCTCTCCAGCTGTAGGATAAATACAAGGTACGCATAATGAAGCGTTAACTTTAATTAAAGATAGAATGATATCGATATCTGTCAAAAATTATCTGATTTCGATTTGCCCACACTGCAGCGAGGTGAAATGTTATCAAGCAATGTTGTGTCGGAGTTCAAATACACACCGAGAATTTAGAAATCCCTATGATTGAAATAGCGCCACCTTTGCTTCTGCAGCGCATGTATAGTGGAACCGGAGAGCTCTACTTTCTTGACGTACCATCGGTGAATACATTCCTGCTGAACTCACACCTGGCCTAACTTCGCAAGAACCCAAATATAGACTGTAAGTTCCTCTGTCATCGCTGCAACGTTATTGAACGGTTGGAAGACTTCACTTTCTGTGTTCAGATTGCCACTTAATCTTGGATGCAAAGAAACGCCAACGTGCCACATCAGCTAGAATAGCCCCACGGCAGTCTCTTGCACCATTGCAAGGTGACCTGAGTGGGCCACAAACGCGCTGTAGATGCCTTAAACTGCAACATGTCCGTAGTGACTAGTCTCTGGCAGATGGGCGGTGGTGTCATTATGCTCGCAGGCGACTTTAAACATATAGGTATTGCCAGTTATTAATAGAGACTCACCTGCTGATGTAATGAACGCACATGTTTGTAATAAATCTATGTGAATGCATGCCTTAAGGCGTCGCCGCCGTGGTCCAGGTTGGAAAAACTACATCTGTCATACAACATTT
The DNA here is from genome assembly GCA_029286625.1 of Parnassius orleans. NCBI lineage: Eukaryota > Metazoa > Arthropoda > Insecta > Lepidoptera > Papilionidae > Parnassius > Parnassius orleans. The sequence continues at coordinate 323,782 of JAGSMP010000149.1, forward strand.
GTGTGTAACTTTTTTTGCCCAAGAATGAGGCACCTATGCAAGTAAGCTGCTACCATATAGCAACACGAGCCACTGGCGGACCGTAAGGGAGTAGCCATACGCAGGTGTTCCTCTCTGTCAAAGTATAAGTCTATGCAGTCCTATGCGTATACAATAAAACTAGTTGCAGCTGCACAGCTCATTATTGAATGGAACATGACCTCTGGCGGATTGTTGCTCCTGTATTAAGGTAAATAATTAATTTATTGGTTTAATTAAGTTTGAAGTGGATTTTGATACGGAAAAGTGGTGCAATTTTGTGTAAAGAGGCGAAGTTGGAAGTGCTTCAATGGTGATAATCTCAAGCCTTTTTATCCGCTAAAGTGGCTTGAAATACTTTTGTCATCATCTGTCCGCTGGACCTGTCGTCAAAATCTGCCAAAACACTTTGCTCCTGTCCACCGGTGTCTCTTGTTGCTCTAAGGCTGCTACAAATCAAAGAATATTGATTGGAAACGACGGCAATTGCACACAGATGGCAAATTCAATTTTCACTTAAATATTGCCATCCAGTGGCGACAGAAGACAAACTTGTTACATAAGTTTACCCTAATATGAATATAAAAATAATGAATAAAATAACCTTCCATGAGATTTAAAAGATGCTTCCTCAATAACATAAGGTCGTGGCACGTTATTTAAAATCATTTGATTGATGTTATTGCTTTATATAATATTATAATTTCCTTTAATAGATTGTACGTGTTTAGCGGCTGTACCCATGGCTCTCACCACACTACCAAAGGTTGGCAGAGAATGGCTTTTCGGCATTAAGTTCGCCTTTGTACCAATTTTTTTCGAGTGCAATAAATAATTTTTTATCTATCTATCTAATATCCATAACAAAGATCGATTATGTAAGAGGGTAGTGCTGTAGGCAAAAAAATTAGTCTGTTAATGAAAGAAATTAAAAAATATATAAATAAAGTCTCGGATTGGGCGCGACTAAATCTAGTCCAGTTAAATCCTCAGAAGACACAAGTTTGCGCGTTTACCGCTAAAAAGAACCCCTTTGTCGTATCTCCTCAGTTTCAAGGCACTCCTCTTGGTTCCTCAGCCAGTATCGGAATCCTCGGAGTCGACATATCCAGTGACGTGCAGTTTCGTGGTCACTTGGAAGAGAAGGCCAAATTGGCCTCTAAAAAGCTTGGCGTGCTCAGCAGAGCTGGACAGTATTTCATACCGACACACCACCTGCAACTTTACAAGGCGTAGGTTCGGCCCCACATGGAATACTGTTCCCATCTCTGGGCTGCGGCTCCCCAGTGCCAGCTCCTTCCACTTGACCGCATCCAGCGCAGAGCGGCTCGAATCGTCGCCGAGTCCTTTCCGTTCGGCTCGATTCACTGGCGCTGCGAAGAGATGTTGCATCCCTTTGCATTTTCGTTCGCATTTACCACGGGGAGTGCTCTGAGGAATTGTTCGGATTAATCCCAGCCGCCAAATATCACGAACGCACATCGCGGCAAAACTCCCGTTACCATCCACACCATTTGAATGCTTGGCGGTCCACCATTGTACGTTTCACTAGGAGTTTTCTTCCCCGTACGACCTCTCTGTGGAATAGTTTACCACCGGCGATTTTTCCGGACCGATATCTTTTTAAAAGGCCGGCAACGCACCTGCAATTCCCCTGGTGTTGCAGTTGTTCATGGACGGCGGTAGTCACTTACCATCAGGTGAGCCGTATGCTCGTTTGCCCCCTATCCTAATCCAATTCGAATCGAGAAACTCGATTGAATTACGACCAAGCGTTGTTAGCGCCGTTAGGCTTGTCAGGATATTTCATTTTCCGGAGATCATTTTAATAAATTAACAATTTACTTCTTTAATATTTTATTAGATAAATGCGCAAAACTAATACAAAAGAGCTCTTGTAGCATTGGATTACGATTTGATTTGATTGGATTTAATTCTAACTTAAACCACTTTTCGATTTTGCGCTAGATACGGTTTCGAGAGTTGGAAATTTAAATAAATTCGAATAATATTCGTTTGATTCTGAACTCGATTCTGTCGGGAGTAGTCCGGCAAGATTTGAAACAATGTCAGTTTGTATCGAAAACTGAATCGAATTCGAAATCAATTTCGGGAGTAAGGCAGCTGCTCTACTTCGCTCGTTAGGACATTAACTTTCGCTTAGTGCTTACTATTCGGTCAACAGACTACTGTGTAAGTATCGATATCTTTTTGGGGTAATATTAGTAAGTTCGATGATGATGAAAAGTATCCTAATGTTTGTAATTCGCCAAAGCATTGTTGATTATACCTACCTGCCTACCTCTAACACAACATGAGAATGTTTTTTCACATGTTGCATTAAAGGTTAACTTAATGAAAACCAAATGTAGAAATCGTTTTACTAACTGATGCATATCATCATTAATAAAGAAAGGTATTGAAAATTCAAAATACAAAATTCTGTAGAAACACCAATTTTATAGCAAGATAACTTTGCCAACAATTTTTGCAAATTTTCACTTTGGCCATGGCTAAGGCAGGTTCTGAAAAAATAACAGGTAACACTGATGACAGCCTGACCAGTGGTGCCATTGATACGGCAATTGCCGTATTATACGGCAATCCACGACTTTATCAAAAAATACGGCATTCGGCAGGCCTCTCGTTGCCGTATCACAAAATACGGCAATTGGGAATAATGTGAAACGAAACGTTTTTTCACTAGTGTAATGAATGAAACGAAACATATGTACCACACGAGTAAAGAAACAGAAGAGAGACAAAAGCTTCATACAACTGCTCTAGGTATGATAGGTACACTCTTTGTCCAATGTATTGGTAAATGATTATAATTTATTATTTTAATATGATATATTGATATCTCATACATATTATACACCTCAAAAAATTTATCGCATTTGTTGAATTGCTTGAGCAAAAATTTCGCTAATATTTTGATTTCGAAATAAACAGTGTTAGTAATGATAGTGATGTATAAAAACGTGTGCAAGATCATATTTATGTCATGTGAGTGATTTCCATTAGATTATTAAACAAAATTACGTTTTACATTTACCATTCAACTAAAAGGCACAATAAATAATGTAAAACCAAAAATATGGAAATAAAATGTTTAGAGTAAAGTAGTTTGTAAAAAAATGAAAAGCAAGGACAAATACTCACTAGGTAAACATGAATCTGAAGTGTTAAAAACGATAAGAAACATTTACGAGGAGAAACAAATAAGGAATAGACATTTTTAAAATAAATTATTAAAAATACGGCAATTTAGTAATTTTTTCCTTTAAATACGGCAAACCAGACTGTGACATACGACAACTCAGATTTTTTACGATGGCAACACTGAGCCTGACTTACCTGACAATGATGGCCTAAAGGTCTAGATACCAGGCCATAAACTCCAAAAAACCTAACAATGACGTTTTGATAAGATTGTTTTGAATTTTGATTTCGTAGTTGTTGTGGTTTGTTATTTGTGTATTACAGTATACGATAGCACGTCTAAAAGTTTATACTTTATACTGTTACGTCATAATGAGTAATAATATCCGTGGGTTTGATAAGAAATCATTAAATTACTACCATATTAAACTCTTACATAGTAGAATATAATATAGCTCTCACTGTATTATTAGTCATTACATATCACTATTTTAATTCATAATTTCTTTCAAATAATAAAAATGTTGCAAATTAATAACAAAAGCGTAGGTGAGTTTTAATTTTAATTCTAAACTAAATAAATAATGAAATGTGACCAAGAAATCTGATTTATTACGGTTGAGATGTTGAATATGACAAGATAAACTGAAATTCCATAGATTAGTAGGTATTATATATATACAAGGGAAATGCGCTCGCATTACCATTTTTGTTGTAACAATATTTTCTTTTGACACTGATTTGCTTACATATGACAATAAGTAACCTTAACTTAAGACTAACAACTTGCTTTAAACAATATATAATAACAAATATTTCAGTCAAGGAACTCGTTTAAAAATTCGGTCGTGAAAGAATGAGGTGAGATCTTCCGCAGACAAGGTATTCAGCTTGATTGAGTTTGATTGAGCTGGGCTGATATCCACAACTCCATGTCTAAGCCCATATTATGCATGTGGGAAGGAATTAAAGGTTAATGTTGTTGTCACCACTTAGGTTGTGAAAAGAAAAAGAGGGAGATCTCCCAGTGGGCTAGTTGTTCAGCCCAGAGAGTAGGCAACGCTTCTTGTGTTAGTACTGAACTTGTTCTATATATTGTACAGTCATTCAGAAACATAGCTTCATTTTAGGCTTTGGTTTGTTTGTTAACTCGCAGTCCACTCGCAAAAATAGAATATGCGTTACTAATCACTTGTATTAATCAATCGCTGTCCCCACGTGTTTACTCCTAATCACTAATCAAAGTGAAAACAGGCCAATTCTTACAGTGGTTCATTAGAATAATAGAGAAAGAAATCATTTAAGTTACTTGGATTCAGTTACAAATTTATCTCTTACATAAGTACTTTAGTATAAGTACTACATTATTTCCATTGCATTATATATTGTTTTATTTTATGAAGATAATTTTCAGTTTTATTTTTTATATAATTGGAATATTTATTTTCCAGACAAAACCAACCTTCAGTGCCTTGGAATTTTGAAAAATATTTATCTAGACAAAAACACATTGGAATCTCAAATAGAAATAATATTAAAAACCCATCCTGTTATATCCAAAGAACATTTAAATGCATGGCTATTGAAAACTATATCTTTAATAGATTTGACCACTCTCTCTGGAGATGACACAAGGTCTAATGTGGTCAGGTTATGTCTAAAGGTTTGTATAGATTTTATTCTTAAAATATTTTTTTTTCAATTTGTGTAAATTACTTTAAATACAGTTTCATAAACCTTCCTATTTTTGTAGTTGATAAAGTTTATCTTTAAGATTAAATATAGCTGTAAGCCCTTACTTTTTTACATTACTCATGCCATATTTGTTTCTTTTTCTCTTCAAATTTCTGTTCTCTTTAATAACTGTTTCTATGATAACAGAAGTTTTATTATTTTGGTATTTATATTTTATTTACTAGCCCTATGAATTGTGTAGAAGGTTTTATATTTACAGTAAGTATATTTTTTGAATTATTATTTTTTAAGAAATGAACTTTTACTAGGTACTTGTGTATACTACATATTATTATGCACTACATACTTGTGTATACTACATATTATTATACACTACATAAAATAATCAGACATTGATAAACAGGGCTAAATCTTATAAGTTAAATTAGCACCATTAAGAGTGAAGTTGCAATATATATAAGGCCTCTATAAATCATGTAAGCAAATACAGATTGAGGAGGAAGAAAAAAAAATTATCAGTTAAAAAATTTAATGTTAGAAATGGAAACAAGTTCTGTAAATATTCATTTGCTTTAAAAGTAACTATTATAATGTTTTTTCACGGTAGTACTAGCACAGTTTAGTTACCTTACAGTTTTGAAACGCCTTTGATGTAAGGCGATGCCGCCGCCCGCATAGGTAGTTACGCGGCCAGCGTGTATGCTAGTGGTTGTCATGAAAATGGAAATAAAATTATTTTGGATATTGTAATACTCATTATCACTTATTAACATTATGTACATACTTATAGGTTAACAACATTTATCGAACAAGATCATGTTTTATCACTACAAGAAAAAACACATTTACAAGTGTTGCAGTGGTAAGTTTGGATCTCAATCGAATATTTAGCCAGTTTGAAAAGTATTTATTTTATGCATTAATATAAACAAAAGGAAGAGGAGAAATTTAATATAATAATAAATGAACAATTTGGATTCCAAAGCAATAAATCAACTACCCATGCATGTTTTCATCTTGTAAAAAATGTTGTTAATAATTTAGATGACAAATGTCACACTTCAGTAATATTCATTTAAATGAGTAAAGCCTTTGATTTCATTTCACACAAACTTCTACTAAACAAACTCGACAACTTAGGCATTCGCAGACCGGCATTAAATTGGATAGAATCATATCTTAAAGATCGAAAAAAAAGTGTAGAAATTTCAAGGTTAAATTATAATAAGGAACTTGAGCAGTATAAATCGCCGTACCTAATTAATGGATATGGCGTGCCACAGGGCAGTGTACTTGGTCCACTTTTATTTTTATTGTATATTAATGACATCTCTTATGTAACGAATAATTTATTGACTTTATTTGCAGATGATATTGCCATGCTATTGACATGTAACAAAAAATCTGACATTGGTAAATTTTTAAATGACATTAATAATTCTTTGAAATTAATAATTGAATGGTTAGAACATAATAATTTACACATAAATATAGGCAAAAACAAGTTAATACAATTTTTTAATAAATAAAATAATGAAATAAACCTATATATTGTATACAATGGCAAACAAACAAGTACAAGAAATTTCCTTTCTCGATACATTTTGTAACTGGAAAACTCACATAGAAAAAGTATGTAATAAACTTAACCGCTTTATTTACATATTACGGAACCTTACAAAGACGGCATCGCAATCAACAGCTCTTATCGCGTATTACGGATACGTTTATTGTATACTTAGCTACGGTATAATAATATGGGGAAATTCTGTAGACATCAATAAAGTTTTCATTGTGCAAAAAAAATGTCTACGTGCAATATATAATATGGCCCCTCATGAATCGTGCAAAGCAATATTTAGAAATTTAAAAGTGTTAACACTTCCTTGCATATACATCTTCGAAACAGCAATATTTGTGAAAAATAACCCTGAGCAATTTATAACTGCTGGAGATATTATCAAATCTAAAACTTTAAGGAATCCAGATAAATTAATCATTGATAAAATACCAAAAACAGATAATTATCATAAAAATTGCTATGCAATGTGCATAAAAGTATTTAACGCAATACCCAGTAATATCGGAAACGAGTTGAAAAAGTGGCTAGTTAATAAATATTTTTATTCGGTTAGTGAGTTGTTGGAAAAACAATATCTTTAAATTTTTGACGATTATATATTTTGACAATTATATATTATAATATGACATGATATTATAAATATTAATGATGTGATAGTGCAAATAATAAATGTATAATAATAAATGTATAAAATAGTAAATGTTTTTGTTCATTAAGTCACTTTCTAGTTTTTTTTTTTTGGTTATTTATTAAGCAATGTCTGTATTTTTTTTTTGTAATTTTAATTTATAATGTACTTAATAATACTTTTTTTTTTAATTCTATGATTTTGTACATCAGAAATAGTTAATGTTTTGTACTATATTTTTTATAACAACTGTAAAACACACACATTATGCAAAATAATTAAATAAATAAGATATAGTACGCCCGAAAGTTTTACAATTGAAAACTGGACTGTGTAGTCATAATGCATACAAACTTACCCATAATGAAACTCAGACCAACCAAAAAAAAATTAAAGAAAGACAGAAGGAGCACTGTGTTAATTTCAAGCGATACCGAAACCATGCTCAACTCCTTGACCCGCACTCACGCACACATTTTTCTTCTTTCTTTATCATTGCTGAGCGCACGCATATGCATCTAAAACCATGTGGGTCAGTGGGGACTGACCACTCCGTGACCATGGGTGCTGTAAAGTAAAGAAATATCACAAGGACAAATATCCAGACCTGGAACAATTATTTGTGTCCGATTTCCCGGAGGTGGAACCCGCGGCCGTCAGCGCTACAACTCATTGCTAAGCAACTGCGCCACGGAGCCGTCACAAATTCTTCCTATTACTACATCTAGAAAATCTAAAATATAAGAGGTTATAATGCCTCCAACTCCATTAAGTATGAAGGAATGAGACTATATAGTTTTTTATATTCTAGCCCTTGGAGGATTTTCAAGACACTATAGGTGTTTTTGCGACTCCTCTTAGGCCTTCAATTGCTGACTGCACAATATTTTTCGAATGTTAGACAAAAAGTTATCGGTAATGTTAGTCTGGTTCAAAATTACAAAAAGGTATATCACAGGGGCCCTTCCTTGGTCCGTTTCTATTTTTAGTTTTCACAAACTGATAACATAAAAATTATATATGGCAGAAGTAGTTTATTAACACTTTCACTGTTCGATTTGCAGACACAATAGTAAGAAAATAGCAATGACCCACCATAAGTGGTTCACGGGACAGAGAAAGGGTTAAGCAGCATTCTTAATAACATAAGTCCTGCTGATTTTATTTTGCGAAAAATAGACATGTGAAGTAAACTAACACAGCAGTGAATTTACCAAAAACTAGCATAATAGTACTGTACAAAATGTCATCGCGTAATTTTATAATTATCATTATTTTATTTGTAGTCTGCAAGCACTTAAGACATCATATTTCTGTTACAAAAGTTAGCAGTAAGAACTATTTACAATAGGGGATTTCGAATGATAACATATATTGAGCTATATTAATAGTATAGTTGTAGCACCAATGGGTCGGCTCGACTGGGGAAGGACCACGCTCACAGAATACCAACGTAAAATAGCAGCTTAATGCTGCTGTGTTTCGTATGGTGAGTGTAGAGAACCGGAGACCCTTTTACTGGAAAAGAGGCATTCTATCTTAGTCCTCACGACTGACAACGCATCTGCATTTAAATTCGCTAACGAAGATAGATGTAGATGTCTATAAGCAACAGCAACCACTTACCATCAGGTGGACTGTGTGCTCGTTTGTCACCCTTATTCTATAAAAAAAAAACATAAACGTGGTTGTGTTTATGTCTTTATCTTGTTGGTACCATACCATCTTTCTATATGCTTATGAACGTATTATATTTGTGCAAAATAATTAAATTTAACGCAACTAAGATCACCTGCCATAATAATTTAAATATTCCCTGGGTTAAATTATCCAAGAGTCCTTAATTTAATTTATAAAAATATGTAATCAATTAATTTCCAGTGGGCATAAGCTCTAAATGTAAGCTTAATGAAAGTAAATTTTTCGAATAATTATTTAATTAACTTTTTAAAAAAAAGATTTTGCTTCACTTTTCTAATATATTATTATGATAACATTATTTTATTTTTTCCTGTTTATTTTTGTAGTTGCTACTGGATTTCCGTCTGGACTATACCCACTAGAATCCAGACTCCAGGAAATTAAATTTGCTGTTGAAAATGGTGCTATGGAGATTGATGTGGTACTTGACCGTAGCTTAGTTCTGATGGGAAAATGGGAGACACTCTTTGATGAAGTGGTACAAATGCGAAAAGCATGTGGCAAAGCGCACTTGAAAGTGATTTTAGGAATTGGCGAACTTGGATCATATGAAAACGTACGTCTTAAAAAAGTAAAATAGCATACATACGTCTCACCACTGGTGCCTTAATGCGTGTTGGTGAACTTTACGTGTCTTCGAAATATTTTTATTGTCTTAAACATGCTCATTTCCTTACGATAGAACTTTTACGAAGGTTTTACCGGAGAGCACGTGGTAATTCAGTACTTAAAATTTCATTTTCTTTGGCGCCGGTGGGGATTGAAACAGGTGCTTGCGTATTATGAATTTTTAAGGCGAGTGCTTATCCTGTGAGCTATGACGGCACACAACATAATTTTTGATCAAATTGATGATTATAATAGTTTCAAACATCATCGTGTTAAAAATCTTAGTAACAGGAGTTTAAAATTAAAAACAAGTACATAAATGAAACCAAATTGTTAATATTTTTTAATCATTAATTATAATTTCATTTGTGAAGTGAATTTTCTCAAAATGCGTTTAGTTGTAAATTTTATAAGAATTATTGCTATCCTATTTTACAAAAATATTTGCTAGTTGGTAGTAGCTATTATATTTTAATTTAGAAATTCAAAATATGTCGTACAAAATGATAAAGCTTTTAACAAGACAGATGCATTGTCACCCGCGAGGGCTAAGATGAAAAATGTCTCACCGTCTGTAATTATACCAGCCCCTTCAAATCGGAACAGAACAGTATGCACTGCTTCTATTATAATATATAAAAAGTGTGTTTGAAATACCAATAAAAATAACTTAAATATTATTTATTTATGTAGGTGTACAAAGCTTCCATGGTGTCCATGATGGCGGGAGCTGATTTTATAAAAACTTCAACTGGAAAGGAAGCAGTCAACGCAACTTTACCGGTTGGCTTAGTGATGTGCAGAGCTATACGTAACTTCTACCTAATGACGGGAGTAAAGGTATTTATCATACACACACATACTTAATATTGATGAAATAAGAATACTTCATTTTTTTTGAAAATTTGAAGTTCCAGAAGGCTAATAATAAAATAAAACAGAATAATATATATTCTGAGGGAAATTAAACCGCGGCTACCTCCTCCTATGAGGCAATCTGTGGAGGTGGCTTATATTCAGCATTACACTTTTGATAAGCTGTAATGGTATGCCGAGGTAGCTCAGGGGCTAAGCGCTCGCTGTAAATTTCACAATACACGAGCAACTCGAGTTTGATCCCCGCCGGCACCAATGAAATTTTTAATTGCAATTTTAAGGGCTGATTTACCACGTGCTCGGCGGTGAAGGAAAACACCGTAAGGAAACCTGCATGTCTGAGAAATAAGAAAAAATTTTCGAAGACATGTGAAGTTCGTCAACACGCATTGGGGCAGCGCGGCGGATATTTCTTTGCCTTAAAACCCTCTCAGAAATGAGAGTAGGCCTGTGCCCAGCAGTGGGACGTGTATATAGGCTGTAACTTTAACTTTTAATGGTATACATAAATGAAATTTAAAAAAAAATATTTAGTTTCAAGTAGTAGTATTAGTAAGTTAGTAGTAGTAAATTCAACTTACTATAACTAATATAACCATGTGGCAATTTTTGTTATAAAATAATTTCAATAACATTTCATCAGTAACTATTACTTGAGCAATTCCTATTTCTATTTAATTAACCCTTATGCTGCCGTGTCAGTCACTTTGCACGGAGTACTGCATTTAAAGAATGACTGATGGCAGTGTATGTGTTAAATATTGTTCTCTGTATGTCTCTATAACTATCACTTGCACATGATGTACCTTGCCATTTCACAAACAAGACTCTGGCTATCGATAGATGGCTATTTATCAATTCGAATTCATCATTATAGTTCACAAATATAATCAAAGTTCACTTCTAAACATATAAACCTCTTCATAGGATTGCCTCATAAAGGGTTTCTGCCAAAGTTGCTACTTTGGCAGGCGGATTGGCAACCGCAGTTCTTCATTTTCTAGCTGTCCTGTAAGCCGCTACTGCCCATATTTTGGTTTTTTCCTTTGTCGCCTCTTTATACACCTCTAATTCCTCTAAGACGACAATATTGCAAGTGCGAGATTATCGACTCTCATCGTACAGTCGTACACCAACCCGCCTGGCCCGCCAAGCTTCGTCAATATGACCATATCGTTCAAAATTCTTCTTCACAATCGGCCAGTAAAAGTCCACTGCTTGTCATGTGCGTCTCCTGCTGAAGGGAAGTTTCGCCTCAATTGACAGACTTGGCAGGTGGATTCACTATCACAGTACCAAACGAGATGCGAACCTTTGATGCTGTTAGCTGTCGCAAGGCGTAAATACCCAGTATTATACGCCTCGCCTAAACGTAGGTAATAGTTACACCGCTATCTATCGGAAGCCGTAAGATCTTTCTGGCATATCTTACCGCATCTTACGACTCCCAACGGTGACGGTACGAAATGCAGTGATGGATTCACTCACGCGGTCATTGCTTTCAAGATTGCATGATTTTAATTGCTGCACCTTTAAAAGGCTAATGCAGCTTAATATAAACTAGCAAAGAATGAGAAGAAACTATTGTATATTTTTTTTTTCTAAACAGGTTGGCTTGAAGCCAGCTGGGGGAATCAAAACAGCCGAAGACGCCGTCAACTGGCTCGTTTTGGTGCACACTGAGCTGGGTGCAGAGTGGCTTCGTCCGGAATTATTCCGCATTGGCGCCTCAAGTTTACTCGACGTAATCGAGAAGCATTTAGACAAAAATGCTTAAAGCTAAAACACACCTGAAAGTACGCATTGTGTTTTTGTATATCTGTTTTAATATTTTAGTCCTAAGATGAAATTTAAGTTTAATTGTATGCAAAAAATATGTTCTTAATAAACGAATTTTATTTGTAGCTCATGTTTTTTTATAAAGCGAGTAGTACCAAACTAAGTATTAATAAAGATGTAGGATTATTAATAATAAACGAATGGAACCTCACCTACCCGCGGTGCACCATGCTAATCGACGAACGTGACTCTGGCAGTATATCCATTGGAAAACGACGAACCAAAACTAAATCCAATAGACCAGTGACGGGGAGTAGCTTTACCAGTGCAAGGTGTCGGTGCTGCTCTCACCAAGCCACCTACCCAGGGTGGCTGCAATATTTACAAGTTTAAAAAGACTTATATCCACCAATAGATTAGGAAAGGCAAAAACCGTAAAAAAGAACCTACTTATCAACTTTTAGTTTCTAACAAGTTCGATAACCGAAATATAAAAGTAAGAAAAATGATACATCCTACTGCTGGGCACAGGCCTCTTACTTCTGAGAGTTATAAAGCAGTAAGCTCGCCATGTTGTTCCAGTTGGCGGACTTTACATATCAGCGCACGTTACAATGCGTAAGATGATAGAACGATTAAACAAGTTAAATTTAAAGAAAAATACCACATTTTTTATCATATTCCTGCGTTGTCATCGAATTTGAGCTATATTTAATTCAAGTTTCCAGCTCATCGAAAAGTTAGTTTAAAATCAATTACTAAATTTCACCCGGAACGACAGACAAACAAGAAAGCGACTTGACAAAAACGTGGTAAAATGGTATTCAATACTACTATAAACAATTGAAAATTAATAGTCTAGAGTCTTATCACTACTAAAAAAGCAGGCGAGGCCGGTGTCGAACGAGCGCAGTCCTCTGGATCGTAAGCGAATACTGAACCCCATAGGCACCTACCTCACCGGCACGGAAACTTGGCCACTCGTGAATTTGCTGATTATTTGCACTGAAACGTTTTTTTAACAGTAAATTAAGGGTAGATGCATTCAATAAGTGTCTCTAATGGTTTTAGAACGTAGAAATTTAATGTTTACTTCACCGAAATTTTTCTTTTCAAGATAACATGTTTTCACTAAAATTAACATCTTTCCATTGTCACTTTAAAAACACTACAAAGTTAAAAATTAAGTCTGTTTCTTTATTGTCTATCAGTTTTAATATCGGGTGTTTCCTCCTCTAGCCCTGATAACCGCTTGCATTCGATCTGGCATGCTTTGAATGATGTTTCGGACATCAACTTGCGGTATGCTGTCCCAAGCGGCCAGCGCTGCATTTCAGGCTCATTTAGAGTTTGTGGCGGTTTGGAGCTGGACTTTATCTTTCTTTTGAGCATACCCCATACATGCTCAATTGGATTTAAGTCCGGGCTACGAGCTGGCCACTGTAATTTTGTATTCAACCTCTTCCAGATATTCCTCTACACAATGTGCGACGTGCGGGCGTGCATTATCGTGCATGAGGAGGAATTGGTCGTGTCAATGAATCCCGAATAAGGCATTACGTGCTCCTGAAGAACTTCCTCGATGTATCGAGTAACTGTAAGCCGATTATCGACGATGACCAACTCTGTACGTGCGTCGGAACTTACACCTCCCATACCATTATTGAGCCTCCATGGAAACTCACAGTTTGGGTGGTGGTAATGGGTAGAAACCTCTCTCCTCTTTTTCTCCACACTCGTTCTTGACCGTCTGGAGCACGTAAAGCTATTTGACACTCATCTATGAACAACACTCTAGCCCATTGCTCGTGGGTCCAATTGACATGTTCTCTTGCGAACTGAAGTCGGGCTACTCGGTGCTGTCTGAGAAGTTCTGGACCTCGTGCTGGTCTACGAGCTTTTAAATTCACTTCCTCCATTCGTCTTCTCACCGTACGCTCACTAACATTAACGCCTCTTGCGATTTGGAGCCGCTGGCGTATCTCAACAGCGGTCAGGTAGCGGTTTCTCAAAATCTCTATAACAATAAAACGATCGTCCCGGGCCGATGTGCCTTACGCCCCACTGCCTGGCCTGCGGGTGTGGCGGCCTGTCTCCTGGTATCGTTTCAGTGAATACTGCATTGAGGACCGTGGTACGTTAAGCACAATAGCAACTTCACGCTGTGTCAGCCCTTGGTCAATTAATGCTACTGCTTGTGCAACTTGTGCTGGTGTTAATGGCATTTTTATTGGCTTTAAAGCACCTTTAGTTATTGAATTAAGACACAAGATCACAATAATTGAATAACCTTACAGTAAACTTTTCACAACACACAAATTTAAAATGTGAACTTAGTCGCTCAAATGACCCGATTCAACTAAAAATTAAAGAATTCGTCATGGTGCACTTAAACATAATGAATTACCCTCTTGAACTTGAGGGTAAACATTTTTTGACATACTTGCATAACAAACATTCATCAGAAACACTTAAAGCTCTTGCTATCGCGAGATAACCGCTTGGCCAAGATTCCGTGCCGCTGAGGTACATCTAGCCTCGATTAAGAACGAAAATGTAGATCGTTGATACCCCTGAGGACTAACTTAGTATGCCTCGTTACTAGTAAAAAGGGTCTACGAATCTCCACACTTACCATAAAAACAGCAGCATGAAGCTGCTATTGTTATTTTAAAAACCACATTTAAATTTAATGTGATATTTCATTTTATGTTCATTGTTACAATTTTTACGTTAGGATAAAATAATAGGTACCTTACTTTTAATAACATTTTTACTTTACATTTATACACAATATGAGTTTAAATTTAATATTTAAGTATTTATTTTCATTTTATTTTTAAGATTTCAGGTTGTTTACACAACATGTTACAGAAATACACTGTATATAAAAATGTAAAATAACTTTTATATTATAACTTTCTAGGGTATAACATAATTCATAATAATTCAATTGTAGTTACAATATTAAGTGCAATTTTGCACTTTTAATTTTCTTTTCTAATTCCTTTGCTATGAACTAATTTAAGATCAAAGTAGCCTTTTCATGTGCTGCGACTGTGAAATGTTCATTTAATTGTAAGAATGCTTTGGCTTTACGAAAAAAAGCTCGCTCTAGCGTTCATAATTGAACACAGAACATTTTGTCCTTGGCAATGTAATAAACGTTCAAATTGAAGACAAATTGAGCAATAAATTTTAACAAGCAAGTTAGCATTTTTATGAGAAAAAAGCATTAAAATTGACGCCTATTTAAATTGTATACAGAATTTGTTACATATTTCAATATAGTAAAGCCGTCTTACCTAAATATCTTATTGTACATAACAAGTACTTATTTACTTATGCTATACATTTATTAATAACATTATTTACATAACACACCGACAAAACGATTTATCGTTTTAACACTTAATAATTTAACGTAAACGTAGACCCAAAACTTTATTTAATATATAACACAGCCAAAGCTTTTAACGGCTTAACTTTTAAACCCGGTTTTATCGGCCCTGTTCTAAACTTTCTTCATTTGCTGATTTCCAAATTTTTGTTTTACAATAAACTTTGTTTCATTTTTTATAAAAAAATTTATCCAAGAATGTGATAACGTTTGATAACAATTAAATAAACCTCTTACGACATAGTATATTATTTCGTTACGAGGTCCATTTTTTCCATCCCTTAGAATACTATACTTTTACGTAAGTATTTTAGTTCAAAAGTTCACGTTTTATCTACAATAAAATTCAATGAGAAGTGATTGTCCAAGGGTCACTGATCTTTTTCTACGGGCGCTTCTGCTCGAAAACCGTGCTCCGGATCAGCGTCGTAGTTTACGACTCTCAACTTGCCGTTTCTGTCCATATAACCGTAATGACCCCGAACATGACCGTCATTATCGCGTTCCTCGTACCGAAATTGTCGATTTTTGCTGAAATAATAAGTATTTATTGAGTATTACAACAATAGTTTCTGATTTTTTTTTCTACACAAAGTGCGTAAGTTGAGCAGTATTGTTCAGTAGTTTTCATAGTGTTATTCCTTACCTACTAAATTGCCTTTTTCTAATGCTGGGTAGTTTGATATCTTGTGTTCAATTGGAATTCTAAATTTAAATGAATGATATTCATTACAGTCTTTCACAAGTCCACTGCTGAACATAGGCCTCCCCCAAGGAATGCCACAAAGCACGGTCCTGAGCCACCTGCATCCATCGACTTCCTGCATGTCTTACCAGGTCGTCACTCCATCTAGTGGGAGGGACGCCCTACACTTCGTCCGCCGGTACGAGGCCGCCACTCGAGAACCTTTTTTCCCCATCGGTTGTCGGTTCTTCGAGCTATATGGCCGGCCCATTGCCACTTCAGCTTACTAATGCGTTGGGCTATGTCGGTCACTCTGGTTCTACTGCGGATATCCTCATTTCTAAGTTTATCACGCAGAGAAACTCTGAGCATAGCCCTCTCCATAGCTCGCTGCGCAACCTTGAGCTTCCTCATCCGGCCAGCAGTGAAGGTCTCAGTTCCATAGGTCATCACTGGCAACACGCACTGGTTGTACAGTCTCGTTTTCAAGTTTTGAGGTATAGCTGACGAGAAGATGTGCCGTAATTTCCCGAACGCTGCCCAACCGAGTTGAATCCGTCGATTGACCTCTCGGTCGAAGTTGGACATACCTAGTCGGACTATTTGTCCCAGGTAAACATACTCGTCAACAACTTCGAGCTTAGTGCTCCCAACAACTACCGGCATAGGTGTGACATGGACATGAAACATAATCTTTGTTTTGTCCATGTTCATCTTAAGACCTATCCGTTGGGAGACACTATTGAGGTCATTGACCATAGTGCTTAGGTCCTCCAGCGATTCTGCCATAAGGACTATATCGTCGGCAAATCGAAGGTGAGTGATGTATTCGCCATTGATGTTAATACCGTATCCTTTCCAGTCCAGTAGCTTGAAAACGTCTTCCAATGCAGCGGTGAAGAGTTTCGGGGATATAACGTCACCCTGTCTTACACCTCTCTGCAGTTGGATAGGTTTCGTACTCTGATTCTGTACTCGGATAGCCATCGTAGCCCTACTGTACAAACACTTCAGCACTTCGATATACCAACAGTCAACTTGGCACCGCTGAAGGGACTGTAGCACCGCCCAAATTTCGACGGAATCAAAGGCTTTCTCATAGTCCACATACGCAAGGCAAAGTGGCAGATTGTACTCTTCGGTCTTCTGCACAATTGATCTGAATGATATTGCCTATAAACAATTTTTTTCAATTGTTTCCAGCAGTTTTGTAGCTGTGCCTGCGAGCCTGTGTGACCTTAGGAAAATTGTAAATTTTCGAATATGAGTTCTCTCGAGACACCAATAATGTACAGACCAGGAGCAAAAGAATGCACGGTATCTTTTTATTTGATGGCTTCCGACTTGGAAATTTCGTAATCAATAAGGAACCGAGTTGGCAACCAGAGACTTAAGGAATGGAAAGCTAAAAACGAATTCAACTCAAATTCACATACACAACCGTACATGCGTACATAACCGACACTAAACAGAACATTATTAATTATTTTGCGTGAAATTAGCTAAATAAAAAGATATATATATGTTGAAGCTTGGCTAAATTTGTTGAATCGGTACACAAATGAGGATTATCAGATGTGATGAAAAGTGGATTCTGAATGATCGGTGACGGTCGTCGTAATCCACGCAAGGCAGCCAAACTATGCTTCCCAAACGCAAAATGAGTCAAAAGACTGCTGGCGTCTGTATGATATATCTACTTGTTAAAAACCGGCATTATTCGTTATAATTTATCAAGTTCAGGCTCAAGAATTACTGCAAGAGTAGTAGTAATAATTGTAAACGACAATGTACAACCAATACTTGTCAACTGCTCTAGTACACTACCTACTCCTCCAGGATATCGCTCGTCCATACACAACGGACTATAATAGAATAACAGGCTTATACCATTGATAATATCAATGGCTTCTACTACAGATTCTCCGCCATCCATTGTATTCCCTATATCTTCCTTTTACTTATTTACTTTTTTTCGAAATTTGGGAATTATTTACAATACAATATTTTTAACTCCATTATAGCGGTGAAGAACGTCTTTATAGAACTAAGTCTATTTCAGCACTAGTATTTTTTTTTACAGAACAATGGGCAAGCGAGTATACGGTTGTCTATAGCTCGAAAAAATTCAATTAGATAATAATAAATATAATTAAGTAGAGTAAAATGAAAGCTGTTTATCATTGCGTTTTAGGGCTATGAACCTCCCAGACGGACTTCTATTCAAAAACACAGTCCTTGTGTTACTGATTGATTTCTAGAGTGATCGGTATTCAAGAATTTTCCAGCACCCTTATCTAGTCCCCTTGCTCTCAGAATTTATTTTTATGTTAAACAATTGCGACAGTTTTGCAACGGTTATAGCAACCATTGTGATTAAATTGCACAAACAAAAATAATTTTCAAATTTAGAAGAGGAGCAGAATTTTTTAATAACGTTGAAGTACCCAAAGTATTCAATAAGTATTACCCTTTGCCAGTATCAAATCCAAACTGGTAGCTGTGTGGACCTTTCATGCCGTGCATACGAAATTCTGTCCGTTCACCGGCCGGCGGTGGAGCATATTCAACTGGTCGTTGCGGCTCTTGCCGGAGCGGCGCATGGTAAACGTTACCTGGAACAGTTATATCACCAACACTAAAATAACGTCATCGATTTCGTAATAACACTCACTGAATGGGTCGTTTCCTTTAATTTCGCTTTCTCATAATATCAGTCTATTTCAACCTTAGAGTATACTTAAGCAAGCTATGCATATGACTTATGTATACTCCTAGGTTAAACAGTACATAAGAATACTTTGATCTGTGCCCATGTTTTTAGCAGACCTAATTACAAAATTTATTTTATTTGTAATCAACTGTTGCTCGCTAAACTACGACACTACAAACGATAGTCATTGCGCCGAAACGATTTCTTACGAATCGACTTTAATACGCAATCAAGTTAAGGCACGTTACTTTTCATTTAAAATATTGCATTGCTTTCGGTAATTGAATAAGAAAATATAATTGAATAACATTATCCGATTTCTTGCCCTAAAACCCTCTCAGAAATGAGAGGAGTCCTGTGAGACGTATATAGGCTGTAATTTTAACTAACTTTTTAGCTAACATTATCAGATATCTGAAAAATAACATCAGCGCGATGTTTTTTATACTTTTTTATAGTCTTAATGCTCAACTACAAATTAATAATTGCTATGTCCTAACTCAGGTTTGAATCCTTTCCGTAACCAATATTTGTACCTTCTTCATCATGCGCCCGTAAAAGTCCAATACTGGACATGGGGCACATACTGGATATGGGCTACTTCTTTTGAAGGGATTTGCGACGCTTGGTTGGCGCCGGTCTACGTATTTTACGTCTGGTGTGAACGAAATGGATATATCGCCATCTATCGGAAGCCATGAGACCTATCTAGAATTTCGCATAGTCGCCTTATACAACACCCACGGGACGAAATGGGGTGATGAATTCTCTTACACGGCCACCATACGGCAACGCTGCTGGATAAATGTAAAACAATAATAAATTGAGTTCATTCTGATTTTTAATTACATACATACACACATATAATCACGCTTATTTCCCGTAAGGATAGGCAGAGACCACTTCTTTCCACTTGCTACGATCCTTACATACTTGTTTCGCTTCTTCCACTTTCATTATTCCCTTCATACATGCTCTTCGGTTTAGGGTACTCTTGACCTGGCCTTTTTTCAAGACGTCCCTGATTTGGTCTAGAAACGTCCGCCTAGGTCTACCCCTTCCAACACTTTCATTCACACTCGCCTTATACACTTTTTTCGCCAATCGTTCTTCATTCATTCTCTCGAGATGGCCAAACCATCTCAGCATACCTTTCTCAATTTTTGTCACTACATCTTCTTTCAGACCACAACGTTTCTTTATCTCACTATTTCTTATCCCGTCACTCAATTTAACTCCTATCATACTTCTTAACGGTCTCATCTCAACTGCATTTATTCTGCTTTCATGTTTCTTCTGCCATACCCAACTTTCACTTCCGTGCATGAGTGTCGGAACCAACACCCCCTCATGCACAGCCAAACGAGCCTTGTTATACACCTTCCGACTGCTCATAAAGTAGTGCAAAGTTCCATTCACCATGTTTCCTGCATTCACTCTTCTTTCAATATCACTCTCACACTTTCCATCTCTTGTAAACTTTGAACCCAGATACACAAACTCCTTCACCTGTTCAATTTGTTCATCTCCAATCACGATATTGCAGTCTGTCACTGCCTCATCTCTTCGTCGTCTTCTTTACATTCATCTTCATTTCCTTTCTAACAAAAGCTCCACTCATAGCAGTTACCATCTCCTGCAACTCCTCGGCCGAAGACGCAAGTAATACTTGGTCATCAGCATAGAGAAAACATTTGACGAGTAACTCATTCATTCTCAACCCACTTTCATTCTCTTTTAAATCTGTCAAGCAATTGTCCATGAACAGATTAAACAAACACGGTGACGCTACACATCCCTGTCTAACACCTTTTTCGACATTAAACCATTCAGTGTATGCCCCGTTTATCCTTACACAAGCACTAGAATCCCTATAAAGAAATTGCAATGCTCGTATGAGGATACTGCTCACACCGTTCACGGACAGTGCTGACCACAATTCATTCCTCACTACTCTATCATAGGCCTTTTCTAGATCCACGAATGCGCAATAGGCCTTCTTGTTTTTAGCCAAACACTTTTCGGCTATGCACCGCAAGGAAAAGACCTGATCCATACATCCCATTCCCTTTCTAAATCCCGCTTGTGCATCCCATACTTTTTAGTCTGTTTCATTCACAACCCTTTCAATCAACACTTTCGCATACAATTTACCGACGACGCTGAGAAGGCTTATACCGCGGTAATTTATGCAGTCCTGCCGTGACCCTTTTCCCTTATACAATGGCAAAATTACGGCTTTGCACCAGTCTCCCGGTACTTGCCCATTTCGCCAGCATAAATTGAAAAGGCGGTACAGCTGACTAGCCACTATGCCCTCTCCAGCCCTCAGCATCTCGACATTAATCCTGTCATACCCTGCAGCCTTACCTAATCTCATACTTTTCAACGCTTTCACTATTTCATCCATGCTTATCTCACTTTCATCAACATTTATATCAGTTTCCATGGAAGGTGCCGGATACTGTACCTGCACTTCCTCTCTTTCAAACAAACTTTCAAAATACTCTTTCCTTCTCTTTAACACACATTCTTCTCCTTTTATAATGCTCCCATCTTGACTCCTGATTGTACTCAGCTCCGAGGTAGAAGTTTTTCCTCTGGCTGTTTTGATGGATTTCCTGAAAAACTTGATGTTTGACTGGAAATCTTCAGTGAGCCTCCTATCGAAATCATCTTTTCTTTCTTCTTTCTTTCTAGACACAACTTCTTTCGCTGCTGATTTCAATATTTTATACTTCGTTCTTGCTTCCTTTATCTCGTCATCCGTTGCCTTTTGAACTTTTTGGTTAGCTTTTGTTGCTAACCAATCCAACTAAGCTTTCTTCTTTTCTTGCACAACCCTTTGTACATCTTTATCCATCCATACATTATAGTTCTTTCTTCCTTTCCTTCTTTTAGCTACCCCGCATACCTCAATAGCAACATTCACGAGCCCTCTCTTAAATGTCTCCCACAAATCTTCAATCACACCTATCTCTTCTATGCCTTTAAAACTTTCTTTCAGTTTCTTTCAGTCTTTCTTTTCTTTTTCTTGTAGATTTTCTACTTTTACTCTATCCAAAACACTCGTAGGCTCGGCCCCTCGGTGTCGCCACCGTTTAAAGAGGCCACGCATGCGGGCTATAACCAGGAAGTGGTCTGTGTTGAGGCCTACACCGTGGTATGCCCGAGTGTCTAGCACTTTCTTCCTCAGTCTTTCATCCACCAAAATCAATCATACTTCTAGACTCACCCTCATCTCTTGTATACAAATGGATCTTTTTGTGGTCAAACATTGTGTTGGCCACGCACAGATTCCATTCCAAGCATACTTCAAGTAGGCTTCTCCCATTGTCATTCACTCTCTCGTCCCCAAACGTACCCAGAACTCCTTCATACCCATCACGCTTTACTCCAACCCACCCATTAAAGTCCCCTAACATCACGATCCGTTCATTTCCTCCTTATTTATTCAATACTTCTCTCATGCTATCCCAAAATTCCTCTCTCTCTTGTTGGGCTTTTAACGACCCACCTCCGCGCAGATCCGTCGGTGCATAGACCCCAAGGATAAACAAGCGAGTGAGTCCGACTTTTAACCTAATCCAGAGGAGTCTTGGGCTTACACATTCCTGCTCTATCACATCGAGATGAAAGAATCACACCAACTCCCTGACATCCTCGGCTGGTTTGGGGGACTCCCGACCAGTATGCCGTGTAGGGGCCATGAACCGTGGTGTCACATCCTTTCCTCTTGGTTTCGTTCACGCACAGAATATTGTTCATTACGCATTGTTCATCCATCATCTGACATACTTCATCTATCTTACCATCCATTCCTTCTCTTACATTCAACGTAGTGAAGCGGCTCTCCGTGGGCCGCTTTTCGCCCCCGCGAGAAACGAGACGTGATGGGTGGCGAACCACATCGCCGCCATTTTGGTTATTTTTTATATATATATTAATTTTAATATATAAATTTTTAATTCCTAATAATTTTTAAAGCTACTTACGTTCAGGATTCCAAAAATGGCTTGCGGATGCTTTTGTTCTTCTGTAGATGATTTCGTATCATCGTCAGAGTTTTCCGCTAAAAAATGTTGCTGTCGAGGTAAATAAATTGTTAATTATTAAATAGTATATTTATAACATATTCATAAAACCGTTATTCAATGCATTAAAACGTTACCGGAATTGATATTTGTTACCTTTTCAGACAAATTATCATCTTGTATGTTATGTTTAGTTTTAGACTGCTCGTAATAAGCTTCATTTTCATCGGAATTTAACTGATTTTCACCTTTTACACTTAAAATTGGATGGAAAGGCTGTAGCGGTCGTGCCCTCGGGATTTCATCAGAGTTCTCGTCAGCAAACTGAGATACAGGAATGGGGATCGGTTTAAAACTTTCTACGTACTTTTTGGGATACAATTTTGTCGATTTTTTGTACTTCGGTGGTATTAATTTATGGGAAATCATGTTTTGCGGTGGTACTTGGTTTATGAATTTTTGCTTAATGGGCTGTAGATGGGGATTAAATCTAGTTTGATCCACATTATAGATAGGACGTCGTTTGTCAACGTTTTGGTGTATTTTCAATCTCGGATTATTATTTACAGGCAATTCAAGCTCCTCGGACGTGTTTAGAATTATGTAATCATTAGGTGCATCAGGAGCAGGTGGATGTAATACTGTTGAGGGTGGCGGCAAAGCAAAGCGGTCATGTTGGAAAACTTTGCCGTTTCTCATGTACTCTAATATTTTAAGTGCTTCCGTTTCATTCAATTCTGGTAGTATTATCGGTTCTACGTCAGAAGTCTGGGATGTTTGCGTTACTGGATACCAATCACTCTGCTGACCGGTGCTTGTCCCTTCGTAATGATAGTCTGATTGCTTACCTATTGCCGGAGGCAACAAGTATGATGCTGGCGTCGCTAAAACATCTAGTATTACTTCCTGATATCTTTGAGGTTCAGGAGGTAATAAATAAGTTTCTAATTTAATATCATCCGGGGTGTAGTATATCGGCTCACTAGGCCTTTCTTCGGAAGCGATTGGTGCGGAGGCGCGATCCTTTTCTTCTGGTGCCTCATTTACTGGAACTCTTATTGCTGTAACCGAAACTACAGCAAAAAGACCCTGTAAAACAAAAACGGTAAATTTGATTAGTATAAGTACTTTTAAATACAAGTTAATTTATACGTAAAATTATTTTAAAAGTCTTCATCAATATAAACCAGATATTTTTTTAAAAATTAAATAACAACATTGACAATAAACTAATTACAAATTTAGTTTAAAGTTGAACGACATTCACAAACTTGTACAACTAAGACTAAGTAAAAAATGGTCCATTTTCTGTTACATCAACGTCGCGTAATCTTTGGTAAAGAAAAGTGTGTCAAAGCAAGAAAAAAACACTTGCTACTGTAAGAATGGAATCTAACAGTAATGATATTGTCAACTTGATATTAATTTCGTGTTTAAATAAATGGACGCACGGAAAGTAGTCGTACACAATCTGGGTTTAGCTTTCTTTTATTATTCAATCAGACATTACTTTTTATTTGCAAGAGAACGCTGAAAATAAGTTTCCATATTACAAAAAAGAGTTTATTTGTGTATAGTAGTACACTAATAAAGTGGGCGAGGTATTCCTATGAAAATAATTAAATATGAAAGCAGTGGAAGCACATTTTCACAGTATGTAAAACGTAAAAAAATCAATTATTCTCTCTCCACAATTCATTGTCTCAAATTTTATAATATTGTCATAACTACATCTGTGAGAGAGACGTCCGATATAATTTAAAAAAAAACTTTTTAATAAAAATTAATACCCGACTTCATAGAACTAATAATAATTATAATAATATTTCCGCATAATAGCTTCTGAAGTCGGTGCTAAGGCAAAGTATATCGAAGAATTAAAGCTCCCGACTTGAGAAGTATAATCACTTCTCAAGTCGGGAGCTTTCAAAATTATTTTATTATGATGATTTCTTACATTTACGCGAACACTACACATTGAATAAAACTAATTTTACGAATTTTATCGCGTTTAGTTTTACTTATTTTTAATACTGATTTTATTTAACGTCCCGATTTCAGAGTTAACCCGGAGTTACCTTCACCTTTTTAGGGTTCCATAGTTACACAAAAAGGAACCCTTATAACTTATAACGCCATGTCCGTCCGTCCGTCCGTCCGCGGTTTTACTCAGAGACCCTTGGTGCTACAAATCTGTTAATCATGCCTAGAAAACTGTGAAATAAAATCTTAAAAAAGATTTTTATTTTAGGTACTTCCCATACAATATATATATATATATATATATATATATATATATATATATATATATATATATATATATATTTTCTGGTTTATTCGAACTTCGTTACCTTTTTTTCTCATTATTAGTTTACTTTTACTGCACTACCTCTCATATGTTTATCTCTGCTTAGCCTAATGGTTGACTGGGAGACTGCCTTATGGCATTAAGTCCGCCATATGTGCGATTTTTCTTTTGTGCATAAAAGTTAAAATAAATCTATACATATAATAAATCTGTAGAAAAGTCGTGTGTCTGTAATTCTAATATAATCTTGAAAAAGCAAGTCCAGGGGACTAATTAAAGGGTTCTGAAGCCAAATTAGTGGTTTTTAGAATTTTTGTCTGTCTGTCTATCTGTCTGTCTGTCTGTCTGTGTATTCCGGATTCACGCAAAAACTACTGGACCAATTTACATGAAATTTTGTATGTAGGTAGTTAGTACCCCGGGGTAACTTATAGGCTACTTTTTATCCTATTACTGAACTTCGAAAAAAGGAGGTTAAGTATTTTCCTTACATTAAATGTTAATTTTCTATTATATCTTAGTTGTAGGCGGTATGACTGGTGTTTTTCAAATAAATACCATATTTATAAATAAAGATTAAAATATATTTATAGCCTTGGTAAAATAATTTGAAACTACACTGATTTATTATCAAAACAGCGCCATCTGTCATCAAATGGAAAAAGTAGTATATTTTGCCTTCAATTACATAGTTATAAATTAAATAATATAAATAACTTACAAAAATTTAAATAATTAGATTTTTAAAATTATTTAAAAATTGTAACGTTTAGTTTTTTAGTATTTTTGTTATTTTATTTTAAAAGTGTAATAATTTCAATAGATAAAAATTACGTATATCAAAAATATGAAAATTGATAAGGTTTTTCTTAGAGTATTTATAATAGCTTGCTTATAAACACTCTAAGAGATTTGTATATTGTTCGCTTCTATCGCTGATATTACTAGGTAGTATAGTTTTAGCTTTCATTATTTCATCTAACAATAGCGCCATCTACTTACTTCTAAATAAATTAAAATGGTTAGTCATGATAAAATTAAATAATAGAATGCTGCTGAATATACGACGTAAATAATTGAAAATTCGTTCGTGGCATCGTTGGATGTGTAATTACTAGGTAGGTAGATGTGGTCAACAATCATGCAAAAGCTTAGTTTCGGTTTTTATAAATTGTATTTAAACAAACACGAGGGCCGTGTAGTTCGCCATAAGATTTCATCATGGCACGGGAGCAAAACGTGTACGATTCCCTCGAGGATGAATCTGTTGATTGACGTAACATGTATGTAAGCTGCTACTTTTTTACTTTTCATGGGGCAATATATGCAGTTTTTATTTCATTCATATTTTCGAGTATGTTTTTTTTTGTTTTTACTCTACCGTAAATAAAAAACAAACGAGCACGTAGTCGACCTGATGGTAAATGGATGCTTTGGTCTATAGACCCCCCTGAGGACTAAGATGGTACCTTGTTACCAGTAAAAAGGGTCTCCGGTTCCCTACACTCACCGTACGACACAGAGCAGCATTATTCTGCTGTTTCACGCATTGCTGGTATTCTGTGAGATAGAAATAGCATAGTCCTGCCCACCCATTCTTGCTGCTATGTATAGCTGCACGTAAAAATCGATTATAGCAACGAATACACATCTCCATTCTTTCTTCCTGGTTTCATTTTATTTTCTTCATCTATATAAATAAAATGATTGAGGTTTGCAGTTGTGCGCGCATCACGGAAAAACTACTGGATGGATTTCAATTAGGTTTTCTAAGTTTTATTTCTTAGACACTTGGCCCTTCTCTAAAAAAAAATTTGTAATATCTTATAGTTATTAAAGTTTTAAGAAACAACGATTTTTATAAGCACTACGTGTTCAGTGATGCATGTAAGCAACGCGGACGAAGTCGCGGGTATCAGCTAGTAAATAAATAAATATAGCTTCATACAGTTTCATACTTCACACTCTTGGTTTACGCGGGCGATCTCAGGATAGGTAATAATTTGGTTTACGTGAGGGTTCGTTACGGTCATATATGCATATATATCTTAGGGTTGCACTGCCGGGAATATATAGTTAGATAGATAGTCAACTATGATCATCTTTGTACCTTGGCATGCGAATGATTTGATGTAAATTGTATTATTTTCAAAATATTTTTTTTTAATACCACTCCCTATAAGTCTGATTTGAAAATAAGTCCTTTAGTTACCATCTTCCTATTTGGCCCATTTTTAGTCGTTATAGCGGTCAAACAGCGAACTCACTTATTATGCTCATTATCCAGAAAGCTTACGTATTGTGACGGGTAACTACAGAACTCTACCTCTACAGTCTGCGTGACCCGCCACGCACTTGGCCAGTTTTTAATTATTACTTTTGGTCCAATCTACGCAGAATGAACTTACTGTATCTTGAAGACTTGCAGTGGTATGCTTGGATTTAGTTTTAATTTTATTAATAACAGGATCTCAAGCAGGTGGTAGTACCCAGCCTCCTACTCTATAGAAATTAGGATGTTTTTTCCTTGGTAGGAATCGATGTTCTTTCGCGAAGATTTGTGGTCTATCAAATCTGATGTAATGGCGGGGGCCATCTAAGATATGATCACAAACTTCAGACTTCCTGGAGCGTTGGTGTTTCACGTCAGCTATATGTTCTTTTACGCGGTTTTTATAGATCCCTTTGTATGCCCTATATATTATTATTTTTGTTCTTTGAAGTCGAAGTGTAAAGTATCAATTATGGTGCGAGTGGAACCAAATGAACGATGCCAATTTCGTTAGTGTAAATGAGTACAGTAAAACTGGTTGTGGATAATCTAGTTTTTTTTTTAAATATATGTTAATGTAATTATATAGTTAATTTTTTTGGAAACTTTGAGAGCACCGCTACTGGGCAGCAGAAATAGGCAAGAGTGAGGTATTGAGGTACAGCCCTGACCGATTCCTATATAAATAAGCGCCCTACAAACAGTACAAATTTGTTAATAATATTTATAAATAAAGAGTAAATATAAATATAAAGTCACTGCAATGGAGCTTGTTGACTTTTCTAATGTTTTTAACGTAGGCGACCATGATTTCCTTTTATCTGTCCTGTCTCATTTGAGATTCGCACCCTCAGTGTAGGATTGGTTCTCTTCATAATTTCGCGGGCGTCAACAGTCCGTCCATGTGAAACAGAAGAGTTCTCAGTGGGCTAGTATTGATGCTGGTGTCCCGCAGGGTGGTATATTTTTTCCGTTAATTTTTTCAGATTTTATAAACTTGATCAAATATAATTTTAACAGTTCGTACTATCTGTATGCTGACGACCTCCAAGTTTATCTTGCAATCAACTATTGAAGAGCTTTATGACGCTATTAGAATGTTAAAACAGATCTTAGAACCCGTAAAATAATGGTTTAAGCGTTTTTGAATATCAAGTGTCCAGCTATTTATTTATTTATTTAACAATTTATGTACACACAAAGTAATGTTACAATGAAAAATAAAAAGATATTTTGTACAAAAATTACTTCATATTCAAATTTCTTCCAGCAGGCCCAATACTGGACAGATTCAAAGTGAAGCGGATTTAGTGTGCACTCTTATAATAAATATTATAAATTTTATATACCAGCTTTACTCGTAGGTAGTCCGAGAATGTTGTCCAAAATGGATTTGGCAATCTTTCCTGGTGTCTATTACAGTGGTATACTGATACTGTTCTCTTCCTCTGTAAAAAAAATCTTGGCCGTATGGACAACACAATGAACTGGTGTACGCATGTCACTGAAATCAGCTGCAAAGTCTTTGCCACCTAACAACTCCGTTTCGTCTGAAAAATGTTCTTACTTTCAAGACTAAGCCGACACTTATGCAAACACTTATAATGCCCATTATGGGTTATGTAGATCCGCATCTTTTGATTGCGTTGACTTAGAAGCTTAAATTTTTACACCTCAAAGGAGCTGTAAACCTTAGTATTTATTATTACTTTCAACTTGACGAACAGACGGACATATGGAGGGACGGAAGGACGGACAGATGAACAGACAACCAAATGATACTATAAAGGCTCCCATTTTTCCTTTTAATGTACATGCTCAATGCGCATTAAAGTTAATCGCCCTACGAAACAAAACGTTTCATGCGCGACCAATTCCACTACCGGCCGATCACAACCTTCAGACGTACTTCACACGTACTTTTACTTGTAACCTCTTTAATCTTTAATTTTCAACCTCTTTAATCTTTAATTTTTAATTTTCAAACTCAAACGACAGTTAATTAATTTTGATAATGTAAATAATGCTCTATCGAAATTAGTACATTGGTTTAACGCCAACAATTTGCTCTTAAACGGCAATAAGGCAAAATGTATTAAATTTACAATACCTAATGTTAAACATTCAAATAACAATGTGCTCTTAAATGGGGAGGAGTTGAGTCTTGTGGATACCACTGTTTTTCTTGGTATTACTATTGACGCGAAGCTTCAATGGGGCCCCCATATATCTAAATTAGCAAGGAGACTTAGTTCTGCAGCATATGCTGTAAGAAAGATTAGAAGTCTCACCAATGTTGAGACAGATTAGTTTATTTTAGTTACTTTCATAGCGTGATGTCTTATGGAATTTTGCTATCGGGTAATGCGATTGACATCGAAGCTATATTTGTTTTGCAAAAGAGAGCCGTACTGGCGATTTATAATTTAAATTGTAATGAGTCCTGAAGAGAAAAATTTAAAGAAATAAACATATTAACTTTGGCATCACAATATATTTATGAAAATGTAATGTATGTACATAAAAACATAAATAGCTTTGATAAGTATAAAGATGTTCATACTTTAAACACTAGGAACAAACATAAGCTTGTAATACCAGTTACTAGACTCCACAGAATTAGTAATTCATTTAAGGGGCAATGTATACGCTTTTACAACAAAATCCCAGAAAATATACATAATTTGTCAATAAATAAATTTAAATGTTTTATTAAAGAAAAATTGTACAAAAAGGGTTATTATAATATCAAAGAATACATAAGTGAAAAAAACCCTGGGAATGAGGTGATCGCCACCATGCTGGTTCTATTAAAACTCATTTAAAATTTGTACAAACAAAAAAAAAATTATTGTAAAGTGACATATGTTTAAAAAAAGTCCCGCTGGGTTTCTTGCTGGTTCTTCCCAGGACAGAGGTATTTTCCGAACCAGTGGTAAATAAATAAAAAAATGACTTTCAATAAGTATTATGTAATAATCTATATTGAATAAAAATTATTCTATTCTAATATTATCATTATCCCTGGAATTTACTTTGATGACCTATGTATAAAAATCAATTGCTGTCAATTAGTCTCGCTAAAACGCAAAAACGGCTCGACCAATTATGATAAAAAAAATTGTGTGTGTTTGAATCGGGTCCCTAGATGGTTTAGATTCACATTTGGACCCGGTTGGTGGCGCTGTTGTCGAGATCCAGAAATCACGCGTGCGAAGCCGGGGCGGATCGCTAGTAAGACGTATAATTACAATATTACTACTGTCAAAAAAAATGGAATACGAAGTTTCAGATTCTACATATGAACCTTAGATTATAATAATCTAAGATATGAACTAGTGACCCAACTATAGGAAAAATCCAAGTGATAAAAATCCAGGTAAAATTTAATCAAAATCGGTTAAACCGTTTAGGAGGAGAAGAATTACGAACACACGCACCCCGGAATATTATATTCATTAAAGTATTTGATATTCTTCTTTTGATTTAAGATTAAGTATATTTTTTTAATTATTTTAATATTTTAATTCTATGTTTTTATAGGCTAACTCCATAATAAACAACAAGAAAATAAAAGGGATTTTAAAAGTTTATATTAATTTAACAAACTGCGTATAGTCAGACTACTTGCCAGGTAAAATATCATCCTCGTAAATATTTCTCAACAAAGTATGAAGCACTGTACTTACAGAATAAAATACTCTCTTGATTCTCCTCTAGTGCGTAAACAAAAGCGATACTCTTATCTATTTTAGCTTTCACTTGCATTCCACATTGATTGGATCGTCGACATTGAAACGAAAAGCCATTTCTTCCGTTGATTAAATCTTAGTGACACTGTCTTACTCTGTAGTTGATGGATAGGTTTCATACTCTAGTTCGGTACTCGCATAGTCATCATAGCCCTATTACATACATATACTTGTAAGTACATACGGGTGCACTTCATATACCGACAGTCGTCTTAACACCGCGGAAGGAGCTGTAGCACCGCCCAAATTCAAATATAAGCAGGTATTCCTTTACCGCCAAGCACTTAGTAAATTAGTGGTTAAAATTGATGTCAATATAGAATAGGGTGACAAACCAGCACACAGTGTACCTGATGGTAAGCGGTCGCTGTGGCCCATAGACATCCACATAAATCTTCGATTAAGAATTAAAATGCAGATTAAAAGCGTATAATATGTACTACAGAATATTATACTCACTACTTTTAAACTCTTTTTGTTTTGTAATAAATAACCTTTTCGTAAAAAATATGTAATGAAAACCATAGTTAATATATTTATTTATTTAAAATTAATATATCTTCCTTATTTCTTACTTTTTAATCCTTATATTATACAAAGTCCACCGCTGGACAAGCCTATCCCTAAAAATCCCTTTCTCCCTAAAATTTCCTTAAAAATACCCTAGCAAACATGAATTAGGTACTTT
Source organism: Parnassius orleans (assembly GCA_029286625.1). Lineage (NCBI taxonomy): Eukaryota > Metazoa > Arthropoda > Insecta > Lepidoptera > Papilionidae > Parnassius > Parnassius orleans. The sequence continues at coordinate 355,687 of JAGSMP010000149.1, forward strand.
TAATAAACAGCTCACTAGGCTAAGCATACGCGTTGAGAAGTGGACAACCGATACCTCACGACTCTTCTCGACTAGGTACTGCTCTCCATCACCACCAGTTTATGAAATATGGATTCAGCGTTTTTTTAGATACAATATCTGCCATAAATCCGTCGCCATATACTTATCAATCAGCATAGAGCACCGGCTGAGATTGAAGATTGAAATTTGGAAAAGGGCAATGTTACCTCTTAGGCCCTACTTATATTATACATTTGTCACATTATATCCATAGTTATTGTACAGCAAGTCTTCTTGCTAAATTTAGAACTTTATTCTCAAAACGGGAATTGTGTTCATAAAAATTCATACTCGATAATCGGGGATATTCCGTTTATCTACCCTAAAAAGTTCACCCTGAAATGTATACTAACTTATTGAACATATAATAAAGAATATATTTAACTTATTTTATCTTAGGGTAGCAGGTTTCGGGTGGATAAACGGAATAACCCAATAATTAGCCTAGTAAGCATTAGACTTCGACACAGCGAGCCGGTGGGTGGTTCGAATCCCAAATATTATTTGTACGTGCACAAATAATAATTCTGTGTCTGGATTTTCGTTTATGCGCAATTCATGTATGTAAAACGTACAGGTACAGAATACAGGAGTTTAACAAAATCTTTAGTGTAACGTTTCTAAAATATTTACCAAACTGAGAAGAAAAAGAAATACATTGTATTTTATTAAAAAGTCTTTGAAATTAAATTGTAATATTATAAAGATTCCAATTTAATATTTAACATAATTCGCCTAAATACAAAATTTTGCACGCTTGCGTAAGCTATACTATTTTAGATCAGAATCATCTAAATTCAAAAATATAGTCAAAAACAGCCTACATCTGGCAGAGGTCTCTTTCTCATTTCTGAATATTCTGGAGGTTATAATAATTTACAAAAAAATCTTGTGGTTATGGTCAACAGCGCAGATATGTTTCACTTTCTAGGACTGCCCAAGAAAGTAGCGGCTTTCAGAGTTGTAATGACCAATGATACCATTGCGACCGTGTTTTGTTACGACGCAATCGATATCCCAAGGTATCAATATCGAGTATTCATAAGGCTGCAAAATATTTAGGTCAGGGTTGTTAGTTAGCCTCATTATGTATCATTATTCGATTCCTTTGTGCAAAAGTAGTAAATTGTTTCTCGTATTGAAAAGCAATTTTTTTTATGACATTGTATAAGCCACCAGCTAATGAATCAGGTGGTTATTAATGATTAAGAGCCGTGGTAGCTCCAGGTCTAAACACCTGTTAAATTTCAAATTCAAACAAACCAAGTTCGATACCCGCCAGCGCCAAGGAAATAGTAGATTCGCTAATTTTAAGTGTTGATTTACCACGCCCCGCTGATCGTCGTGCAAGCGGAGAAGGAAAACATTGTCAGAAACCTTGTCTAGGAAGCATGTCTACGAAATTATAAATATGTATTTCGATGATAGTCAGAAAATACACATGGAGACATAGCAGCGGATTCTTCTTCGCTCCCAAAACCCTCTCATAAATAAAAGGAGGCATGTGCAAACAAATATATTTTTTCAATATCAATCATTATTATTAAACCTATAATGACTAATGTATTTTTATTTGATAAATTATATATTTTATTTTAATCACATACATTTTTTTCATTAAATAAGTTACTAATTGTATTCGTATACTTTTATTCTTTTAGCCCTATTGCACCAAAAAATTTTTGTTTCCTTTTAATTTGATGTACGAAAACACTGAAATTTATTTAGGAATTTTATAATTTGTAAGTATAACCACAGCCTAAGATGAGATTCCACAATTTTTTGTTACACAAAGTTTGGTTAGTGCTATGGTTATACCACTATAACCATACCACTAACCAAACACGCTACAAACCTAGTATATACCTCTGCTGGCCTCCCCAATGATTACACCAGTGGATTTTTTTTAAATCTCATGCGATTTAAAAATTTGATATAGAAAGAAGAAACATCTGCCATCATGTACACCGTATTATCCTGATACAGACTATACACGCTATATATCCGTAATCCAACACAGGGTAAATAAAATCAAAATTAAAAAAAAAACAACGTTGTTTGCGTTCAAATATTTGTACGGAATAATTAATATTAACCTGAAATATAGTAGTTATCATTCGCAATGGTTTGGTGTTTTCCTTTTCTATGTACTCGCAAATACCTATGCATTCACTCGTCTTAACAAAAAAATCTTGTACCGCAAATAGTAGTTGGTGATATAATACTACATTACATTTACATTTTTAAACCACCTTAACTCTATAAACTCAATAATACAATTCACAATGGAGTTAGATGCAAATAATTCTTTAGCTTTCCTAAATGTTTAAGCCATCCGAAGTTGTTAATACCATTAGTCACACTGTGTATAGCAAAAGATGCATACTAATCGATATTTTAATAATGGTGAATCTCTTCATCACCCATCACAGTTAGCTACCGTTGGAAAACCTTTGTTTCAGAGAGCACAAGCGAGATTCCTTGCCAAAAAACACCTGACCGCCAAGCTTCAGCACCTTAAGTAAGTATTACAAGACAAGCTTCGGGTCCTGCGCCTACGTCACAGGTGACCGAGTGAAGACGGCTACAGTCGAGCGTGTGCCTGCTGTACTACCATACCTATGCCTTTGTCAGAAGAGACAAGATTGGCTACATCTTGAAGCGTGCTTCCACAAAACCTACTACAAGCCGCCGAAGAAGATAAGTCAATTTTTACCATCCGTAAAGTGTAATATTATATCTCTACAAGATGCAGGCGTGTACAATCTTAAAAAAAATCTTAAAGATAGATAAAAATATAGCCAACGTGAAGCACCGACGCTACCAAAAGTTTGCAGTCTGTGAACATGTTCAAGATCTGATCAATCATCATCATTTTAACGGTGATCATGATTTTAACGGTGGTAGAGCCACGCAGCAGCTTTTGCTGTTGCACGTATGGGCCGGCTCGAGCCGGGTTAGTACCACGACCTCACAGAATACCGGCGTGAAGTGGAAGCTCTGCTTTTGCGTTTCGTCTGGTGAGTGCAGGTGACCGGAGGCCCAATTCTCCCCCCCCCCCCCCATCAACATGGTAGCGGAATTAAATTTTAGACTACCCCAGGAGGGTACCAGCACCCCTGGAGAATCCCTCGCTGAGCATCCACGACCATGCTACTCCACTCCTGAGCGTGGGTGCTCAGGCTGCCCCGCGTATTCTGGGGGGGGGCAAAATTCCGCTCAAAACAATAACTGCTCGGGGCAAACTGAGCAACAAGACCAAGGCGACCCCTGCCACGCTATCCGTGGATTTCTGCAACATCAGGGGACTTCACTCGAACCTAAACGCCGTCCACTACCATCTCGAGACGGCGAAGCCGGCCTTGCTCTTTCTGACCGAGACGCAGGTGTCCTCTCCGGCTGATACTTCGTATCTCTCCTACCCGGGGTACAAATTGGAACACTCCTTTGTGCCTCGGGCTGGAGTTGCGTATACGTCGGAGAGGACATCTGTTCTCGACGCCTCGGCAGTCTTGAAGGTTCGGACCTGTCCATCCTTTGGCTACGCGTAGATAGCGACGACCATCCGCGCGTCTACGGGTGCCTCTATAGGTCCCATAGCGGTAATGCCGAAACAGACCGACTCATCGACCACGTCAAATGGCTACAGATTCCTTGCTACAACAGGTCCCATCCGCAGAGATCGTGATCCTTGGCGATTTTAACGCCCACCACGCCGAATGGCTCGGTTCACGTTTAACCGATCATGCGGGGAGATCTGTTTATGACTTTGCCTTGGCATATGGTCTTACACAGCTGGTTACTTCGCCTACGCGGATTCCAGATGTGGAGGATCATGCACCTTCCCTGTTGGACCTTCTGCTGACCTCTCATCCGGACGGATATCAGGTTTCCGTCGATGCCCTCTCGGCTCTTCGGACCATTGTCTGATCCGGGTGTGGTGCCACTCACGCTCCCTCGCGGTTGCGTTCTGCAGGTTGCCGCCGTGTTTGGCATTACAGGTCAGCGGATTGGGCCGGAATGCGGTCTTTTGCATCCTACCCATGGGGCGGGTTTGCTTCTCGTCGGATGATCCAGCGCTGTTGCTGACTCTGTCACTGATGTGGTGTTACAGGAATGGAACTATTAATTCCATCATCTGTGGTACCCATCGGAGGCAGATCGCAGCCTTGGTTTGGTCGCTCCTGTAAGACTGCATTACGCAGTAAGCAGGAGTGCTATCAGGCCTGGGCTGAGGCTTCGGCGGCTCGGGATGTAAACACCAGCATGCTTAAAAGAAGTATAACTTCGCCTCCAGGTCCTTCAAAGTGTTGTGCCAAGGCAAAGTCAGAGCACATAGGCAGAATTGGCGAGAAACTAGTTCGCCTTCCTTCGGGAACCCGTGCATTCTGGTCTCTCGCCAAGGCTGTCCAAGGAATTTCTGTAAGCCATCACTACCATCTCTGCACAGGAGGACGACTCACTGGCCCACGCCGCAAAGAAAGCCGACCTTTTAGGCTCACTTTTGCGTCCAACTCGACTCTTGATGACGGGAGAACACACCGCCGGCCATCCCGCGGTGTGAGTGCTCCATGCCGGATGTTCGGTTCTCACAGCGCTCGGTTCGCAAGCACTCCTCTCCTGGACATCCACAAGTCAGTGGGCCTGACGGAATCCCCAATTGTGCTGAGGACGTGTGCTCGGAGTTGGCACCGGTTCTAACGCGTCTTTTCCGGTACTCCTACTCCTAGGTGTAGTTCCGAAATCATGGAAGACAGCTTTTGTCCAACCGATCCTAAAAGGCGACCGCTCAGACCCGTCCAACTACAGGCCTATCGCCATCACCCCTTGTTCTCCAAAATAATGGAATCCATTATAAACTGCCAGCTCATGCGGTACCTTGAGGATCACCAGCTGATTAGTGACCGCCAATACGGTTTTCGTCGGGGTCGATCAGCTGGTGATCTTCTGGTCTACCTGACTCATAGATGGGCGGAGGCAGTAGAGTCCAAGGGAGGCATTGGCCGTTAGTTTGGACATATCTTTATTTCAATAAATATGATGGCTGCATCCAGCCATTATCTTCTCTGCTTCTCATTCTATAATTAATAAAATCAAATCCAAACTTCCAGACTTGAAAATAGTGTAAACTCGTTCTGCGTAGATAAGACCAAAATGAATATGCAAAAGCTGAAGGTAACCGGGTTAACTATGTAATCGGGACCTCACCCAGGTGTTCTCAGCCCTATCCGTGACCTTAGGTGCTGTAAAACACCCGAAACGTCGGGAATCAAAATTAGTTAAATTAATCAATTTTGTTCAATGTGTACCTAGTATTCGTGTTAATATATCATTGTATTATGATATAGCACTACTTCTTCTTATTCTTCATCAGCATATAAAAGTCCAAACGCAGAACTTGGGCATTCTGTCAGAGGCAGGATTTGACGTCCCAAAGCTTTGACACTGCTTTCAGTCATTGGTCTGATTATTTTATATCCGACGTAAGCGAGATGGTTGTGCTAAAGTTTTCTATAATCGCATCTTAGGACACGTGACGAATTGGGATGATGGATTCTTGAACTCGGCCACATAACGACTTATGAAAATCAAACTAACATACCGTTTATAAGCTGAATGTGGGTATGAGAACTAAGGGGACAGCTGTGTTAAACTAAGTGTACACTGTTACATATCCAGTTGCCTATTTCTTTTAAGGGGTTGTTGAGCATAACCTTTATTTCATAGTTTTTTTAAACCTAGGTATTTCCTAATGGTTACATTTTATTTTAATTCATTTCATTTATTTGTCAGAAATAATGATTTATTAGTAATTGTTACTTGTAATGACATAGAAAAGGTAAGTTTCTCATTCTCAACGAACTAACTGTTGACCATAGTATGGCTCTCTCATATACTGCCATATTATTTAAAAAATGAGCGATTGCGCGATTGGATCTGCCCTGATTATCGTAAAACTATGTAAATTAATATGTAACAAACCAAAACTTCAATACCGTGAGAACATAAACACACAAGCACTCTATTAAAACAGTAGAATCGGAATCCCTGTGCCTTGAAACACTGGCGATCGAAAATATAGAACCGATTAATGAACTTAAGAAGTTAAAAAGTGTAACAAACGAACAGAAATTATCGATAGCTATTTAAGAAAATTATTTTGGATATAGTGACACTGTGACATTTATAAAGTGATATTACAATTTTCAAATAAGGTACACAAAGTAATCGAATGTCGTTATGGAATAGAAGAGCCTATTAAACGCGCCGTCTTTAATGAAAATGCCGGCTCCGTGAGAGATATTGAAACGAAAGTGAGACTAATAAGCTGCTTGAACTGCTTGATAACGAATAAAGAATTTCCTCTAAATAATTTATAAGAATAAAGTTAAATTTTATCCTTTGAAAAATAAGTACTTATTTGAGAAAGGGCGCGCTAAAATTGAAATATTTATTTTTAGTTTAGCTTTTTGATTTGTAGAACAAAACATAACCGTGCCTGTCTGAAATAGCTTAACTTCCTAAAACTTCAATACCTTTAGAAGTCAATTTCAGAATTCGCATTAAAACAATTTCCATCTTACAGGTATCTAATATTGGTAAATAAAGTATCCCACATCCTTAATTTCTACAATAGAATGTTTTAACATAGGGAAAATAGATAAATCAGAAATAAATTAACTTAATAAACACTATTGAAGATAACTTACCAAAAAAGATTTTACCCACATTTTAATATCGATAACAAATTACTAAATTAAATTTAATAGTACTAGTTGCTAATATTAATCACTCTTTTATTTAAAAAAATCTTAGACAATTTTATATAAACACTACCATAGCACTGTTGTCGCCTGTACTCATTATAATAATAATGGAAGCGGACGGCGGTTACGCTTGCGTTTTATAGATCGCCAATTCACTTCAAATTTTAAAAGAAATTACACTTGACAGTTTTAGTTACAAGTTAGGTAAGTGTTGCGCTACCCGGTTATAATTTTCGAGATGGTTATTGCATTTATTAATTGTGATTAATATACATAGCTTTTTTTATATTTGTCCCTATTAGCATCCCAAAAGCTTTACATTTCTCTTAAAATTAAATAACCCACGCCATTAGTAAAATTTGGAATGAAGTCGTTAAAATCATACCTATAAGTAATACGCAGTATATAAAAAATAATTTTCATCAATTTCTGGAAATTTATATATTCAATACTATCTGTGCCCGCAACTTCGTCTGCATAGAATCTTTGTTAGTAATGTATTTGTTTTGAATATTTTTAAAACGACACTACGGATTCCTTAAACACCGAAGGGTGGCGTATCCGTTCAATATTATATTTATAACTTAAATTGAAAATTAAAAAACCCCCGAAACAAAAAACAACTGATGATCTTCAAACGGTTGAAAGATTTTCTTGAATCATACGCTTAGAACACTCGATCAAGTCACCTTTCAAACAAACAAAAACTAAATCTAAATCGATTCATCGGTTTGGGAGCTACGATGCCATAGACAGACACACACACATAGATGCACAGAAACACAGATACACACGTTAAATATATAATTAACACCCCTCTGCGTCGGGGGTTAAAAATAAAAGCAAATAACGTAGATATGCACTAATAAAATAAAATAAACAAAGAAAGATGGTAACAATTACTGTAATTTATAAATATATAAGGTTTCTTGCTTTGCAAACTGCAATGACATATAACGATAATTCGTTTGCCGTGTAGTGGCGGCGTAAATGAATCTATCACACCGTTATGTCCTGCGGATTTAGTAAAACGTGACTATGAAAACGCTAGAAAAATTTAATAGCTTTCGTTATAAGGCGGTATACTCGTAAACATATTGGTTACGTCAGAACAGACATAAACACCCAGACCGGCTACTGGCAGCAACTTCAAAGGTGCGAGAAGTCTTGTACTGCGATCGTCCATCTGCCTGCTAACCGTGACAATTATGCCAAATCACTGCTACACTAGGAGAGGCCCATGTCTTGCAGAAGACTTCTACCCTTTTGGCCGTGGAAGGAAAAGGGGCGATCTCCCGCCGGGCAAGATGTTCAGCCCGGGCAGCGGCCAACGCTCCGAGTGGTAGATCGGAGCTCTTCTATATATACTGCTTTTATTTTGATGTGTTTCGTTTGTGGCGCGACCACAGCGCCGCCACATCACCCCCTTGCGCAGACCGGAGGTCGATAGTACAGTCCGATTGCCGGTGCGTCCTTAATGCCGGTGAGGAATGCATGCTGTGTGCGTAAGGGTAAGTGACGCCGGTGCGAACGATATGCCGGTGTGTAATGCATGCCATACTACGCACGTGCAAGTGATGCCGGCGAGAACGATGAGCCGGAGCAAGTGCCAGAATTCTGTCTTATAAATCTGCGGTGAGTCGTGATGAAGACAAGTCGGACTGGCTTGCAGGAGCTGAAGACTGCAGAGAATGATTATCGGGAGTGCTTGTTAGTTGGCTTGAAAGTTGTAGTATCCGAAGGTTGTGTTGCGTGTGCGTGTTCAAATCACGTCGCAGTCACGAGTTTGGCCGTGGAAGGAAAAGGGGAGATCTCCCGACGGGCAAGGTGCTCAGCCCGGGGAGCGGCCAACGCTCCGAGTGGGAGATCGGAGCTATTCTATATATACTGCTTTTACTTTGATGTGTTTCGTTTGTGGCGCGACGACAGCGCTGCCACACCCTTATTGGATTCACGTAAATATTTGTGACAAAACAAATTACAATTGTGAAATAACATTATCTAGTTATATGCGTATCATTATGGAACATTATTTTACATCATTTAATTACGACTTCCGAGATCAGATAACACTTGACGACTCAACGCCACCATTGAAGAAATTCTTACCTATACTTCGTACGTACACATACTTTAGAATATAAATCATAACTTTTGATAGAATGGACCATATTTTAATAAAATAAAGACTAAATGTAACTCAAAGATACGCTTTATGATTTTCTTAACGATTCTTTAAAAAATGTTAGTACTTTAGACGTGATACGTACATAAATTTATGTTAATGTATTTTATTACTTATTTTATTTCCCTCAATCATGTTTGTTATGAAAATATATAATGAACAGACAGATTTATATTATATGTAGGTATATTATATGTAGGTATATTATATAGAATGTATATGTTATCCTCACATCTCAGATATATTTCCTGTTCTTGTACATCATCAAAAAGAACGAAATGAAATTATTGACGTGACAACGTCTTATAAATTGGTTTGCCGGGTGACACTTCAAGAAACTGCGTTACGCTCCGCTCACGTTATGCGCTCACAATGAGAGCGAGTGAGAGGCACGCGTCCTTCCACTCGGGCATGGTTAGCCCGCCTAAGAGCGAGAGAGACAGACATAATAAAATTATTTTACCACTCAAAGTCGTTGTCACGTAAAACTTTCGCCCGTATACCGACTTTACAGGCAACCAATTTTTTATGTTATATCTACGCAATAGATACTTTTGAAATCGCCTGCGTACCACTAAATTACTTTATTCTACCACTTTTTTTAATCCGACGATCGATACATTTTAATAGAAATTCCGCTAATATTGTATATACTTAATATAATATAGTACCTATAATATTCATCATGATCATTGGCATGAAATACGAGGGGACAAATGGAGTGGAAGGATGGAGGAATCTAATCTACAACATACGTGCGAATTCTCAGATCTATCCCATATTTGTTGTTTTAAATTCATGCAATGTGCGTTCCATTTCCGTATCCAATAAAACGATTATATGATAAAATCGTAAGTAAAAATCGAATACAGAGTCAGAGCCATACACAATTAGAGCACGCACACACTTAAATATACACTATATTCAAACCTTATAAATCTACTGTACCTGTATACGCAGTAATTTAAAAGTATAGAGTTGGTAGATTTTGTATTAATTAAAAGTTAAAATACATTTTATGTGCTCTCTTTCTATTGTACTTTTGAAACCGATAAAATATTTTGATGTATTATATAAAAGCCGAAATATTTTGATATACTAAATAAAACTAAATAAAATATTTTTGACTTCGACATGGCTTTGACTCGGCTATTTACTTGTAAAACAAGCGTCTTACTATATTACTTACATCTTTTCAATTATAAGGCATAACAAGACAGTTAATTCAAACCTTTAAATTTTACAAAAGTATCTGTAATGATTTCTTATATTTACGCGAACACTACACATTGAATAAAACTACTGTCGGGTACTGTCCCCCCCGTGACCATGGGTGCTGTAAAGCACCCGAAACGTCGGGAATCAAAATTAGTAAAATTAAACGCGAAAAAATCCGTAAAAATAGTTTTATTCAAAGTATCTGTAATCTATGCAAATAAATAAAATTGAAGTGTTTGTTTGTAATGTCAAAATAACAGCTTTTTACATTACATTTAGCATAATATGAAAGTAACGTTATTTATACGCTTATAACTAAAACATAATTTTTTAAATTTTTGTCTGTCTATCTGTCTGTTTGTTCCGGCTAATCTCCGAAATGGCTGGACAGATTTTGACGGGACTAACTACTACCTGACTAGAACTAACGGATAGCTGATGTTATAAAGGAATAACTTAGGCTACTTTTATTTTAGAAATACAGCAACTTTTATTTTGTTATAGGTAAGTACCGTATATACTTTCATATGCTTTTTGTAAAAAGCTCTTATTTTGCCATTACAAACAGACACTTCAATTTTATTTATTTGTATAGATATTATATTCGATGTACAGAAATATGTTACCTCTTTACTGATATTAGATACTTACCTTTTCCTCAACGGCTTTGCTCGCGTGGACTTCAATTTACCAACTACTGTTCCATATTCCATTCTTATTTCTTTAGAGGAAATTCTTGGACTACGTCACAGTGGTTAAAATATTTTTCTTTCAAAAGATTAGTTGCCCAACGTGTGACTGTTACATTATAAAACTAAACATAATAAAGAAAGGAAAAACATAACCTCCCTTTTTGAATTTCTGTTGTAATTGAGGTGTCAAAATGAGGCATCTTATCTTGATCTCATGGATTACATATTTAAACTATCCTTAGTCGTGCTAGTTTGGGTACCACTTACCACTGCACAGCAGTCAGATAAAAAGCGTCCCGCGAAAGATGTGTTGAACGTCAATTGTCTCGTTTATATGTGACTTTTCAGGCTAAAGTATTTACAGGTGCCATTTTTTTCACCTACCAATTCGTATGAAGACCAAAAATCAAAACATCAAAAATATGCTTAAATGTGCAAAATCACATGAAAAGTATTTATTCTCTTACAAAAACAATTAGTAATGATCTCATTTTATTCGAAAGATGAGATTTAATGTTCTATTTTGGCATACAAAATACTTAACAAAAGGAGCTTAAATTTTTCAATACACTAAGTATTTCAACTTGATTAGCACCGATTTCAGAAGCTATTATGTGGAAATTATTTTATTATTTTTAGTTCTTTGAAGTAGGTTTATACTTTCTATCAAATGTTTTTTTTTTTACTTTTTTGAGTGGGTAAAGGTAATATCACAATCTCAATGTTGTCTAAAAATTACAATAAAAATTTATCTCCTATTTTACCGCATTTAAAAGAGATTTTTTTTCTCCGGATTGAGATATGCTAAATTTCATGCAAATCAATTCAGTAGTTTTTGCGTGGATCTTTAATACACATACAGACAGACAAAGGAATGTTTTAAAATCACTAATTTAGCTTAAGTGTTAAGCCTCCTAGATTTGTTTTAATCCAGCATTTATAAGAATTAAAACTTTTCTACAGATTTAGTATGAATATAGGATATTTATCTTGCATTTTAAAATGATCATACGCAGAAAATACCTGATAAACCAAAATTCCTTAAATCACTAACTTAGCTACAATATCCTCCTAGATTTTTTTTTGAATATATCAGATTTCTAGACAACTTCCCTACATAATCTGTATCTTTAGTACAGATTTAATGAGTAATAATGGATATAGATTAAAGTATTCACAATAATCACTCACATTTTAACTTGCATTTATGTAAAAATTATTAAATAGTGTAATTAATTATTAATTTAATAGCGTAAATTATTGCATAATAATTTTGATTGTAATTATTTAGTACCTATCACTTAAGTACTTATTTTTTGAATTCGTATTCGTATTACTTTACACAATAATAACAATTTGGCTGGTCATCGCCCTCGTTTTCTTGATATTACTGAGACAAGTATCAAGTCCGTTTGCGTAAAAACGAGGCGTAACGTAATTTGTCATCCACTTTTTTACTTACAGGAAAAACATTTTATCACCAAACTCGAAGCTTAAAACAACAATCATAATAAATTTCAAATCAAGATTTTGTAAGTCTATATCTGGGTATCAGAGTTAAATAATAATAGTGACTTTTGTCTATGTATTGATTAAAAACTTTTACTAAAAAAACAAAGACTTTACTAATACCTTTACTTTGCTCGAATTCCGCGGAGACCTTAGAACACCGTTGAAAAAAGAAGAAGAAGGACGAAAATACTACTATGAATATCATTGATAATGTCTAATAGTCATTTTTTAAAGTAAATAAAAAATAATTAAATATTATTAACAAGTAACAAGTCTTGTGTAACGTTCATGTCACACCTATGCCTCGGGGTTTCCTCTGTGATAGACTTAAAAACGAGGATATCCGCAGTAGAACCAGAGTAACCGACATAACCCAACGAATTAGTACGCTGAAGTGGCAATGGGCCGGCCAATTAGCTCGAAGAACCGACAACTAGATGGGGAAGAAAGGTTCTCGAGTGGCAGCCTCTTACCGGCAGGCGAAGTGTAGGGCGTCCCCCCATTAGATGGAGTGACGACCTGGTAAGACATGCAGGAAGTCAATTGATGCAGGTGGGTCGGGACCGTGCTTTGAAGCGTTCCTGGGATGCCTATGTTTAGCTGTGGACTTGAGAAGGGCTATAATGATGATAATGATGAACATCCGTATCACACCTATGCCGGGGCACTAGACTCGAAGCTGTTTACCTAGGACAAATTGTCTGAACAAGTAAGTCCAACTTCGGCCGAGAGTTCAACCGACGGATCTAACTCATCTTTCTAGTCACGTATACCTGCCTCAAAATTTGAAAACATATTGTACAACAGTGCGTATTGCCAGTGATGACATATGGAGGTATGAAACGTGGTCCTTAACTGCTGGCCGTATAAAGAAGCTTAAGGTCGCTTAGCGAACTATGGAGATTGCCATGCTCGTAATTTCTCTGCGTGTTAGACTTTGAGAACATTGCTTTGGGCGCATAGGTTATAAAAGTTTATTTTAGTATATTTAAGAGATAAACAAATCCCAGATTTTTTGTTTAATCTTGACGAGACTGATTGCGAAGATTTTGGTGATGATGAAAAGAAGAAAGAATTGGAGTTAAAAATATAATGCCGAAACACTATTAAAATCAATCGACTGTATGGTGCTTTAAAGGTGAGACAAATAGGCGCCTTGCGCAAAGCACAAGGAAACAAATGGGTTGTTTTTTGCAAGACGAATCATATTGCTACTACGGTGCTAGTAGATCAAAGGACGGTTGTCCAAGTGGTATGTACCTCAAAAGTATTATCAACTTGGTGTGACAAGCGACCAGTTTCGGGTATATACAAAGTACCTACTCTGTGGATCAAAGTCTGGAATCTAGCATTCGCCGCTGCGTTGTTGTGGTCCACAGAACGTCCCCAGAACACTCAAATTTTGAATTAAAAATGTGTCTAATATTTCTCTCTGACCTATTTAGCTACCTTGTGATTTGTCAAGTACATAAATCAAAGACCAAAAGGTTTGAAAACTCATTGGAGAAGACGCACTGGCTGCTTATTTGGGCTTATATTGTAGTTTTGAGATTTCTGGGCTAGACAGCCCAGAAATCGTAAGAATGAAACGAAAAGAAACGAAAGAAGAATTTATTTATATTTTTTATTTATTTATTTCTTACTTAAACAACATGCATTTTTCGTGAATATGTAATAAATAATAAACTTTTACTTAAATTACTTATGAGTAAGCCTCATAAGTATATGTAAACAAAAAAACGTTAGACAAATTTAAGAGGTATCCACTTCATGCCAACTTAATCTATACATATAATAAATATGTAGAAAAGTCGTGTCTGTAATTCTAATATAATCTTGAAAAAAACAAGTCCAGGCGACTAATAAAAGGGTTCTGAAGCCAAATTAGTGGTTTTTAGAATTTTTGTCTGTGTCTTTCTGTCTGTCTATCTGTCTGTCTGTCTGTCTGTGTATTCCGGATTCACGCAAAAACTACTGGACCGATTTACATGAAATTTTGCATGTAGGCAGTTAGTACCCCGTTATCCCATTACTGAACTTCGAAAAAAGAAGGTTAAGTATTTTCCTTACATTAGATGTTAATTTTCTATTATATCTTAGTTATAGGCATTATGACTGGTGTTTTTCAAATAAATACCATATTTATTAATAAAGATTAAAATATAGTTATAGCCTTGGTAAAATAATTTGAAACTACACTGATTTATTATCAAAACAGCGCCATCTGTCATCAAATGGAAAAGTAGTATATTTTGCCTTCAGTTACATAGTTATAAATTAAATAATATAAATAACTTACAAAATTTAAATAATTAAATTTTAAAATTATTTAAAATTGTAACGTTTAGTTTTTAGTATTTTTGTTATTTTATTTTAAAAGTGTAATAATTTCAATAGATAACTATGATGTATATCAAAAATATGAAAATTGATAAGGTTTTTCTTAGAGTATTTATAATAGCTTGCTTATAAACACTAAGAGATTTTTATATTGTTCGCTTCTATCGCTGATATTACTAGGTAGTATATTTTTTCTTTTTATAGGCTTTCATTATTTCATCTAACAATATCGCCATCTACTTACTTCTAAATAAACTAAAATGGTTAGTCATGATAAAATTAAATAATAGAATGCTACTGAATATACGATGTAAATAATTGAAAATTCGTTCGTGGCATCGTTGGATGTGTAATTACCATTAGTAATCCTACGTAGGTAGGTAGATGTGGTCAACAATCATGCAAAAGCTTAGTTTCAGTTTTTATGAATTGTATTTAAACAAATACGAGGGCCGTGTAGTCCGCCATGAGATTTCATCATGGCACGGGAGCAAAACGTGTACGATTCCCTCGAGGATGAATCTGTTGATTGATGTAACATGTATGTAAGCTGCTACTTTTTACTTTTCAAGGGGCAATATATGCAGTTTTTATTTCATTCATATTTTCGGGTATGTTCTTTTTTGTTTTTACTCTACCGTAAATAAAAAACAAACGAGCACGTAGTCGACCTGATGGTAAATGGATGCTTTGGTCTATAGACATCTACATTTATAAAATGCAGATGCATATCACCCCTGAGGACTAAGATGGTATGCCTTGTTACCAGTAAAAAGGGTCTCCGGTTCCCTACACTCACCGTACGACACAGAGCAGCATTATTCTGCTGTTTCACGCATTGCTGGTATTCTGTGAGATAGAGATAGCATAGTCCTGCCCACCCATTCTTGCTGCTATGTATAGCTGCACGTAAAAATGTGATTATAGCAACGAATACACATCTCCATTCTTTCTTCCTGGTTTCATTTTATTTTCTTCATCTATATAAATAAAATGATAGAGGTTTGCAGTTGTGCGCGCATCACGAAAAACTACTGGATGGATTTCAATTAGGTTTTCTAAGTTTTATTTCTTAGACACTTGGCCCTTCTCTAAAAAAATTTTGTAATATCTTATAAAGTTATTAAAGTTTTAAGAAACAATGATTTTTATAAGCACTACGTGTTCAGTGATGCATGTAAGCAACGCGGACGAAGTCGCGGGTATCAGTATTTAAAAAGCAACTGTACCTGTACCACATGAGTAAAGAAGCGAATCTTTACTCATGTGACTGTACTCTCATAGCAGTCTGTAGTTCAAGTACTAGTCGTGAATACAGTTAGGTATAAAATTTCTGTATCAGTGATATTTTTTAATTATTCTTAAAGTTGGTATATTTTTTCAATTTTGTACCCAACGGGCAGCTCATTGAACAATTTAACCGACTGGTTTAACGCACTGTGCCTTGCAATATTAAGTGTTAATCTTGATGTAAATACATTATTTAGGTCTTCTTTAGTTTCAGATCCGAGTGCCTCAAGGTTTTTCCTCAAATCACTAAGTGTATGATATCCATGCAGTGTATGTACTCGTACAATGGTCCTTACTGCCCGCTTCTATGCAACAAAATCTTTATGAATACCTATTGTACGCATAGCTATTACCCCCGGAGCTTGATACTGTAGCGCAACTTACTTTCAACTAGTGCGTAGTATAGTTTTTAGTTGTTCAGTAGTTAGCTCATCGCGTATGCTTCGAAGTGTATTATTAGTAGCTTCTATGGAAGTCCGCTCTAGAAGAGCTAGGGGATAGACTAGAGAAGAGAAAGTCAGCCAATGAAGACGTAGTAAGATTATGATGATATAATTTATGGAATTGTGTAAATGTGATCAAGGTAAATCGAAATATCGACTATTAATAAATAATATATTGTAAGAAATTATTCCACTTCTGATGTTAGAAATTATTCTCAAAATTTGAATAAAAGAACACTACTCGGTAACAAGCCCTGCTTACTACCAGGACCCAATTACATGATAACATCAAAGTATGCAAACCAACAGCATCACTACCCACCTCAATGTAACACAGGGCAGCCTCTCAGCAACACGATCGTTCTTACCTACACTAGTAGAAAACCCCAACGGGCATAGTCACTACAGTGAGGATACTTTATACTGCTAGAACAAGTGGGTGGTTACCGTTCTACCTTCATTTGTTCGTTTTTCCTTTTAATTTTTACCCTCATTCCCAACAATATTTTATAATTTTTGAATGTCTAGTTTCCTTTGGCCTGACCCTCGAACCTAAAATCGCCTCCAAAAATCAATGATTTGTATTATTGACAAATATTGACTCCGCCTGGGATTCAAGACAATTATCAATTCATTAATTATGCTCACGTAATATTTTATGTAATGCTTTTGAGCATCATATGAAAGAAACTTTCCCCAAACTTTTCTCATAAAATATCTAATAAAATGAACAGAATACCCAATATTCTTTCTGATGATAAAATTTGAAAAGCATTGTGACGGTAGTCTTACTTATATTATCGACTACGCCGCGGTAGCACAGTAATAATATTGTGAATAAACTATTTCATCACTGGCAACAACGGTCGTATGTGAATAAGCTACGCTAATCAATAGTTTTTTTAAACCGTATGAAACAACAGGAAAAGAACTTTTAAATTGTTGTATTTATTTTTCAACGTAGTCGCTTTCTAAACTAATAGACCTTAAATAACTGTTAGATAATACTCTTAGCTATTTAAATAAATGAACACTACTTAATAGACTTTACTTTATAAAATATTCATGGAACGCATTAGAAGTAAATACAATATATATTCTAAAATAAATGATGTATGCAAACCAACAGCAACATAGCCCATCACGATGCGACATAGGCCGGCCTCACTGCATAGGTCTCTACACCATACAACATGACCCCATTATTTCTGTTTAATTTTATACCAGACAAATGCTTTTTTGAATGTGAAAAATGTTTTTTGGGTGTTGAATGGGTGCATAACCATGATAAAAGAGCACTCCTGCACCCAACTGCTCTGTCGATTTCTTTCTTCGCATTTTTATATTTATACTAACTGTGAAGGGAAAGTGAACTGTGAAGGGATTAGAAAAGCCAGGAGAAGAATTTTTCATACAGGAAGGTGTCCGCCAAGGAGACACAATCTCACCAAAACTGTTTATAGTACTGTACTTGAACACATTTTCAGAAAACTGAAATGGAGCAAAGAAAGCATAAATATTAATGGAGAGTACCTGTCAAACCTGTAATCATCTCTGAGAGTCAAGAACAGTTACAGAAAATGATTTATGATCTAAATGCTGAAGGTTTCAAATGTGGATAAAACAAATATTCGTTAAAAGAAATATTCAAAGAATACTTCCTATTACAAATAAAAAAGAAAAATATGGATTCGAACGTATACTACCCAACTTTTACTTACGGGTGTCAAACTTGGGCCTGCAACGCAGAAATAAAAAGAAAAATAAGATCATTTCAAGAGCTACAGAAAAGTATGTTAAAAATAAAACTACAAAATCGAATCATCAGCAGTAAAATTAAGTAAAACAAAAATCACAGATGCCCTTACGACGATAGCGAAGCTTAAATGGAAATGGGTGGACACGTCGTAAGATCCAGAGACAGTAGGTGGTCGACCTCTTAGAAGATGGAAAGATAATATAGAGGCAGTAGCGGGAAACCTGTGGATAAATACTGCAAAAGTAGAGACAAATGGCACGAGATGGAGGCCTCCATCCAAAATAGATGATCCATGAATAGAAGATGGAAACCATATTTAACTAACACACATACACACACGCACACACAAGTGCCCACACGCGCACAGACAAACGCGCGCACACATGCACACACACACACACACACACACGCACGCACGCACACACACACACACGCACGCACGCACACACACACACACACGCACGCACGCACACACACACACACACACACACACACACACACGCACGCACGCACGCACGCACGCACGCACGCACGCACGCGCACACACACACACACACACACACACACACACACACACACACACACACACACACACACACACACACACACACACACACACAGTTAAATTGTTAAAAGAGGATAAAGGCATTTCTAATTTTTTATTTATTCATTTTATTTATTAAATATTTCAAATCACAAGGAGCTAGGTCCGGAGAACATAGCAGGTATTCCAGTCGTTCAAGTGGCAGCGCCTACAACATCAGACCGATATGCAAGTGCATAAACATGATAAAAGAACACTCCTACACCCAACTATTCTTGTCGATTTCTTTCCTCGAATTGTTTTTTTAATGTGTAATACTCTCTGGTTATTACATATATACCCTTTAGTTAAATAATCGATCATAATAATACCTTCCGAATCCCAGAAGAAAGAGACCATTAACTTGCCTGCGGACGCAGTGACATTGAGTCTCTTGGCTGGCAGGGAGGACGATCTTTTCCAGATTTTACTTTGCTTTTTCGTCTCCTGATCCAAAAGGTGAACCTAAGTTTCATCAACGGTTACGAAACGTTTGTGCGTCTGTAACATACAAGGAACTCAGCTGGCTGAATTAAAATTAAATGTTATCAACAAAGAAAATCACAAAGACAAGTTAGACACACGTTCCTTAATTTTTTTATATTTTCTTCAGTAGCCGCGATGGTTGGCCGCCCGGAACTACTCTCGTCGTTACAGTCGGTCGGTCTGCCACGTTTTCCGCGCATAAGTATACTGCTGCAGAATAAAACCAAGCATTGTTTCCAAAAGTAGACTACAATTCTTCTGAAACACATTTTTACACATTTTTTACACATTTTTACCGTGTAGTGGCGGTGTAAGAATATCCACTACCCCATTACATCTCGTGGGTATTGTAAGAAGTGACAGAGGGAAACAAATCAGATGAGCAGAAACGTCTTCTTAATAACGACTTTCAGTATATATAAAGGTACTCTGTGATAACGATTAAAAATAAAAACTGCGGTTGTCAACCCGCTTTCCAAGCGTGGCAACTAACTATGGCAAATATCCCTGAGGCAACCTATGGGAGGCCTATGTTCAGTGGACTTTAATAAGCTGTAATGGTAACGGTAAATATTCATTAATTCATTGATTCATTACAGCATTCGTTCATTCATTATGCCAACTTTAAATAATTAGAGTGCCGTAAATTTGTGCCAAAGTAAGATTTATTTTAATTATACCTATTTATTTCATATAAATAAATGTAAATGCCATTATAACTTGTGTTAAATGAACGACCGATAATCACATTACTATATAAGAAACTTATGGGAGACGAATTCCACTCCGTATGATGCAATGTTGCTGTTGTCATTTTTTAATCAAAATATAAGCCTTCAAGCTTAGAAAATCAATTTTATGGCGTCTCTTTCGTAAAGAACCATCGGTATAATAGTTAAGCAATTCAAATTAATGCTACTTGTCCTTGCTCCAGATTAATTTATTCCGTCACTTTTTTAATGAAAAAGTAGGTAAATATTTTAATTTCATCACTGACAGATTTACGCTATTGTTTGCGTGTTTACACTTAAGCTTGTGGTATTATAGCGATATCAATTATCAACCCATTTCTTCTCGAGGGTGTTGTAACTATTAAGATATCATCATCATTATATCACAAGTCCACTGTTGAACCTAGACTTACCTAAGGAATTTCACAAAGCACGGTCCGAAACCACCACATCCATCGACTTCCTGCATCTCTTTACAGGTAGTCACCCCATATTGTGAGGACCCGCCTTACACTTCGCTTACCGATACGAGGATGTCACTTGAGAACCTTTCATCCAAATTGGTTGTTGGTTTTTTGAGCTATATGGCCGGCCTATTGCCACTTCAGCTTACTGATTAGTCGTGCTATGTCGGTTACTCTGATTCTTCAACTACCTATGATGCCTACAAATTTATATATTTTTTAGAAAATCTATTAATCTTTCATAATTAGGCATATTAGGGTATAACCCAAATTGCGCCAAGTTTTTTGTGCACCCACATTTATATCGAACAGTTTATGCAATTATCAACATGTCGACTTCAATGAAAGGTAAATATTATTTTTCCATCAAATATTGTGCTTTCCTCACATGTTTGTCGTTACTTAGATAACGATCCGTCATATAACTTCAATAATCTGATATAGTACATGCTTTTAACACTGGTATTCACGTTTTTATTTTCTTATCATAGATATAGATCTGGATTTTATTATGAGAGTTATTCATCACTAGTCATTAGATCGAAAACCTTCTTTATTCTCGCCACAATGGAATTACTCTATCTAGTGTTGGCACCGCTCACCCGATGGTTATTCTACTCATCAGTAAGTAGGTAAGCTTGCAAGGAGCTCATCTCGAACAAGGTTTACAAAGATAAGGTTGGTCGTGAATGATATTGAATGTAAACCACTTTACTGCTGATCCAATACCCTGTTTTCGCTCAAGCTCTACATAATAGATATTATATAAACCGATGAATTATATAATATCTACATAATATTATATAATTCATCGGTTTAATCGAACAAGTTTTTCGACTACTCGAACATTTTCTTGCATGACCGCGATTGGCAACCTTATGATAACCTAATCAGGAAATCTGACGTTTGCGCCTTGTCTAAAAGTTGAAACCATTCTTGAGGCTTACATTTTTTAAATAAAAATATTTGAAATACCTACATACCTGATTGTTTTATTTTCACATTTATCTATATGTAAATTTACAGTTATACGATAATATATAACTTGCCATCAAATAGTATATTTTAATTACTAAATGCCAGCGTCAAATATCAAACTTCTTTTGACATGCCCTATGTAGGCATATTATCTTCTTCTTCTTCTGGTGCCTCTCCGACTAGCGAAGGTTGGCAGTCAGCTTAGTGAACTCCACTCTATTCTTGGCGAATCGAAACAGTTCGGCGGTACTCGCGATTCCTGTCCACTCCCGGATGTTACATAGCCATGACTTTTTTCTGCGATCGACGCCTCTTTTTCCGGCAACTTTTCCCATCATAATGAGTTTTAGGAGTTCGTACCTCTCATGCCTGAGCAGGTGCCCTAAATATGCGACTTTTCTCATTTTGACGGTCTGCATAAGTTCGCGCTTTTGGTCGACTCTTCGCAGAACTTCCACATTCGTTATTCTGTGAGTCCAGCTAATGGCCAACATTCGTCTGTATGCCCACATCTCGAAGGCTTCTATACGTTTTCGGAGGTACTCTTTAACTATCCACGCCTCACATCCGTATAAAAGTATGGGCCAGATGTAACATCGTAGTAGTCGAGTGCGCAAAGAGATCTTAAGTCTACGGTTGCAGAGTACTTTTTTCATTTTGCTAAAGGTACTTCGAGCCATTTCAATTCGGGTCTTAATTTCTTGGTCGCTGCTCCACGTCTCGTTTAACCACGTACCTAAATATTTATATCTGCGCACTCTTTCTAGTTTTTGGCCTGCTACTGTGATGTCAAATGTCTCTTTCACTGCAATCATTTACTCGGGTGACAATTCTCTGTATATTTTCAGCAGATGGCGCTATGAGGACTGTATCGTCTGCATATCTAATATTTTTTATTGCAGCCATTTAATTTGACGCCACAGTCTAGGTCCTCTACTGCTTCTGCTATTATAGTTTCTGAGTACAAGTTAAATAGCGTAGGTGACAGAATACAGCCCTGCCGAACTCCCCTTTTAATTTCAATTTGCGCCGTCTCCTCATTATCAACCCGAACAGTAGCTCGTTGATTCCAATACAGATTCTGGATGATACGTATATCCTTGCCATCTAAGCCGATATTTTGTAGTATTGCAATAACGCGGTCATGCAACACTCGATCAAAAGCTTTTTCGTAATCAATGAAGCAAAGAAAAACATCCTGCTGCATATCTAAACATTTTTGCACCAAAATCTATATTGCAAGTAGAGCTTCTCTTGTACCAACTCCTGATCTAAAGCCGAACTGGCTATCTACGAGTTGTTCGTCACATTTGACTCTTATGCGTTCGTGAATGATATGTAGAAATAGTTTCAATGCTTGACTCATAAGGCTAATTGTTCGGAATTCTTCGCACTTTTTGGCGTTGGTTTTCTTAGAGAGTGTAATGAAAGATGATGTTAACCAATCCTTGGGTAAGTGGCCTGAATCATATATAGCGTTAAAAAAATTTACGAGGGCATCAATATTTTCTTCCTCGATGAGTTAGTAAGGCATATTATGCGCATACAATATTAGTAATCTAAATGACTTAAATGCCAAAGCACGTGTTCACGAAAGCACTCACACATCTCTACTGCCCCTACTCTTACCTAGTTACGCCCAATGTGACGCTTTTGCAAGAATATCGGGAATAGATTAAATGCAGTCACAAATACAACAGAATTAGTTGTTGCACATATAATGTTGCCTCCTTGTATCCGGCTAACGGCGTAACTGCCAG
This sequence comes from Parnassius orleans, assembly GCA_029286625.1. Classification (NCBI taxonomy): domain Eukaryota; kingdom Metazoa; phylum Arthropoda; class Insecta; order Lepidoptera; family Papilionidae; genus Parnassius; species Parnassius orleans. Next base: position 378,955 of record JAGSMP010000149.1, read on the forward strand.
GTACTTTTTATTTATTTACGCACGCAATCTTCTACGTGCAATAATAAAAATCCATTTCCGAATCCAGCTATATATCAATCATTAGTAAGCAATATAAATGAACGCAATGTCAATTTATTTTATTTGATTTCTAAAAACCCTCTCAGAAATGAGAGGAGGCCTGTGCCAGCAGTGGGACGTATATAGGCTGTAACTTTACTTTTTACTTTACTTATGTCAATTGATGCATCTAAATTCTAAATCAGTTTTTATCGGCTCGATTTAATTTTTACTTTTTATCGCTGCGTAATAGCACAGTTGAAAAATTATTTAAACTGTTAATAGTAGGCAGTCAACATCGACCGATTTCATAATGCTACCAATTTTTTCATGACTTAGCTACAGAACATAATACTCTCTAAATAAAAAGCAAAAGTTAGAAATAACAGGTCAACATTACATTATAAAGCCACAGTGTCGCTCGATACTGGTTTAATATTGAATAGAAATTATACATATTAAGATGATCGACTGACCGGATTACGCCCTTTCAATATACCTACCTAATTAAAAAAGTAAAAGTAAAGTTGCATCTTTTATTCGTCACACCCTGGGCACAGACACATCATCTCTCATTTTTGAAAAGGATTAAGGGCAATAAAGCATACAAAATGTACTCTGTGCAAGGAAGTGTCCGCCGCGCTTCCGCTAAATTTGGCGGCTGAAATTAATCCAAACAATTCCTCTGAACACTTCCCGTGGTAAATGCGATAGAAAATGCAAAAGATGAAACATCTCTTCGCAGCGCTAGTGAATTGAGCAGTGAATAGATCCGCCAGCGATCAGAAAGAACTCGGTTGTCGACATTGCGAGCCGCTCTGCGCTGGTTGCGTTCAAGTTGAAACAGCTGACACTGGAGTGTCCCGGCCCAGAGATGAGAATCGAGAACAGCATTCCATAAGAGGCCGACCCAGCGCCTTGTAAAGTTGCAAGCAGTGTGCCGGCATTGCATAATGTGGAACATTATGGCCGGGAAATATGTAGGTAATAATTTCTCAGAGATCCATATTTGCACCACTTACTGAGTTCAGCAGTGTCTGATGCCGCCCCTGCTCTAAACGAGGTACCCCTGAGATGAGAGACAGCCAAAGTGTCTACGCAAGTAGCATCCTACACTAGGACTTTACCTCTCTCCCAAGGGACCAATGTCATCCCGTCGGGTCTCCTGCCATCGTCTCTAAATATTCTACAAGGCTCTAAAACCGAAGGAACATTTATAGTGACAAGAGCCCTTCGGATGGCATCGATCAAAGAAACGTGCCGTGAAAACATACCAGCACTTTTCTTAGATGAAAGTCCGTGGAGCCCAAACTCGTCGACGCTGCTACCACAGGGGCACTGATGGGGTTGACAAATCGCCGCTCCTAGTCGGATTTCTACGGCGATGCGCAAGCTTTCCCCATCAAGTAATGTGCCGAAATTACTTGGTGGTAAAGCGTGTAACCAGTGAGTAGATCAGATTTATTTAAATATTTTTAAATTATTAACCCCCGGAGAAACTGTCTGCCCTTTTGTGAGAATTTTTTATTATATATAATAAACACGCTGTAAAAATGGCAGATTAAATCAAACACTTTACACACAATACAACTTTGGGGTAGTTTGCCCCTATGTCAACCCCTACAGAAGTGTCTGCCATTTTTTTCTTAATTATTTATCAACTTAGCTGACGGATAGTCATTATTATTATTTGAATCAAACACTTTTTGGGCGTATTTTTGACTTTCCTGTATGCGCAGTACCCAGATAGGCCAGGCAAACAGTCATATACCTGCTTATTGAGTGAACTCATACTTTTCAACAAAGTTTCATGATGCATCAAACACTTCATGAAAAATGCGTCATGAGCTCTAGGACCATTTGGGAAAATAAAAAAGTTCATATTTTATCAATTTATTTATTTGATATTACCGGTACAGAACTATTTAACCAATTTAAAATGCAATGTTTATTACATTAATATATCACTTCGAACAATTATGTCCACGGCCGTTTTGTACAAAATATAATGATTATAAAAACCTGATAGGTACATATTAAAATGATAATAAATTACACAATTTTAAATTAATTACAAAATTGGAGTATTTCTATTTTTCAGTTGGTGTGTGTGTGTATTAGTGGATTATTGTCGAAGTTATTTTTATAACTCATGTTGTGATAATTTTAATTATTCACAGATACGAGTGCGGCAGTGTCTAATTTTTTGTATCACAAAAACTGCCATGATGAGCATTATTACAAAAATAAAATGCATATTTAAATGTTTTCTTTACATTTAACTAAGATTTGAACTCTCATTTAAAAAGCAAAGGATAATGGCAAGTTCACATTCGTTTTATACCGAAGTGGATTTAATAATGTCTCAATAGAAAAAAAAATATGACAAAACAATAGGCGTTGCTTTGTATAAAGTAAATCTATATGAACGTAAGGAATAATATTACAAAATATTATATAGGTTAAGCATAAACGCTTTACTATGGACAATGGAACTACGAGATGCCTTGCACTACATTTCATTTTATTAAAGGTTTTATTTTCCGCTACAACTACAGCTAGGGTTGCCAACTTTTTATATCAAATATAGTATTTTCAGGTCGAATAACCGTAACAATATCGATATTTAATGTTACAAAGTATAGTATTTTATTTTTTAAAGAAATATTTTTTGCTGCTTTGACCCCATATTAATAATCTCGTGCCACAGTCAGCTTTTATTAAAATATAGTATTCGGCCCCTTATGATAAAGTATGGTTCACAACCCTTACTACAAAAACCTAGTTCGTACTGTCACAAGACCCTCGTCCTGGGAAGTAGATCTGGTGCAAGAAGCGCAAGTTGGCAGCACTGCAAAAATGTCACCGTCAGTACATAAGTTAATTGTAAAATTAATGATAATTTATAATTGCTTTAATGCTTTTAAAATTAATCCCTTCCACAACTTTACTTCGTTTCAAATGTATTTTTATACAAAACGTATTACTTCATAGTTTTAGTGCGACCAGTAAGGGGTTGGAATTCATCAATCAACCTTGACCACTTTGCTTTTGGAATTATTAAAACAAGAATGAACAGGAGTTTTCTAGGCTATTTTCTCATATCTGCATTTTACATTATAATGGTATCTAGGTTAGAAATTGGTCTACTAACGAATAAAAAAATATAAATGAACATTATGTTCTCAATTCTAATATTGAAAACTAATCTCGTGTTAAAACGGACAAATTAAATTAATAACATTGTGTAAATCACATTTTAATACATCAATAAAAAAATATGCTTTGTTTATAAATATTTTATATCTTAGGTGTTACCACACCAATCGATCGTTCATCGATCGATGGTGGAATGGATTAATCAACGTCGATCGATAGTTTCTACCACCGATCAATCGATGGCATCGATCGATGGTAGAATGGATTATTCGAGAACCCGCCCCGCTCCACCGACCGCATTTTGAAAGATAAATACATCGATTAATTGTCGATCGATCGATTGGTGTGGTAACACCCTTAGATATTAAACTGAAACTAAGACTTTACATTCAATGCCAATTTAATTTATCGTAAATATTGTTGGTCACACAAAAATCAAGCAAAGAAAAGTATACACCACAAAACAATTATTGGTAAATTTAAAAATACAAAGTTAAGAAGTATTTGTAGTCTTTACATTGTAATGTATAAATTAAAAAGGATGAAATCATGTGACTAAATCATAGAAATAAAAAATGCCCCAATTATGTTAATATTTATAATTTTAACACACCAAAAGAAAAATAGAAATATTATAAATTAAATAATTCACAGTCAGACCACATTTGTGATCCCATATCAGTCGGAAAAACGATTACCTGCGTAATACTAACACATAAATAATCATGTTGCATAAGCAAGTCGAAGGATTAAATGAGAACTGAAGTACTTAGGATAACTGTTACGGACGCCTATCTATGCTAAATGATAAATACTGCTTATGAGCTATTCACAACTTAATACTAATTTAGCAACATATCACATCCATTAACCAATCTACAGCCGTTATAATGGAAAGACTCGGCTGACATGAATTAACAAACTTTATCCATTCAAATATTCACTCGTTCGAAAAAAATAGTTCTATTTCATTGAGATTTCTGTTTAATTAAAATCTTAATAATGACTAAGTTATATAATCATTCATAACAAATTATTTAATTTTTTATTATCATCAATTTGCATTTTAGCGTCACTTATCAATAAGTACTCCAACAATAGATGATCTCATTACTTAATACAGAGAAAAGTTAAATAAAATTTCTATCAAATATAATATGCTTCAATGCATAAATAGTTAAAGAAAAATCATACAAAAAAACGTATTTCACTTGTGCATTATCTTTTAATACAATTGCGTTCTTGAGTTAATTAAAAAGACTATATCGTAAATACATCCGGCGCCTATCAACAATCGGAAAATATTACTTAAGTCATACACACATACAGTCGCCTTACATAACGCAAATTTTCACAGCAATTTCCACTCACATAATAATTGTTTTACGCAATAAAAGAATATCTAAAAAGTATATATTCACTGTGTTTTGTCACTGGAGTCAGTTTTACCACTGTTGGTTTGAGGGTAGATAATTTTCAGGTGGGGGTACAGATGGATTAGTAGCGGGAGGAGCCGCATACGGCGGATAGTACCCACCACCATAGCCAGCGTAGTATGGAGCGTTCGGATACGCTCCATAACCCATCCCGTAACCTGTGAACATTTTTCAATATCTGAGTTGTGTTTTTATAGAAATACAGGCACAGTTTAAAGATAGTCTAACAGTTGTGAAACGAATGCACTTGTGCAGAGCAAAGGCGGGGGCCTTGCGGGGCAGGGGGTGGCGTGACCTTGTGCCAGCGCACTCCACTAAGTCTGTTGACAATACATACGGTTGACGCGAGCGTGTTTTATAGTAATTATTTAACTAATTTTAAGTACCGTTTTCGAAAAATATAATATCTATAATGGTGAATTACTGTTATAGTAATATGAGTTACTAAGTAAAGTTGAATTCAAATGACGCCCATGCTTGTTTCCCTATTTTTTTTTTTTTGCTAAAATTGTTTATCTGAATGCGAATACACTACATAATTAAATTTAACAGTCGAAAAGTGAAAACGAAAATATTTAGCAGTGCAACACTTGTAAATGTATTTTTTCTTGTAGTAATAAAAAATAATCTTGTTCCATAAATGGTTTTTAACTTATAAGTATGTAGGTACATAATGTTAATAAATTATAATGAGTATTATAATATCCAAAATCATTTTATTCCCAATTTCGTGACAACCCCTAGCCAATACCTACGCGAGCGGCGGCATCGCCTGACATCAAATGCGTTTCACAACTGTTAGCTCTTTAAACTATAGTACAGGTGACAAACAATGTCTAACTGATGGTAAGTAAATGCAGCAGCTTATATCAAAATTCAGATGCGTTGTCACCCCTAAGTACTAAGTTGGAATGCCTCATTACTAGTGTAAGGGTTCTCCGATTCTCGTCGCTCATCACAACAACCAAGGAGCTTTATGCTATATTTGTATTTCCCCATCACTATCCCATTATATGCTCATTGCCCATTCTGTAGATATCACACACAAAACACTGAAAGTAGGAAAAATGTGGACAAACTATAAAGTATAAGACTGCAGTCGACACGAGGCCATGGTGCTACTAAAACAGAAAGGTAAAATTATAGTATATTTTTGGTAGAGCCACGCTACAGTTATATTATGGTTGTAGCATGAATGGGTTCGGCCCGACCGGGGAAATATCACGCTCTCACAGAATACCAGCGTAAAACAGCAGCATTTGAGTGGACTAAGAAATATCACAATCTCAAGGTAACAACTACAAAGTTGTCTGAACAATTACACTAAAACTTCATCCATTATTTTCTACACTTAGGGAGTGCAATTTTTCTTCAAATATAAATTGATTTCACACTCACAGAACACTGATTAAAGATAAAAAAATCATAGCCTCTGTAAAGTGGTCAGATCAATAATGAGTGGAACTATACAAATCGTTCCTTGGTAGTGTAATATTGAATATATTTTATCAAATCCTGCCTACAATGTCCAGCAGAAAATTCTACAATCATTACCATGAATAATAATTATTACCATTACAGCCATCAAAAGTTCACTGCTGAACAGATTGCCTCTTAGAGGAGATATTTGCCATAGGTGCCACACTCAGCAAGCATGTTAGCCGCAGTTTTTTTATTTTTTCCGATGCTATCAGGAAGGCGCTGCAGGCAAAATATCCTAGTAAAGATTCCCTCTGTCACCTCTTACGACACCCACAGGATGATATGGGCTAGTATATATTTTTACACTACCACTAAATAGTTAATTACAATTTTAACATATTATGGCTAAAATCATTATCATCCCTAAAATAAAGATGGTGGAAATTTATTTATACATATACATGGATTAGAATTGCGTTTTTAAAGTTACTTGTCTTGATTCTCATGGACAGTGGTTATGGCAGGTTTTTTTTTAAAATTAATAAATCAAAAAATTATTATGGTGTAAGTAGAAAGAAACATTTTGATTTGTGCTAGAAACAATGTAATGTAATATATAATATAAAATATGTTTACCTGGATATTGGCCAAATGTACCTTCCGTGGGATTACTAGGAGGATACGTTGGTCCAGGCAGGGAACTCGTAGGCATTGCACTACCACTTGGGATGTCTCCTAACGCTCCCGACACTTTCCTCACGTCGATATTTGGCGTCACCGAAGAACCACCACTCATCAACCCAATGTTCCCTAAATTTGAACCTATTGCTTGGTGCTTGCTATGATCTAAGCTTTGACCAATAGTAAAATCACGGTTCGGACTCATAGAGTTATCATGCGAAATTCCTAAAGTTTTTTTTGTTCTGGGACCACATTGTGCTAAATTTTGTGGCATCGATTCACTTATTCTTAGCTTTTGTAAATGATTACTAAACACCGAATCACTTATCCTTGGCTTTTGACTGCTTGAACTAAGTAGACTAGATACACTGTGAGACATGTTGGAACTTGGAACCGACGGTCTATCGTTACTTTGGGATTCAGAAGGTTCATTTTTATTGGGCGACTTTTTCTTTTTTGTTTTAATGTTTGGTCTATCATCAGTGCCTGGTGAGTAAGATTGGGTAATATCGTCTAAGTTCCTTCGAAAATCTGGAATTCCTTCCTTATTCAATGTGCTAGCAGTTCTTTCTAATTGACTTAAACTAGATTCTGTTTGAGGACGGCTGCCAAGCCGTTGATGCCTGTAATTTTTTAAAAGATTTATTTTTTTCTCAATCTGTGTTGAATGAATTGCCTCACTGGTCGCTACTTTCGTTTGATTGTTATGTGTTGTTACATCTTCAATGGATGTTTCCTCAGTCAATTTATTTTCTAATGCTTCTTCTGATGGCAACTTCTCGTCAGTCGTCAAACACACTGGTTCAGTGTCAGTGTTTTTTTGTTCCATTTCTTCTTTTTCATGTTGCTCGTGATGCATGCATTCCTCTTGGTGCATATTTGGTTGGTTTAAATGACTGTTCACATTATTGCCTTTTGTACCACCTAATTTAATCTTTTGCGACCTAATGTCTTTTGGTAAAACTTCATCATCCTCTTCATCGCTATCTAATACCTGTGCGTCTTCATCGGACTCTAATTCCACTCTCTTTACGATATGAGTATTAATATTTACCGGTCTTCTCAAATCTTTAGGTATTTTTGTAATGCTAACAGAGCCGGGCAAATTAGGCCTTAACATTCGAGATTGATTCAAAGGAAATTTAGCTCGCATTGCTGAATAGGATCTCATTTCTCCCAAACGATTTCTGATATCGGCTATCTTTTGTCCAGGAAACACAGGTCTTGCAATTTTATTTGACCCCATCATTGATGGTCTTGTCATAACTCTTTGCATTCCAGGTCTAAGTCCAGTTTTTGACGTAATAGTTATTGCAGAGTTATTTTTTAAGGAACCTGGTATATTCGAGGGAGTAGGGCGAGTACCTAAAACTGAAAAAAATATTTTTAGATTAATAAATATAAAATCAATTTTAATTAAGTTTACAAAAGTGAGAAATTGATCATCATACCTTTCTTTCCTAAGGGATTACCCTCTTTACTGTCGGACCCTTTTTGCAAGCCTTTGAGAGAAGTTTTTATTGCAATTATCTTGCCTGATTCTAACTGCATATAAATTCCTTTGGGTGATTTCAAAACCATTACGCGTTGACCAGCTTTAAGTACAATATTAGTTTTCTCAGCTGAGTTTGTTGGTATAACGACATCTGCAAATAAATTAACATTCATATTACAAGCTTAGAATGTATACTTAACAAAGTTTAATTCCTTCTGGACTCTTCTCTTCATCTCTTCTTTTTAATATAAGTTGGAAATGATATTGATTTCGATTTATGCATGTATAGCATAGTATAGGGCAATATCATAAATCGAAGTGTAACTAACGAGCCGCAACGTCAAAGCCGAATTTTAAGAGTAGGGACAGACTGGTCCCACGTACGCAACGTATACGATGCAACGCTACTATGTTGGTGTACACCCTTAACCTACGTATGGCGCCAGACAATCTTGTCACGAATCCACGAGTAAAAACTTATACCATGTTTTCTGATTCTGAGAGTGAGTTTGAGAATGATTTACTTCTTCTGATGTTCATAAACGAATATATCGTATAGGTAATAATTCTGTTAAAATTTATGATTTATAAATGCAAACAAATACATGAATATGTAGAATACAATGTGTTATTACCGCAGTATATATAATCATGTTTCATATCTTAACATAACTAGGATAAAAATACAAAAAACTACTTTTATTTCATTTCGCGCCTCGACCTCTCCCTTTCACGATAATAACAAAAATAATAGCAGTAGGTGGATAGGTACTCACTAAGTTTGCCATTTAGTTTTACTATCTCTTCCCTACTGTATCTACTGTATAACGTAATGTGGCATCGCGATTTAATATTACAAACACATTCGTATCGCCTTCCTAAATCAATGAGCTGTTAATCTCCCATTTTGACAACAATGCGCGTGCACGTTGCAAAGGTCTATTTTTTTATGACGTGCTACGCGTAAGTTCTAGGAACACACTTCTTTTTTTTTTTTAGAACACTGGTCGTTCGCATGGGAGTGCGTAAGAATATACCGTATAATATATAATCCGCCTTCCCACGCCGATCTGGATATCGCAGATCGACGTGGCGTCGGACGCGTGTGATTGTGTTGCATACAATAAGTATTTTTCTAATGCATATTTTTCATATAAAATTAAAGAGTTCAGATGTCATAATGCGTTGCATACGTTGCGTACGTGGGACCAGTCTATGCCTTAATTACCAAGCCATAGTGTCAAAGTTGACCGAACGGCTACGTCAAATTTGAAATGTCGAAGTTGATCGAACAGTTAAGCTAAAGTTGGGACGGGAGCGTCATAATATCTAGGCACAATCACCGAGTGGCATAGTTAAAAAAACGAGTGCAGTTACGAGCAGCAGCATCAAAAGACCGAAGTACTAAAAAGTCAAATCTATCATATTATTTTTAAGCCTTCTTCTAAGTGGTATTAAATTGGTATTTTATTACCGCACACGTGGTGGTAACCATTTTAATTTATTTGTAATATGACAGAACAGCCCTGACGGTCAGCTCCCGAACGACTAATAAGTGAATATTCGGCGTCCAGGAGCGCTCCGCCCGCGTCTCGACCCGCACCGCACCGCACGATTGCCCCGTCTAGACGTGTTCGATGACCGACTGTTGGTAGTAATTAGTGTGGTATAGTTACCGGGCCGATTTCTCGGAGGCTTAGTGCTCGCTGTGAATTTCACAGTACGCGAGAAACCCGGGTTCGATCCCCGCCGGAACCAATGAAATTGTTAATTGCCATTTTAAGCGCTGATTTACCACATGCTCGGCGGTGAAGAAAAACATTGTGAGGAAACCAGCATGTCTGAGAAATAAAAAGAAATATTTCGAAGACATGTAAAGTCCGCAAACACGCATTGGGGGCAACGCGGCGGACACTTCCTTGCCCTCTCTGAAATGAGAGGAGGCATGTGCCTAGCAGCGGGACGGATATAAGGTGTAAGTTTAAGTTGAAGGTGTTATAGTTACCGAGCGGCAGCGTCATCTCCTGCGCGGTCATGCCCTGGCGGCGCCACACGTCGGCGGGGATCCAGCGCGCGGCGTGCTGCGTGGGGCGCACGGAGGCCACGGGCCGCTGCACCACGCTGCCGTCCGCGCCGCGCACCGCGCGGTACGCGCCCGCCGGCTTCGGCGCCAGCGCCGCCTTCTTCTCCAGCTCGTATCTGGCGACCGTCGTGCCGATGTTAAGCGCACACTTCTATGTATACTACTACAGGGGCACTACGGTACTAATGCATTACGCAATAAGTTACGGTCAATTCTCCGTAACTTCTTTAGTCGACTGCGACCAGCCGAGAAGACTATACTAATGTTAAACATTCACTGCCCGCGGTGCAATATAATGTAGAAACAGGATGCCCCCTGTTGCGCTTTGCGCTCTCTGTCGCACTCACGGGCCTTAAGACAGGCTTGGCGTAAGGCCCGTAAGTGCGACAGAGAGAGCAACAGGCGGCGTCCTGTTTCCCCATTTTATTGCACCGCGGGCACCGCGAACGTTGTTTTTGACAATCTAACACTGATTTTGTTAAACGTTACTAACAAAACGCTGTCGCTGGCTCTGTGGCGCAGTGACTTAGCAATGAGTTGTTGCGCTGGGGGCCACGGGTTCGAATCCCGCACAGAACAAGTATTTGTATGGCCTACAAATAATTGTTCCGAGTCAGGATGTTTGTCCTCGTGCAATTTATGTTTGTAAACTGCCTCCACGACACAAGAGAAAATCCTAGTGTGGGGATAACGTTTTTTAAAAAGCAAAGCAAAGCAAAGAAAAATTATTTATGTGTGCACTTTGCCAACGTAATATGAAGTCCTTTTCAGATAAGTATGTATAACTTTATTTCGTATTTGCCTAAAAACAGTAATAGTCGTAAATGAAAATACAACTGCGCGGCATATTTACCATGCCAGCTACCCGCCCGCGCCCTTGCGAACCACATCTGTGACAGTTTTTGTTCTGAATTGCCGATCTAGCAATATCTTTGTTTCTATCATGTCAAATACAGTAAAAATGCTAAATCACAATAGAAAGGCCGCGCAAATTTAAATATTATGGTACTTAACACGGTAAATGTGATAAAATCTACGAAAACTACAAGAAAACGTATACGTATAAGTGGTAGAGCCATGCTACGGCTATATTAATAGTATACTCGTAGCACGAATGGGTCGGCTCGACCGGGGGAGGACCATGCTCTCACAGAATACCAGCGTAAAATAGCAGCTTAATGCTGCTGTGTTTCGTATGGTGAGTGTAGAGAACCGGAGACCCTTTTTACTGGAAAAGAGGCATTCCATCTTAGTCCTCACGGCTGACAACGCATTTTGATTCGCAAACGAGGATAGATGTAGATGTCTATGGGCCACAGCGACCACTTACCATCAGGTGGACTGTGTGCTCGTTTGTCACCCTTATACTATAAAAAAAGCGCGTTTAGTTTTAAATAAGATGATCTCTACTAAATAGAAAACGGGTCGCTGTCAGTCTTTAGTTAGACTTCTATGTTACTACAAGACCGGCAATTCAGATTAAAAACTGGGACGCGATACCGTTTTCTGAAAGCGAAAACAACGTTCGCGGTTTACAAAACAATGAACTAGTCTTCTCGCCTTAGTTACGGAGAGTTAACCTTACCTTGGCATGATATGTATTCAGGCCGCAGAACCCGTCTAGTAGTATACATAGAAGTCTTTGGGTAAAAATGATAAAATCTAACGAATACACAAGGGAGGCGCGTGCCGTTATAAATTACACGATCTCTATAAGATTATGTCATGACAAATGTGACAACGTCTCGCTGCGAAATTTAAAGTTTGCTTTACAAAGATTACCTTGCCTATGATCTGTTGTTTATAACACTGCTATTGAATTATCATGTGTATATTATCATAGATACATAATTCATAAAATATGTGAGTTTATATTATCATAGATACATAATTCATAAAATATATGAATCATAATATATCTATGATCACATATACATGATAAAGTAAAGCGATCTAAGGAACTACTGATTCATTTAATTACCTTTGTACCATTATGCACGTGGTAAGTGTATTATAGCTATTATGGAAGAATATTATATATTATTCAGCAGCCTAACTAGGGAAGGACCACGCTCGTAAAAATTACCAGCATGACGATTGAGTGACAAGAATCGAAGACCCATTTTACTTGTAACCAGGCATTCCATCTTAGTCAGGGGTGCAACGCATCTGCACTTTGATTCTTAATTAAGGGTTAATAGCTGTGTCTATGGGCCATAGCATTAACTTACCATTAGTTGGACTGTTTGCTCGTTTATCAAACTTACTACTATTTAAAAATATAGTTTTTGAGCTGCAGTAGGCTGAAGGAAAAAGTACTCGCCTTAAAATTTCATAGTACACGAGCAAACCAATTTCTATTTTTCAATTTTAAGTGCTGATTTATTAATTCCAAGGCGGTGAAGAAAAAACATAAGAAAATCTCATTAACCTAAATGAGGTCTCTAAAAGAAAAGAAAATATTATTGCAAAGATATGGGGAGTTCGCAAAACACATTGAAACAGCGCGGCGGATTATTACCGTCTCAAAAATGAGATGAGATGAATACGCAAAGCAGGTACTATGTTTTCGATAAAAGAAGAATCACCCTTACATAGGAGATTTTAAATTCTTGATAAAATTATAAACATTTAGGTATTAATTATAAAAACTATATTTTCGTGACAAGCATCATTTCTTACCCTCTCTGTGCGAGTCTCTTTTCAGCACTGGACAATTTTTTCTCTTTTCTGTCCACCAAAAGTGATTCATGCTGGAAAGGTTCTTTGCTTAACAAATTTCCGTGCAGCGTTAATATTCCTTGCATTAACAAGTCGACATACTTGTCTTTATACACCGACAAATCTTTAACTTCCGATTCCTGTGAAAATATTGATAATATTCACTTTTTTGTCTGTTTGTAATTAGTACAAAATTAAGAAAAATACTAGGAACAAGCCCATATTAGTAATGCCTTATTCGGCTCTAAAACGTCAGTGATTCCTTCATGGAGGAATGTATATGCTTTTACAACAAAATCACTGAAAATATGCAGGGCCTATCAATCAAAAAGTTTAAAATTTACACAATAGATGTACAAAAAGGGTTAATGTAATATTAAAGAATACATAAAGGAGGGATCACCTCCATGGATACCATTCTGTTTCTAATGGATAATTCGATTGGACTACATTGTTTTACAAACTATTATTTAAAAAATGCAAAAAAACCTAGTGGTTCGCTAGGTTTCTTGCTAGTTCTTCCTAGAGCAGAGGTTTTTTACGAACCAGTGGTAAAAGCATAAATTACTTTCAGTGAGGATTACTTGTAATCTACGTTGAATAAAAATTATTGTATTCTCTATTCATATATGCATTCCATACGTACTATGAGCATTAAACCTTGTCGAGAATGAGCATGCAACGCACGCATTTGCAGGTAGATAAGTAAGTATTCAACATAAAGTTGGACGAAGTTCGCAAGCGTACTAGACGCAACCAATGGGTCTTTAGCGAGCGAGTCCAGTGTCTGACACGCTGTATGCGATTAATGAACACTGGAATTTAGAAATTAGAATATAGTAAATTAATATTTACCTTTTCATCATTATCAAAACAAAGATTTGTGATCTCCTTCATTGACAGTACAGCGTCTGGGTTACACTCGTCGACCACCCGATCAGCCATACCCTGCTTATTGATTTGCCGATCATATATCTTTTTTTCGAGACACCAGTCCATTACAAAACGATAAACGAAGCATGGTTTCTGCTGACCATACCTAGAAACAAAAAATTGATTTTCACATTTCTTTAGGATATACTAAACAAGGATTTCTGTGATGAAATTAAAATAATAGTTAGATAATATAGTAATTAACTTTACCTGTATACACGACAAACAGCCTGTGTGTCATGACAAGGATTCCAACTGGCATCGAAAACAATTACTCTATTAGCACCTACGAGATTAATCCCAAGAGAACCTGCTCGTGTGGACACAAGAAATAAGTATATGTTTGGGTTTGCGTTAAATTCATTTATTAATTTCTCTCGTTCTAACGCGTGAGTAGACCCATCTAGTCCTGTAAAGTTACGAAAATGTTAATATCCGCGAATGAAAATAGCCTCAAGCTTATATTAGCAGTTTACTGATATATGGAAATATCATTATTAAATATAATACTCATTGTCAAAAATACTTACGATAGTAGGAAGTATTTCTTTGCCATAAACAATCAGTACCAGGAATGTAATTTTTCTCTAAGTAATCTTCGATTAGATTTAAAGTAAACAGACTCTGACTAAAAAGTAATAACCTGTCGCCAATTTTAATACTTTCATTTAATATGTAAAAGAATAACTCCATCTTAGCGGAATTTTCAATTATTCCTGGTACATAGTCTTTTAATAATTCTGTTGCCCAATCGTAAGTCATCTCTTCAGCCTTCTTTAACATTGCTAATTCTTCTTCTTTATTTTTCTTTTCTTCCTTCTCACTCTCTTCAGATTCTGAATCATCGTTATTCTTTTCCTTTGAATTTTTTCTTTCCTTCCTGCCTTTAGCTTTTGCTCGTCCTTTAGGCTTTGGCTTTTCCGCTTTTTTTCTCTCTTTCCTTTTGCCTTTTTGTTTACCTTTTTTCGCATTATCATGATCGGATTCAGATTTGTCACTTTTAGAATGTTCCTTAGGTGCCAATTCTTCCTTATTTAATTCTATAACTTGTTTTTTAGAGGAAGTTGCTATCTTCGAATTGTCTCTCTTTGTTTCGTCTTTAACTATAGTTTTAGTATCCAAATCTTCTATTTTAACTTCACCATCTGATTCAGATTTCATTTCTAGTTTTTCCTCGTTTTTTATTTTATCCACATCAGTTTTGATTGCATCTATGGCCCATGAGGAAACTGGACTTCCAGCACTGCCTAATGGTTGTTTGGTTTCAAGAGCAGAAGGAAATGTTGGATAGTGACACGGGTAACTACCGTTTGCACCTGTTTCTGATTGGTCCGAGTAAAGAGAAGGATTTTGTTGATGATAGTTAAAAGAACTGTCGAATGGAGGAGCAGTATTCTGAGAAAAATTGGGGTCAGGTTTGCTTTCAGTAGGTGGGTAGTTAGTATCCATGTTTATTTCTGTTTTGATTGGTGTTTGATTTGGCATAGGACTATTTTGCGTTTGACTGGGCGGCATATCATTCCCATACCCAGTAAAATTTGGGCTTTGATTTTCATATTGGTTAAATGTTGGCGGAAGATTGGCCCCATATGCAGTAGTATTGCCAGGAAATGGTGCAGACTGAAAAGATGCATTTGAATAATCTTGAGGTGCTTGATTATTGGGATAGTTATTTTGTGCTGGTGTATTAGAATCAAATGCTGTATAACCAGGGGAATTTGGATCTAAAGGTCCTTGAAATGAAGGCCTATGTTGATTGGCGACATTTTCTTCATTATTAGGATACTGTTGTATTTGGTTACCAGGATATGACTGATTATTACCATCAATTGTGTTATAGTTCGGTGGATATGTTTGCGTGTTGTTGAAATTTCCTGGCGTATTACCTGTATATTCAGGCTGTTGTTGCGCATTTGGATATTGTGAATTATTATAGTATTCCGTGTTACCATAAAAATTACCATTATTCCAATAGTTTTGATTATAACCTTGATTACAATCAGGATTATTTTGAGGATACTGGTTTGGATAGTTGTTGCTATATGGAGGTTGTTGTTGATAATAATTACTGTTGTATTCTTGGTTAAAACCTTGGTTAGGAGGATAATACCCCTGACCAGAGTTATGGTATTCTGGATAAGGGGGATAACCTTCAGGTCGTTCAGTTCCAAAAGAATTAGAAGAACCTGGAGGTCCTGGATTGCCCGGAGGTCCATAAGGGCCATTACTTGAAGGAAGCTGTGTGTTTTCATAAGGGCCGGAATTAGAACGAGCATTCCCAGAACCAGTAGTATTGGGAGGTATTTTTGCAGCGGGTTTTTTTGATGAACCCTATAAAATTAACAATAAATCTCTTAATATCCAATATTATAATTTTCTATTAAAATAAATGTTTTAAAACCTACCCGTGGTTTAGATGCCTTTTTTGAAGTTTTCTTAGCTTTTGATCGACCAGCTTTAGTAACTCCACCTATTTCTTCTAAATCCAAATCTTCCTCAATTGCAGCGTTTGCTTCGCTTCTCTTTTTGAGAAATTTATACAGAACATCTGGATGATTCCATATCTGAAAAACCAAGCATTTTTATACATCATTACTTTAGACTGCATTAAGTATTTGGTTTGTAAAACGAAATTTAAAATTTACCTTGCAGCAAATAGCAAACGCTTTTAATGGATTTGGCACTGATGTAGATCGAACAACTTCATTCATGAATCTGTCGTATAATTTCCGCTGCAAGGGCGTCATGCGCACAAGAAGAACGTATTCTTCTTTTTGTGGTAAAGTCGACTGCAGCACAGCATGAGATCGTCTGTGCAACGTAAATAATTATTATAACATAACATTTATCATCTTCAGGGGGTTGTTGGGTTCAATACATTATATGATACGTCTCTAGTGATTCTTTATCGTACATAAAAAATCAATCAAGTACTTTCATTTTCTACCGACTTCAAACAGGAGGAGGTACTCAATTCGAATGGTTGTTTTTTTTGTGTGTTACCTCATAACTTTTTTCTGGGTTAACCGATTTCGATGATTCTTTTTTATGGTGCTTCACATGTGGTCCCATATAAATTTGATCAAGGTCTGACCAATAGTTTTTGAGTTATTCTTAATAATTTATATTGAAGTCGGTAGGACAAAATTTTTAATTTTAAATTATAGTGTTTTATTTTAGTTATTTTTACACATAATGTAGGATGAATCAATTTTCACTAAGCAAAGGTCGATAGGGCCAATGAAGTGTGCCTACAAAATAATGAAATCACAGCATCCTGTATATAAATCCTTTAAAAGAAAACTTTTATCCAAAAATAAACGTAGGACGATTTTTTCAACATTTATTTCTGGATAAAAGAGAAGATAAAACCTTTCCTTGTCATATTGGTCATACACTTTTACAATTACACGATTATCACAACATAATATTATTCATGACACTTTTTGATTAGACACTTATGTTCAGTCATTCTAAAGTAGACAAAATAGGTACCTATATCATTAGCACTAATTGAATTAACACAACAATCTAGTGTATATTAACTACATACCTCTGTACAAAACCCACAAGCAGAGAGTGCAAAACATGCGCTCGATACCTCATGAGCCTTATATCTTGTGGTGTAGAGTCGATACACTGTCCATTTTGTATTGGACGTTCAAACATGTTACAAAATTCAGTCTTACTGCCAAGATAATTCGGCCTCACAAAGTCCACCATGCACCAGTATTCTAATAAATTATTTTGTAAAGGATATCCTGAAAATACCCATGTATTATATTTTATATTCCAATGTTATATACAATTATATTATAATGTATATGCAATTACAAAACATTTTTAAAAGATTTAATTCATATGTCCTTCTTAGAGTCAAAAAAAATAGAATAATTTTTATTTTTAGAATGCCCTCCTCATCCTCATCTGCCTATAACACTCTACTGCTAAATATAAGCCTTGTCTATAGTAGGGAGGATTTGCAGTTCTTCTTCTTAAACCCGTAAAGTCCACATTTCTTGTAGTATCACATTGTAGATCTAAAAGAAACACATCAGTGCCAACTCAGGTTCGATCCCCGCCGGCACCAACGAAATTGTTAATTGTAAATGTGTTGTTGCAATTTTAACTGCTGATCTTCCACGTGCTCGGCGGTGAATGAAAACATCGTAATTAAACTTGCATGTCTAATAAATTAAAAAATAGAAGATATGTGTAATCCGCCAACATGCCTTAGAGTAGCGCGGCGGACACTTCCTTACCATAAAAACCCTCAGAAATGTGAAGCCATGTGCCCAGCAGTAGGACGTATATAAGCTGAAACTTCAATTTACCGCCATCTATCGGAAGTCATAAGATCATTTTGGCATATTCCAAAGTCGCCTCTTACACAATCAATATGAGTTATTCCGATATAATTTATTGGAAGCCACAAGATCATTCCAGCATTTTCCTAAGTTGTTGTTTTAAACATTCACGATTTGCCGTGAAAACACACGACGCAAGCATGGAATAAACATAAAAAAGCCCGCAATTTCTAATATGAAACAATCTTATCAAACTGAGTTAAAACTTCTAACTTCTAATGTACCCCGCGTTTTTCAGATTATTTATTGTCAAATTTTTCTATATTGTTTATTAAAGATATTTTTTCAGCTATCAAGCATAATACACTTCCAATTGTGTAATTTCTTATTATTATCAGCATTGACATAGATTATTCAATGAAAATAAATATTTTAGTCTGTTTTATTTCTGACCGTATGTTAACACTGTGCCAGTTGGCTAGGACGGAATTTTATAATAGCACTTACCTGTAAGGACAACACGACGTTTCGTTCTCATTTGTTTTAAAGCATAAGATATGTTTGAATGTGAATTCTTTATTCTGTGACCTTCATCACATATCACCAAGTCTGGCCCTGGTCGAACCAAGGCCTCATACATTTCTGTTCAACAAAAAAAAATTAATACGATACGATATTCAACTCAAATCATTGCTTATGAAAGGAAAAAAATTGAGAAATCGCCTCATTTTCGAGTGGTTTCAATTTTTTCCACGGGACAAGACATCATCTGACAAAAAGGTCAAAGATTTTTAACATTTAAAAATATATAAGATGAATAATAATGTCCTCCAGACCGAATTTCGGTCACGGCGGCCAGCCACAATGGAGACTAGCCATCGGCGCAGGACAGGATTATAGCGACCAAGTGTATGCGCAAGCACAGGTGCACTCTCTATTACCTCACTCTCACAGTCCGATGGGACGGTAAACCGACACGACCGGAGAGAGATCGGGCGCAGGACCAACGGCTTTACGTGCTTTCCGAGGCACGGGGGTGAGACACCGCCAACTTCCTGACTCCGGGCAGCTACTGAGAATTTCTTGATGGAAAAGCTCAATAACTGATTTTTTTGCCCGACCCGGGATTCGAACCCAGGACCTTATGATCAGCAGTCGCACTACTACAACCACTAGATCAACGAGGCAGACAGTAAGATAAGATGAATATATGACTACAAAACCTATGACGTCATTACACTATATTCCCATACAATCTCATTATCAAAGTTTATTGTGACAGCATTAAAAAAATCCATTGACTATAGTCTGCGTTATAGCATGGTGCGGGTGACAGCTCACGCCTATGAAGTTTCGTATTTTTTTAGATAAACTGTCATGTCAAGAATATCTGTCTTGTACTTCATGGATGGGTACCGCCCACTTACGACAGTGATGTGCCACGCTAAACTATGCCATGCCATAACGAACAACCACAGACTATCAAAAATCGGTTTTGAAATAATTCGAATATATAAAAAGCACGTAAATATGTATTGGAATTGGAACTAATCGTTCAAAAAATTCCGATTTACGAAAACAAAACTCACATAAACGAATATACAGTGTTTCCGATGCATAGACGATAAACTATTCGTTGGTCGGCTCAGGCAAAAAAAATAATTATAAAGCGAATTACGCATTGTGTCAAAAAGACTATCATAACTCAGGGCGGCCAAAATGGCTACAAAAAACCTATTTTTATTTCATTAGATTATAAACCAAATTCTCGATTATTTTTACCTTCCATCCCGATATTTGGCCCATTGGACCTGGCAAAACTAATACACATATAGCAAAAGGCTCTAGCACTCGTACCTTGAAAAGCTGCCGGTGCAGTCTACGCCCTACTGAAAATTACAGATGCTGGCAGCCATTATATTTGTTTAAATGACAATATGAATGTTGCAATCAACATGAAATAGAAGATGATTTTTATTTTCAAATTAATACATAGTATATTCCATACATTGAAGTGTCTGTTTGTAATATCAAAATAACAGCCTTTTACTAAATGCATATGAAAGTACTATATACGGTATTTATAACAAAAAGACAAAAACAATTTTTAAAATGTTTGTCTTACGGTCTGTTTGTTCCGGCTTATAGCTGGCACTGACAGATAACTGATGTTATAAGGAGTAACACAGGCTAATTTTATTGTTGAAAAAAAATTAGGATTCCGCGCAAAAAATTAAAACCAATGAAATCCAATCGTAATAAATATCAAGCGGGCGAGGTCCGGGAACAGCTATTATGTAACTTTTATGTCATAATTTGTATTAAACTTTAACTTAATTTTACATGCATTGTAGTTTATAAAGAAATATATGTTTCGGTTTTAATTTTTATATCGATAGCTAATCGATAATTTTTGCTTTGCTTTGTGTATCGTTAATCGCCTTTTTTAAATCGATTTAACAATGTTCCATCTCTAGACACGCCAAAAGTGTAAGCTGTCACCCGCACCATGCTATAACGCAAAGACTATAGTGTCAAATTTCCTATTGAGTAAAAGATAAGACATATTTTGTCTAATAACATTATCTTCCATGGGATAAATGGAAACCACACAAATTTTCCAAAATACTAAAACATACTTACCATCCAAAAGCTTTTTGTCTTCATCTGTAGGGACATCTTCCTTCTTTTCTTCCTTTTCTTTAGCATCTAGGTCAGTCTTGTTTAGACTCTCGCCATCTTCTTTATCTCCTCGATATTCTTCAGATGGTTTAGACATTGTACTTTCAGATTCCTAAAAATAATACTTCAAACATGGAAAAATAGTTACAACCACCTGTTACCCACTGCCTCCTCTCATTTCTGGTGGATTATAGAGCAATTCGTCTGCCGTGCTGCTCCAATGTATACGACAAAGGACTTCCCAAGTCGTCGAAATATTTTATACCTCAAACATGCAAGTTTCCGCACGACGTTTTTTAGGGTAAAAGGGAGAATAAGTTTACGATTTCTGAATGTGCCAACCTCATCTGCACGAGGCGCACTCTGATGATTCACGGATGAGGTTTATGGGACTGACTTATGGCTGATCGATTAATAAAATCTATCTAGAAACGCTATACTTTAATATCACAGACTCGTGTTGGTATAGAAATCACCGTACTGGGAGGCAGCATGGAGATTTCTCGTGAGTGCTCAAATGTGTTCTTTGCTCTGTGTATTATCTTTCTTACATTTTTGTTTCAGGTCTGTCATTATTGTTTAGTTCATTCAACTTTAGTTCTTTCAGCTCTAACGAAATTAGATAATTGTTTTAGTTAATAATTGTTATCGATATAAATCTTTCATTGGTGGTAAGAATCCTTGCCTGCCAAGTAGTCGATCTGGATAAATACCACCCTCTTACCTACTTCAGATGTTAAATAGCACTGCCAGCACTGGGCCAGTATAACTACAGGCTGTGAGGCATTCCATCTTAGTCTTCAGAGGTGACAACGCATCTGTAGCCTTCCTTGTTTGAAGTTGGCTGCAGGTGTCTATGAACTGCAGTAGTCACTTACCATAAAGTGGACCGTAAGTTCGTTAGTCACTCCAGTATATTAAAAAAAACAGTCTACTGTACTCTTCCACTGATCCCCCCAATTTTCAAAATTTTCCTAATACTTACTTAAATATATTTATATATATATATATATTTTGAAACAAACCTGCGTATCATCATTTACATCGGTTTTATCATTTTTCTGTCCATCTTTATCTTTTTCCTTCTCTGCTTCAGCTTTCAGCTCCGCCTTTTTTTTCTTTCGAGGTTTTTTATCCTTTTTCATGCTTAACAGTCGATACAACTCATAACCTATCATAAGTACACCACCTGTTGAAGTCCAATCCTAGAAAAAAAGAATGGAGTGTAAAGGAGAAGTGTCAATTCAAACCGATACTTAGATAAATAAGAAATAAAAATAAACTTTTTTAAAAACAAGCTTTTATTTAAATGCGCTAAAAATAATAAAATAAACTTTTCCTTTAAAACTTTTACTATTAACTTATAACGTCATTACTCAATTTATATGATATAAAAGCTTGTCGCGAGATTTATGTAAATTAAATTAAGTAAATTAAAAATTAAAATCAATCAGATCCTGTTTATCTACACAGGTAAATTAATTATATATATATATATATATATATATATATATATATATATATATATATATATATACATTTAATTTTATACAGTAAAGTCAAAAACATTATGCGTGGAAAGAAGCATCCATTAATATTTGGACTGTCTGGGACTTAGCATAAGCTTAGCTTAATCTTAGCCCGATACAACTATAAATTCAGAATCAAAGATTATGCTAAGCATATACTCAGCTAAGTTTTTCGTATGCTAAGTCTGAGCAAAGTCAAAGTACGATCTATAGATCTCAGCCTAAGTATACAACAGCATGGTCGACAGTACTACCCTGCCACGGGGTTGGTTCTGAAGGTCGAAATTTCCAGAACGAAAACGTTGAAACCAAAAACGTACCGTGCTTTCTTTTGCGACACCAGCGCCGTACACATCATATTTCATGTTTTCCATAGTGCGGTAATAAGCGACTCCAAAGAATAAAATAATGAGGAAAAAACAAATGAATGACTGTTTTCAAAACTCAAATGTACCAGCTAAATGAATTTATAAATTTGAATTTGGAATTCTTAACCAAAGAGGAGATATTTCAGATCAAAGTGGTCAGTACGACAAAACGCTAATTTCATATGTAAGGACCTAATATAATAATTAATATGTACACATTTATATAACGTTAAAAATAAAATATTTATAATCAGAAAACAATGGAAAAAGGTATTATGTAGGGTACCATCCAACTACAATTTATTTCAGTATATTTTTTCTTCATGGTCAAGTATGCGAGAATTTAGAATTGCAAGAAAAATTTGCTCAAAGGCGCGTATTGCCGAAACAACTTAGTTAAAACAATTATAGCATATTCACATTTTATGATACTTATTATATTCACAAGAAATTATTTATATGATTTAAACATTTTCTTACCTTAACGACTTTGGCACGCATTTGAAGTGTTTTATGACTGTCATTTAAAACATAAATAGGAAAATTGCGTGGTCGCACTTCGCCGTGGGCTGCGAGTGGACTATTTGTTGCATCCAAAGGAAGCCATATATTGAATTCTGCTACCTGCAATGCAATAAATAATATAATGTTTCATTCAAATTGGCAATCATAAAACTAAAGAAAATATAAACACCTATTTAAAAAAAATAAAAAGAATATCGTAACTTCCACATTATTTATTAATACTATTATACTTCTGAAATCGGGGCTTCAATTCTTTCATACACTGTCTTAGCGCCCTGACCCTTTAGAGTGGACACAAGAATATTAAAAAACGAAGAAAGGCTAGCGACTTTGCGCCTGTGTTCGAGGCTGGTAAGATTGGTTTTAACCAAATTGGGGTCACCAATAAGTCTCTTAGCACGCCTTTCCATTAAGTCCAAAGCTGCTAGGTGACATTTTGCAGCACCAGCCCATATATGTCAGCAATACTCCACTTACGCTTTATATAAAGTAAGCAGCTGTCCCGGAGTGAAGTATCGCCGCACCTTTTCAAGGACTCCTAGCTTCCTTGCAGCTGCGTTGGCCTTGGGCTCAATGAACCGCCCAAAGTTCAGGTTTAAGGATATCTCAACCCCCAACCAACTGAAGGCGATCGGTATATTCTAGTAATACATTTCGGAAAGAAGGAGCTAAGGTGAGCTGGCTCCTTTTTGCAGTAGAGACACACTTGTGTTTTGGAGACGTTGAATTTCACAAGATTGGCATATTCGGAGACTGTTCGTAGTGTGAGATTCACACGCTCAATCATAGCTTCTCTTTCGGACTGGATTTGATCCCAACTGACCCTTGACTGATCGCTGTACCATACCCAGCCGATTGATTTCGGCGAAACCTGTACTGGCGGTCACTGAGGGGGTCATTATGTTCTAGGTATGCCACGAGGCGGGCATTCAATATACTCTCCATAACTCTGAGAGTATGAAGGTAATTGAGATTGGCCCATAATTGCCAGGGTCGACACAGCTGCCTTTTTTTAGAACAGACTGCATGTTTGCCAGCTTCCAGGATTTTGGCACTATTCCAGTCATAAATGAGAGGCGGAACAAGTGTGTCAACACAGGAGACAACTCAGGTGCACAAGCCTTTAGAACTATAGCTGGTATACCATCTGGTCCACTAGCTTTATTCACGTCTAGACTTCGCAAGGTTTTAAGAACCTCCTTGTTTGTAATACAAACCTCCGGTATAGAGGTCCCGCAGTGAGGTAATTCAGGTGGAACATTGTTGCCACTGTCAAGACGTAAAGTTAATAAATTAATTAAAAATTATATAAATTAATTAAAATTAAACTAAAATTGTCTTGTTATGCCGCCGTTATTAGACATTCCAAATATAAAAATTAAATAAAAGCATAGTCACAATCCTTTTTATATTGTTTTGAAAAAAAAAAATTGATCCAGTTTTGGTGGAAGGGAAATACGGGTGATTTTTTCGACAATTATTCATAGGTACAATTAGTTCGAGTTGCAGTTGTCTCTCTCGGTTGCCTAGCTCCAACGTTTGGACAAATCGCGATAAAAATAGACTGCTAAAAACTTATTCTTTAAATTTCTTCCAGCACAAATTTCCTCATAAGAAATAATGGTAAAAATGTTCATAAAAGATGGTAATCAAAACCTACAAACTAAATAACCATTAAAATTTATTTCTAATGAAAGAAGAGGACCCTTCACTACATTTAACTGTACAGAAAAAATGGTGGAGAAAAATAGGGAATATTATTAATTACCCAGTTTTGTAGTGTATTAATAGGCATAATGCAAAGCACAGTCTTGGAGCTTGTGTGTCTCAGAAATATATCACAGAAAGACACAATTTGCAATGTTTTTCCAAGACCCATGGAATGCGCTAATATACATCCAAATCCCGTTGATGTCGAAAATCGCTCTACAGATTCAATTATGTTGTCAAATAAAAAGCGGACCCCTCCAATCTGAAAATAAAACAATATTTAGACTTGAGCCTTTGATCCCACATCTTGGTCTGCCTCCACTCTTATCACATACATGTCTTACATTGGGCGGGGCGTAGGTTAGGTTAGGTTAGAGGTAGTGTGTTTGTGTAAGCACATACACTTATTGTGTTTCCTGCATAGTTGAAAGTTTCCGACAGTATATAGAAGTTGATACCATAGTTGAATTCGTCCATTAAAACACCATCATCAATTAAGACAATTTCTGAAATAACTACTTGTGTTCTTATAGTTACAAGAATAGTTTATAGAGAGGATGCATTGCTATTTTTTTTTATTTCATTACTAGCTGTTTCCGCGACTTCGCCCGCGTGTAATTTAGGGTTTTAATTATGTTGCGCGGAACCCTAATTCTTTTTCTAAAATATAAGTAGCCTAAGTTACTCCTTATAACATCACCTATCTGCCAGTGAAAATCCCGTCAAAATCGGTCCAGCCATTTCGGAGATTAGCCGGAAAAAACGGACAGACAGACAAACAACAATTTTAAAAATTGTGTTTTTATTATAAGTATCATATATACTTCCATATGCATTTAGTAAAAAGCTGTTATTTTGACATTACAAACAGACACTTCAACTTTGTTTATTTGTATAGATATAGATAAAAAACTCGGTGACTTTCATTTTAATTTTTAAACATAATACAAAAGCAGAAAAACTGTGTTTTGCTTAGAATAGAACAATACTTACTTGATGTGGTTTGATAATCCTGGCTATTTGTGGAGCTAAAAATATGTCTTCTTCGGTTTCCGGATGACCAATGTTAATTAAAACGCGACCTTGTTCATCTGGTGTATTATATGCATCATTTACATGTAAACCTATAAAAGATAACATCAGATATAAGTACAGTATTATGTCATATTTTTCTTTATGATGAAGAAACAATGCCAAATAAAATAAATCACAATCAAAATGTTTTTTGGAGAAGAATTTGTCGCCGCAGTCATAGTTAAAGTTACAGCTTATATATGTCCACAACTGGGCACAGGCCTCCTCTCATTTCTGAGTGGGTTTTAGGGCAAGGAAATGTCCGCCGCGCTGCCGCGAATGCGTGTTGGGGGACTTCACGTTTCTTCGAAATATATTTTTTATTTTATTTCTCAGACATGCTGGTTTCCTCACGATGTTTTCCTTCACCGCCGAGCACGTAGTAAATCAGCACTTAAAATTGCAATTAACAATTTCATTGGTGCCGGCAGGGATCGAACCCGGGTTGCTCGTGTTCTGTGAAATTTACAGCAGGCACTTAGCCCCTGAGCTACCACGGCTCATACCACATAGTCATAGTGATGATGAGATATAGCCTTACCAGCGCGACAGAAGTGGTTTTGCGTAAACCTACTGCAAAGAGTATCGCAATTCTTAAAAATACACACCAGCTAAAGCATTTTTGGAAAGACCTATGAATAGCAGAGTACTTATACAAAAAAATAATGTTGAATTTTATACTTATCAAATTTAACCTGAATTAGCTGGATCATCTTCAGCTTCAGGACTAGGTGGAACTTCTGAATCAGATAACATTATACAATCATCGGAGTCTGATGATGAAGATGAAGTTTCTTCCCCACTACTACTGTCAACAATTTCAACCACCTGGAAACAGTATTTTAAATAAATTGATTAAATGGTCAAGAGAGTCCGAGTTCCTATAATCTATATTTAAATAAAAGGTCAAGTTTGTCTTGAAAAATTCATAAAAACATTATAACAAGTCACCATTGTTGAATGTGTTCATTGTTAATTTCTATGTCAAAATGTAATTGCAATTTACAAGTAAATTATCATAAAAAAAATAACTATGGTGATCTAACTAATATAAGATGATATATGTCATATTCAATCCATACTAATTTTATAACTTTTTAATAACAACTTTCAGATTGTGTAATTCTTAAACATAGCTTACGGCTGTAAAATTGTCTAGGAAATATCATCTTCATTTTGAAAGGCCACTCAATATGTTACGCATTTTCATCATCACATTTCGGTTTTATAAAAACCAAACTTAGCTTTTAACCATCACACAGTTTAGATGAATCAAATAACACCTCACTGACTAAAATCCATCCAGGTGTTGGGATGTTTCAGGGGTATAAAGAATCCAACATACTGTATGCGGGATTCTTTATACCAATTATGCGTAAGAAGAATAACCCTGTATTTACTGTAGCATAGTCGGGTAAAAACAAATTTATATTACTTGTACATACCTCTTTTTTCTCTGATTTTTGATCATGTTTTCCTATTTTTTGTGGGAATAATGATCCAGATGTTGTAGGTTTTGGGACTTTAGTCACCTCTACTTGTCCTTGTTTTAGAGTAGTCTTTTTCACTTCTCCAGAGGGTAGCTTCACTAATACTGTGTTGGGTAAACTAAAAATAATTATAAGCATTACTAGTATTCCAATTATGTAATAATTAGTGTCTTTTAAGTAATTTAAATACATACTTTAACTTTTGTCCAGGACCTGACTTCTTTAATAACGAAGATCCACCTTGTAGTAATGACAGGGTTTTTTGATGAATTTTATTTTGTCTGTTTATGGCAATTTGTTTTTGTACCTATAAAATAAAAAATATACTGAAATTCTAACAATTTATCTTGCATACATCACAGCATCACAAAAATCAATAATAATGTAATATAATATCTTATCAATAAACTACCCATTTTAATACACCAAATGAACACAAAGTTCATACTAACCTCTCTGATGATTCTCTGTTGTTCTTGAACACGAGCTAAACGCTCAGACTCTTGCCGTTGTGCTGCTAAGGTTGAGGCATCTAAATTTTTCTCATCCATAACTTCTCTAATATTTCTTCTTACATTTAGTGCATTGACATTTATTTTTTTCTGAAATGCATTTTTTCAGTATCAATATTAGACAAAATATACATATTTTTCAAACATACATAAGTCATATTATACACTCTTGAATATTCATAAGCTATGGTTTTTTTTTATAGGATAAGGGTGACAAACGAGCACACAGTCCACCTGATGGTAAGTGGTTGCTGTGGTCCATAGACATCTACATCTTTCCTCGATGATAAATCAAAAATCAGATGCTTTGTCACCCGTGAGGACTAAGATGGAATGCCTCGTTTCTAGTAAAACAGGTCTCCCGTTTCTACATTCAACATACAAAACACAGCAGCGTTAAGCTGCTATTTTACGCTGGTATTCTGTAAGAGCGTGGTCCTTCCCCAGTCGAGCCGACCCATTCGTGCTACAACTATACCAGTAATATAGCTGCAGCATGGCTCTACCACGTAAAAATTGTTCAACATAAATTTCATTGTATGAGAGGTAGTGTAGTTAGTTGCAATTTTATTTGCTGATTTATTATTTGCTAGTGGTGAAGGAAAGGGAATCATGAAGAATAGTGCATGTCAGAAAAAGGAAATATTTCCAGGACTTGAGAAGATCACCAACATGCAATGGAGCAGCATGATGGACCCATTGCTACATTACTTTTTATGATAGTCACCATTCATAAATAGTTAATAATGTCCAGTAAACACAATTAGTTAAGTAAACAAAAACAAATAATCATTGCAGATACCATTTAAAATTGTAAAATATGTTATTTAGAATAATGAAAACATTTAAGATAAATCCAATTAACATAATACTCAGAATGTTAACTACCATACATATTTCTGCCATTTTCCATAGTCGCCTCTTACGGCACACATGGATAAAATGGGTAGGTCTTATATTGACACTATTACTACACATTGAATAAAACCAACTAAGAATTTTATTACATTTCATTTTAGCAAATTAAAGTGATAAAATCCATAAAGTTGGTTTTATTCAATAGATAGATTCACTTACTCCGTAACAGCAAATTGCCTAAGAAAATGCTAATTAATAAACTATCTTCAATTACGAACAATAAGAAGTTATTTTTCAATTACTTCATGGGGAGTGTATCTTTTACAATAAAATCCCAATATAAATGGTCTATTTATCAACAAGTTTAAAATTTTTGAATAAACAAAGCTAGATTGTTGATATTGAAGAATATATTATTATGACAGCAGTCATGCTACTATGCTGTTTCTGGATATTTAATATTTAACTGACATACATTGTAAATTATGATTAAGAAAGTCTCACAGGGTTTCTTGCCGGTTCTTCCCAGGACAAAGGCCTTTTTCAGAAAAAAAAATGTAAAAGCATAATTGAATTTCAAAAACTAATATTTAAACATCTATATTGACTAAAAATTATTCTATTCTTTATACTCATATATTTTAGTTGTAATTTAAGTTATCTTCGGCAAATAATAATTGAAATAATTGTTTATTTTAAAAGCAAATTATAACACAATATTATGAAGATTGAGACAAGTGCATCATACTGTACAAATAGAGAAAATAAGATAGTTAGGCTGCTTGGTCCACAACCAATACTTAACCCTAGTGGCTAAGCATTGGTTGTGGTACTGGAGGGCTGCGATTTGAATTCTGCATGGAAGAAGTGTTTTTATATACAAATAATTGTTTTGTATCTGGAAATTAATAAACTAAACTACCTCTATGCTACAGGAGATAATCTTAGTGAGGGGGTAATATTTAAAAAAAATATTGTTAACTCCTTATTTACATTACTGCTGGTTCCAAATCTAAATATCAGTCATACCAACATTTATACAAAAATAAAAATGAATGGTATTCGAATGAGGGTGTGTAATGATCATCCCTATGTACTACACTGCCTCCTGATCTACCGCTTATCCTATTGTAAAAGCATTCTATAGAGAACAGGTAGGTTTCCTTTTTCAATGTATTGATTATAGAGTGTTTGATCTACTAGATCATATCACCATCCTAGGTATCAATCAAATTCACATAATAGACAATGATAATTTCACACATACAATAATAAAAGATTATCTGTTCTTAATACCTAACAATACTAATTTATAAAGTTTTCTAGCCTTATCCAACAGGCAGGTTAAGATGAGTTTTCCGTATTAGCATATTGGTTGATAGATATAAACAGTAATATTAGTAAGGAGTACTTTTACTGCCTATTTACTTATACTTTGTTTATTGAAGTATCTCTCAAATACATAGAGCAAGAAGTAGAAATATAGTATCAAATATTTTGAGTTACAAAATATAGGCCATACACATATGTATTTTACAATAATATTATAACCTACCATTCACAGAGCTAAATGCATCAATTTAAATAGTTATTTATTGTACCTTATATCCTTAATATTATAATGCTTACCTCATCCTCAGTTTCTGACTTTTTCTCAATCTGCGCAGGATTCATCTCCTCATTTATCTTTTTATCAGTAGGTTCAACTTCTTTACTATCCATTTCGTTTACTTTATTTGTAACATCAAAGTCTTGGCTAGCCTCTTCCTGCTTAATATTCAATAATTCTTCTGGGCATTTATCTGAACATAACTCACTTGTTTCCACTTCTGCTATCTCAACATTTTTTGACAAGTCTATATCACCCTCATTAATAATGTCAGTGATTGAAAGTGTTTTCGGTTCGATATTTTGTTGTTCAACATTTCTTTTATGTGTAGCATGATCTGAACTTAATGGTTTCTGTTGTAATTTCTTACATTCCAAAATATCTCCTGTTTCAGGATCAATATAACTTTCATTTTCTTCTTCTAACTCCTGCACTGCATTAGGATTAACAACAAACTCTTTCTCCGACAAACCATCACTATCTGATTCACTATCTTCACTAGAAAAGTCACTTAGTTCTAAAATATTGTTTCCTACTAAACTACGAATTCTTATTCCAGTGTCTTTTTTTAATTTTTTAGTAAAGTCATGAAAATTTTTCACTGCTTCCAATTTTCTTTTGTTACTCATGGGTCTAGGCCGTGGTGGAGCGCGCCGACGAGGGTTCATAGCAGCCGCTTGTGCATAGTGAGCACGTTGAATTCTTGCGATTGTTTCATCGTCTTCCCCACTGTCCCATACTTCTTCTTCTGATTCCTCCTCCTCCTCTACCCTACTTTTAATTTTGCTTCTTACAGAAGCAGTGCCACCAGTATCACCCATTTTTAATGAGAAATATTTTAAAATTAACTTGGATTCATTTTATTAGCAAAGCAAATCATCAGCTTCTAGTAGAGAAAATAATTTTCAAAGTAAGATCTAAAACAAACATATTTTTATAAGAATACATTTACAGCATAAATATTTGATAGTTGTGTAAAAATGAAATAGTTGAATTATTAAACAAAAAAAATCTCATTTATGACATTTCTTTGTATCTTTTGCACGGGACGCTGAATGAAAATGAAGAGAAAAGAAGCCGGATGACACAAATATTCACCATGCACACTCGCTCCCATAAAAAAATAACGAACACTTAGTAACTTTAGTCCTACAGATATAAGTTATCGCTTACAATTAATATATGCAATTAAATTTTAGGAAGCCATTACTTCCGCAATAAATAGTATTTGCCTAATAGACATTTATACATATATTTTGTGTATTCGACAAGCGTGTTTACAAAAATTGTTAGATATTATAGAAAATGTATAATGTCAACTCTAAATGAGATTTAAAACAAGGCATGCATTTGCATATCAATTTTATCAAAAAAATCTACAAATGGTACAAGGATATTACAATAGTACGCAAAAGAAAATAGTCTTTATAAACATAAACTGCTAAGGTGAAAATTTATAGCACATATTTTGTGTAATGGCAATGATTTAAAATTTCTGTGGGTTGTCATTTATTTTTTCATCTATGGCATGCCAGAATCCACAGACACCATATAATATGATATCTGTGCAAGTATCAAAAGAGTAGGTAAGTAATTGAGTTTTGGCGGGACCTTGACCGGCGGCGGTTTGCTGCTCCTGTATTATTGATTAAATAATGGTTTGAAGTGGATTTTGATATGTAAAAGTGGTGCGATTTTGTGTATTAAGTGTCTGCGCATGTGAACTATTAGTGGAAACGGTGAAACAAGTGCTCTGATGGTGATGTGATTCTCAAGATAAGGTGTCTGTCTGCTTAGGCGCCTTCAGAAACCATCGCCAACTGTCAGCTGTCTGCTGGCTCAAGTTGCCGTCAAAATATCCCAAGGGCTGCACCATAGACTTAGAATATACTGGCGTATAGACCACCTGACAGCCCGAAAACGCGTGACCAATTTTGATTTGTCATTGTGTGCGTTAGCTAGTGATGTATATTTTACTTAAAAGGACTATAGAAAATGATTGTTAACGAAGCGGTAAAATATTATAAAAATTGTTTAGTGCATGAAGTTGAATAACTTCAAAATTAACTGAATTTTACCATGATAGTTCTAAAATAATTAAAAATATTCATATAACATGTTCCTGGGAATAAGCTGAACCTACCTGCCTTTTGTTGGATTTTAATTCAAATGTATAAAATCCCAGGTGACTTTACCGAAAAACTTAAAAAAACTCCCCAATAATCAGATCAGAATGTTGTATTTTCGAGCTATGATCTTTGGAGAAAAATATTTACTGCCGTGGGCAGTTTCCCCGGAATTTATTTATTAACATATTGTTAATATAAATAGGTAGATACTTAACTAAGTATATACCTATTTATATTTTATATATTTTATAAAATGTTTTGATGGGGAAACAAAAACGGGGACACGGAGTACATAATGGCTGCTTTATTTTTCATATAAGTATTACTTGTGATAATTACAAACATTTAATAATTAATAATTAGGTAAATACATTATAGAAGTTTATTTTAACATTCGACTTAAATATGAATGTAAACTTAATAATTAAAGTAAGGAAACTTGTAGAAATCAGTTAAATAAGATTGCTCTGTTTAAAAGCCAATATGTTTATGAGGCTTCATCATGCTTCATGTTTATATTCTTTCATCTGTCCCTGAAAAGTATAAAGTAATAATAAACGTATTATCATTTTCATGAATTTTAAAAACATAATGATCTTAACACAGTAAAGTGCACTAAGTGTCTGAGGATACAGATGCACTCTATTCTCTCAATCTCGGTATGTTAAGAAAATGGTCACTCATTCATGGACTGACCGCGGCAAGTGCAACAATTTCGCAGATCTATTGATCTGCGCAGCTATTACTTAACCACGAGTTCCTCTTCTACGACTAACGCTGTAGGGATGAACCACGCTATTTAAGCCCTCGCGACAATGTCGTCGGCCATCAAGCATGAATCGGGCATTGACCGTTGTGAGTATCAAATACTATGGAATTTATAATATCACGCCTCATGCGTGGTCGTCTAGTAGCGCTTGAGGAGCATTACTAAATATTTATACCTAACTACGCTAAAAGTTTTATCGTTATGATTTGGGAATATAATCCGAAGTTCCGAAGCTCCGCTCAACCCTTGGGGAAAATAGCATGATGCTATGAATATTGTACTAGTGTGACCGTGAGGCTGTGCGGTTGGTTGCAAGGTTATACATTTATTTTGGTTGATAAATAGATACTTAGTTGGGTTCATAATGGCTTAAAGAGGATAATCTCAAGATTTTTTTGTCTTTAATGTACTACAGTTTTATAATGTATGAAAATCTGTCTCTATATTTATCTAAAGTTTTGAAAGTTATATTTTTGAAGTCTTATTATAACAATATTTTATTTACTGGTACAAATAATGTAGAAATGACTCCTTTAATAAAATTGTTTTTATTCTACTTTTCTTTTATACTTCTCAAGAAAATATTTGCTGTAAATTGTTGAGTTCTTCTTTGCATTTCAACCAACCCGTCCAATGAACCTTAACCACTTTTTCTAATTATAGAATCCGGAGGAATCTGTTTGAAAACGGCAAAATAAAATTACATTTTATAACGCAAACCGAGGATTTATTTTCTTGTTGTGTAGGCAAGTCTATCGATTCATTATAAACATTCAAGATAAATATCGACATTAATTTTGATATAGTTGAGTCAATCCCTAGCGTACATGTAAAATATTTTGTATAAAATGTATTTACCAAATTCATGCAAATTATCAACAACGTGACTTTTTTCTTTGCAAAATATCAAAATTAACAAAATGATTGAATATATTCTATATTTTAAACAGTATGTAACATAAATTTTAACTAAAAATAAACGCGTCATAACATTGACGACGTCTTGAGAATTTACCTGTGATATGTGAAATTATCAGGATTATTTCTATTATTAACAGCACAGTCACTCACGGAACAATTAACCATTTTGGAAAAAAGTTACTTACTAAAAATAACCACTATTATACTTTAAAAATTATAAAATATTTCGGAGCTATTTCTTGCGTGCTGAATTGTGCCGACCTGTCATTCAAAATCGGTTACAGAGTCATGAGATTTGGTATCCTTTTCTATCTTGCATTTTGCCATAAGGAATTTTCTTCTCCTTGCACACTATGTTGGTCTATACGCTAGTATATTCTAAGTCTATGGGCTGCACAATGACGCATCAACATATTGTGAAGCAGTGTACTATGAAGGATAATTATACATTGTAACTTCAGGCTCAGAAGGGCTAGAACCCAGAGCCGTAAAGCCAGTTATAAAAAAAGTAGGTAATTCGTAGACAGAGAATAGAGATAGACATGCTCTTAAAATTATAATAATTGTGAAAGTAAGACGACATATATGGAAAATGTGTATGTGTGAGCAGGACGTAGCATACTTTTCCTATCTCTATTGGCGTATCGGTTTTTTGTTGTTTGCCATCACAGTTTTTGATGGCAGACAAGTTATGGTGTCAGAATATTTTCATTGATAAAAACTGTGAAACGCTTATTTTGTATTATTTGCGACTTTAGTGATATCCCAGAGTGTAATATTAAGTGTGTAGTGATGGTGAATTGCTGTATATACTATAAAAGCCGTAGTGAACGAAATCAACCAAATATAACCTTTCATCGGTAAGTAGCATTTTTTATCTATTACAGCAAGTAAATCAAAGGATTATTGTACTCAAGACTATTTT
This sequence comes from Parnassius orleans, assembly GCA_029286625.1. NCBI lineage: Eukaryota > Metazoa > Arthropoda > Insecta > Lepidoptera > Papilionidae > Parnassius > Parnassius orleans. Next base: position 414,332 of record JAGSMP010000149.1, read on the forward strand.
ATGTCAAAAACAAGCAAAATTTGTTGAAAATTTTATGTGAAAAGACGATAAAATCATGACTTGTTTTTTATATTAACGGACCAATGTTTGAAGCACTTTATGTTGAAGATGAGACGTATTTACACTACCAGATTTTAAAACCAGGTATTCACTTCAAAGTACGGCGCCCTGGTACGAGCAAAATATACTTGCAAGTATGAAAGTATGTGTTGTTAGTTGTTCGAAGTACTTGAACACTACACATGAAAATACTTGCATAGGAAAATGATCCATATCTCAATAGCAATAAGAAACTCAATCGTATTTGTGAATGAAAAATACTTTGAACTTCAAAGATTTTTTTTTATTTATACGCCTTTGCTCCTTGTTCATAGTAGGATAACATGGAATACGGGTCAAATTCCTATGCAAGTATTTTCAAATTTTGACACCACGGCTGGACACGTCGCTAGCGTCGCAATGAGACGTATTTACGCTACCAGGTTTTCACTTCAAAGTACGGCGTCCTTTTATGAGCAAAAAATACTTGCAAGTATGAAAGTAAAGTATGTGTTGGAAGTCAGATGCTCGAAGAACTTGAGCACTACACATGAAAATACTTGCATGGGAAAATGATCCATATCTTGAGAGAAATAAGATTTAAATAAAATACTTTGAACTTCAAAGAATTTTTTTTATTTATACGACTTTGCGCCTTATTCATAGTTGGCTAACATGGAAAACGGGTCGAATTCCTATGCAAGTATTTTCAAATATAACACCGCGGCTGGACACGTCGCGTAAGTAATAAGAATTATGTTTATATTCGAGGAAGTAAAAGTTTGGTTTCGATTTTTTGTAAATTCAGTTGTTATTGTGAACTGATTACGTAACCTACTGACCGTGACCTAATTTTTAAATAGTTATTTCGCGTGTATATTGAATTTAGAGACAATTTTAAAACTTTTATTAATTAGTAGTCCTAAGTCTAAAAGTAGGAAGGAAAGATTTAATTTCGTTAACAAAAAAAATTAAAAAACATTCAGTCTAAATTGTTGCCCGACTCGAATTAGTCATTCATATATATATATATATATTGACACCAACAAATACTTTAAAGTATTTTTAAAACCTGGTTTCCGACCCTGGTATTTTTCCATAGTCGTACTTAGAAGCCCTGGTATTAAATTTTGCAAGTATGTCTCATCTTTACTTTATGTCCGGTTCATATCTATGCCACTTCATGTCATTTGTCAATAGTCGGATAATAGCGTGACGGGGATACCAGCACTTGATTATTTTTACCCATAAAAGTATTTAATTTTCTTTTATTTTTTAGTTTTCCGAATGATCCACTTTCAAGAAATAAGTGGATTGACTCTACGGGCCGAGTTAGCTGGCATCCAAGTCGTCACTCCCGTATTTGCTCACGATATCTTGAGGAAAGTTGCTTTCGACAGACATTAAATCGTACCCACTTAAATCCACGTGCGATACTCACACTTTTCATCCAGGTAAAGTAAATATATTACTTAATTTGTTCTACACGTTCAATCAACTTTGAGACGTGAAAATTACTGTAACAAAATAACCAAGTCACAAATAATTTTAATTGTCACAACTAATTGTCAACACAAGTAACGTTGATAATATTGTTATTATCAAAATTATTTTTGATGAATTTTTAATGTGTGCTTAAGTGTAAGTGAGTGTAATATTTTGAACCAATTATTAAGTACCCAAACACCAAAAATTTATATATAAACGTTGCAGATAACAAGTGAAATAACAATATACTAGCTTATTATCAATAGAACCATAAATATAACTACGCTTCTCATGGTTTGTATTTTGAATATTAAATTGAAATAAATGTTGAAATGAAATACATTGAACTCGCACGCTATTAGCATTGCTAACCTATTAAAAGGTAACTAAGCACCGCTGCGCCCTCAATTCTACGACGGTTCTCTTTCCGCACAGGCTCTTACTAATTCATTCACAAAATTATTAATGATTGATCATATACAGTTAATCGCAAGCTCATGTCCTTTTTGTTTTAATTTCAGACCAATATATAAAGTACTATGGTAAGTTTATTATTGATCAGTCTATTTTATGGAAATTGGTTCTTGTAGACGATGTGTGTGTAGCCGTTTATATACATAATTAAACATTTTACCTTTAGCAGTATAGATATTTTTATATATTTATTATTTACGGTAAGTATTTACTACTTACCGTAAATAATAAAAATAAAAAATATCTTTATACATATAATACAAATATTTATACTATACTAATATTATAAAGCTGAAGAGTTTGTTTGTTTGAACGCGCTAATCTCTGAAACTACTTATCCCAATTCAATCAATAATTCTTTCACTAATAGGAAGCTACAATATGCCTGAGTGATATAGGCTTTTTATCCAAAAAAAACGAACGAAGCCGTAGGCAACAGCTAGTTTGTTATAAATACAGTAATATTCTTTATTATATTTCAGACACAAGATATACCTATGGCAGCGCCGGAAGTTGAGATAACTCCACGTAAAAAGAAGTTAATTAAGAAATTGGAAAAGAAGACGTTATTAAGCGATAATAGGAGGAAGAAACTAGCTGCTTTAAGATCAAAGACCTGGCGTTTGCAAAAAAAGTTGCTGAACAGGAAGTACTCGCCTGAACTGCGGAAATTTGCTTTAAGTCTCCACTATATCAGTCCCAAAGCTTACACTTTTGTTAGAAAACAATTTAACATTTGTTTACCTCATCCGCGTACGCTGTCGCGATAGTATCAATGCATTGATGGAAATCCTTGTTATTCCACAGAATCTGTAAAAGCTGTGAAATTTTACATGAAATGAATAAAAAACGCGTTACATAAGACAATATGCGCCCTAAGTTTTAATGAAATGGCAATTAGAAAAGGTGTGGATTTTGATGGCAAAGATTGCATAGGATTCGTTAATTTCGGCAATAATGTTCAAAACGACCAATTAGCAAAAGATGCGTTAATTTTATGCTGACATGTGCAAACGTATTCTGGAAAATGCCTTTACGTTTTTTTAATTGACGGGATAAGCGCTGAACAGAAGGCCAGTTTAGTAAGAAATTGCATAGAAATATTAACCCAGGATTGTGGTGTTGACATTATTTCGTTAACTTTCGATGGATGTCCGACAAATTTTTCTATGGTGAAAGTTTTAAACTGTAAATTAGATGGTGATGATATTAATCCTACTTTCAACGTCGGAAATAATAATATAGTAATATTTCCAGATCCTTCACATATGCTGAAGTTAATTAGGAATACCTTAGAAGAAAAGGCATATAATAGATCCACAAGGCCGTGTTGTGTCATGGGAATACGTACAATTACTGGTAGAGCTCCAAGCAACGAAGGATTGCATTTAGGTAACAAATTAAATAAATCACACATCAATTTTCACAAACAAATCATGAACGTCAAGTTGGCAGCTCAAGTAATGAGTGAATCTGTTGCAAACGCTATTGAATTTTGTAATAAAGAACTTAATCTGGACGATTTTAAGAACTCTGCTGGTACTGTTGATTTTATTCGAAAAATTAATAATCTATTTGATGTAATGAATTCTAGGAATGTAAAAGCATATACGTACAAAAAACCACTATCTGTCAGAAATTTCTCGTATATAAAACCATTTTAGATGAAATGATTTTATACTTAAACAAATTAAAATTAGGAGACAGAAATATAATGTCATCCAATAGAAAAACTGGATTTTTGGGCTTCCTTATTTGTATTAAAAGTATAATTTATTTGTACGAAACTCAAGTGATAAAAAATAACCTTCAGTTTTTAAGCACTTACAAACTAAGTCAAGATCACTTGGGGTATTTTTTAGTGCCATTAGAGCCAAAGGAGGTTTTAACAACAACCCCTCTGCTAGACAATTAAAGTCAGCATTTAAAAGAATGTTAGTTCATGGTAAAATGAAACACATAACTTCAGGAAATTGAATACCGTTAGAACATATAAATATTTTAACAGTGACCAAACCAGAAATAGCAATTAACAAAACATCAGAAAAAATAGACTGATTGATGATGTCACCGAAAGTAGTGATTCAGAATATTTTAATGAAATTTTAATGAAGGATCACGATTACTTAACTGATTCAACTATGTTAACCGAATTTTCTAAACATATAATAGTATACATTGCTGGATTTATTGTAAGCAAACTGAAAAAAGAGCTGCAGTGCGAGGAATGTGTGTCTTCTATTATATCTTATACCAAACAGAGTGGTTGAGGTTAGTGCCTTTTATAAAATAAGTGGTGTAAAAAATATATGATGAGAAGTGTTAAATATCTTATTCTGTTAATAAAATAACATATAAAAGCTATTAATTGTTTTATTTTTACAATAAATAATAAAACAATCAAATTTAGATAATCCTACATTATGGGCTATATTTAACCGTTCAATTTAATACTAATGATAAAGAAATGGAATAAAATTTGTAGGATCGTTATCATAGACTCATACTTTACTAATAAATATCCATAATTTTAATTAGAATTAGAGATATTCCAGTTGGAATGAAATAATTGCCCTCCACAAGCCCTGACTGCACACCGGTTGCACACACCTGACAAATGCGGCCTTTGACAGTACACAGTTGTAAGGATAACTGATAGCGGCTGTTAAATCTTTCTATTTCATAAGTGGTCCTCCGGCGTGCCGACCGACGCGTGGATCAAAATATTATTATTTACTTTTTAAAGATGTCTTTTTCTCTGACAAATTTACTATGTATACTTTTGACATTCAAGAATTTAATTAAACTATACTTAATTAATATGGTTGTTTTATTGTACCTATAAAATCATACATGCGCGAACTGAATGCATTCGGGGCTATGAGTTGATTATGATTTATTTAATCATACTATTTACGTTTTGAGCTATAAATATAGAATAAACACTCGGAAGCCCACGAATTTACTAAACCCGGTCCTAAATGATGTAAATTGGCCGCGGCTTCTGAGAGGATATCTTAGATAAATTGTAATAAAATGATCACTACAACTCATTTCTCTTCGCGCTTTACGTTCATCCCGGAGCCATTCAGTTCGCGCACAATCAAATAGTCATAAATACGTCCCCCTAGAAAAGAAAATTAATTAAATTAGTCGTTAACGTAGTACAACCAAAATAAAAAGAACTAGATTACCCACACAATGGTGGTAAAAGTCTAAGTATGGCAATTTAAATTGAATGTAATTGTAGTAATGTACTTATGGCGAACTATCGCTATCTCTTACTGAAATACGCTGAGGTCTTGTATATATATATTTCTCTGTCTACGAGGTAATTACATCGAGTTACATAGACCTAAGACATAGAGAAATGTCTATGATAATTACCATAGATATAGGGCATAGACTTAGAATATATTACGCCAGTATATTCTAAGTCTATGATATAGGTAATTACCATAGACTTAGAATATACATATACTGGACCCCCTACCCCAGCCAACGAATTTGGAGAATATATATTTAAAAAAATACTGACAGACGTAATTCAAATAGCACATCTCAAAATGTAGTGTAGTGGCGGGTAAGAATACACACTACCCATATCTTCCCGTGGGTGTCGTAAGAGGCGACAACGGGAAACTGATACAGAAGATGGGCAGCAGCATCTTTCTGATAAAAGCAAAAGCAATAAAAACTGCGGTTGCCAACCCGCTCGCCAAGCGTGGCAACTATGGCAATATACCCCTATGAGCAATGACACAAATAAACGGCCCCAGTCCCCGGCGGTCCCGCTATTCCTGGCTACGGTGGCGACCATGGTAACGGCGGGGCAGGGGTGCTAAGTATCTCCGGTGGAGGTTCGGTTGCCACCTACGACGACTCGACCTGGTAACATATAACGCACGCACCCTGAGGACTGACGAGAAGATCCTGAAGCTGGTAGAAGAGATAGATAAGTTACGCTGGAAATATAATAGGACTATCCGAGGTCCGAAGAGGAGGAGGACACGGTAATCCTCGAATCCGGCAACTTATTCTATCACCGGGAGGCGACCATCTGTCCCAAGGAGGTGTCGGATTTATCGTCCACAAGTCTCTCGATAACAACGTTGTAAAGATTGGGAGTGTGTCGACGAGGGTTGCGTACCTTATACTCAGAATCACCAAACGGTATTCGCTGAAGGTCATACAGGTTTACGCACCAACCTCGGCACACCCCGATGTGGAGGTGGAGGAAATGTATGAGGATATCTCTAGAGCCATACATTCCTCCAAACCCACTATACGGTGTTAATAGGAGACTTCAACGCAAAACTAGGCACAAGAGAGAGCGGTGAGCTGAAAGTAGGGAAATTCGGAATAGGGCAACGGAACCCAAGGGCCAGCAGCTGGCCGACTTTATGGAGAAAGAGGACTTTATGATGAACTCTTTCTTCAAAAGCGGCCCCACAGAAAGTGGACCTGGTCGAGCCCCGACGGTTCGACAAAAATGAGATTGACTTCATTATGACGACCAGACGACAACTGTTCAGTGATGTCTCAGTGATCGCGAGGGTGAAAACTGGCAGCGATCACGGAATGGTGAGAGGCACACTGAACCTAAACGTTAAGTTGAGAGGTCATGTCTAATGAAGCCAACGCCCGTCACCCTCGTGCTCTAATCCTAAGTCCCGAAACCTTTCAGCTCGAGCTACGAAACCGTTTTCAGTGCTTAGAAGATTGCAATGCAGTGGACGATAAGAATGACAAGCTCAAGTTTTGCAAGACCTGCCGCAGAAGAACACAAAAACTCTCCGTATCACACTCTTAATCTCATGGCTGTTAGACAGGATATGAAGCTGCAGTCTTCAGTAGATTTGACAGCATACAGGCAACTGAACAGACAGATCTCCAAATGCATGCGGTGGGACTTACGCAACTTCAATACTGCTCGTATTGAAGAAGCGATCGAGCGGAACCAGGGCTCCAAAGTCTTTGCTAGAGATCTGTCTGCCAGAAAGAGCCAACTGTCGAAGCTGAAGACCGAGTGTGGAAGCGTCGTTTCCGGGACACCTGAGATTTTGAGTGAGATTGAGAGGTTCTATGGGCAGCTGTACACATCATCGTTGGAGCCACACGCAAGTGTGAGTAACGATCCAAGAGCGAGTCTTATCCGACACTATTCCGATGATATCCCGGACGTCAGTCTGAGCGAGATTAGAATGGCTCTCCAGCACCTTAAAACGGCAAGGCCCCAGGCGAGGATGGAATTACAGCGGAGCTTCTGAAAGCGGGTGGAAAACCGGTACTTGAAGTCCTTTAGAAGCTCTTTAATTCCGTCCTCCATGGTGGCATTACACCGAAAGCGTGGAGCAGAAGTGCGACGGTCTTGTTCTTCAAGAAAGGCGACAACGCTCTCTTGAAGAACTACAGACCGATTTCCTTCTGAGCCGCGTCTACGTGCTGTTTTCGAGAGTCATTACGAATCATCTCGCATGCAGACTCGACAACTTCCAGCCTCCCGAACAAGTCGGTTTCCGAAAGGCTTTAGCACCATAGACCACATACATACCCTTCGGCAAATTGTACAAAAGACCGAAATGTACAATCTGTCACTTTGCCTTGCGTATGTGGACTATGGGAAAGCCTTGATTCCGTCGAAATTTGGCGGTGCTGCAGTCCCTTCAGCGGTGCCAAGTGGACTGTCGGTATATCGAGGTGCTGAAGTGTTTGTACAGTAGGGCTACGATGGCTACCGAGTACAGAACCAGAGTACGAAACCTATCCAACTGCAGATTGGTGTAAGACAGGGTGACGTAATATCCCCGAAACTCTTCACCGCTGCATTGGAAGACGTTTTCAAGCTACTGAACTAGAAAGGATACGGTATTAACGTCAATGGCGAGTACATCACTCACCTTCGATTTGCCGACGATATAGTCCTTATGGCAGAATCGCTGGAGGACACTATTGAGGTCATTAAGCACTATGCTCAATGACCTCAATAGTGTCTCCCAACGGATAGGTCTCAAGATGAACATGGACAAAACAAAATCATGTTTAATGTCCATGTCACACCTATGCCGGTAGTTGTTGGGAGCACTAAGCTCGAAGTTGTTGACGATTATGTTTGCCTGGGACAAATAGTCCGACTAAGTAAGTCCAACTTCGACCGAGAGGTCAATCGACGGATTCAACTCGGCTGGGCAGCGTTCGGGAGATTACGACCCATCTTCTCGTCAGGCATACCTCAAAACCTCAAAACTAAATTGTACAACCAGTGCGTGTTGCCAGTGATGACATATGGAACTGAGACGTGGTCCTTCACTACTGGCCGTATGAGGAAGCTCAAGATCGCTCAGCGAGCTATGGATAGGGCTATGCTCGGGGTTTCTCTGCGTGATAAACTTAGAAATGAGGATAGCCGCAGTAGAACCAGAGTAACCGACATAGCCCAAAGGATTAGTAAGCTGAAGTGGCAATGGGCCGGCCATATAGCTCGAAAACCGACAACTGTTGGGGAAGAAAGGTTCTCAGTGGCAGCCTCGTACCGGCAGGCGAAGTGTAGGGCGTCCCCCACTAGATGGAGTGACGACCTGGTAAGACATGCAGGAAGTCAATGGATGCAGGTGGCTCAGGACCGTGCTTTGTAGCATTCCTTGGGGGAGGCCTATGTTCAGCAGAGGACTTGTGAAGGGCTGTAATGATGATGATGATGATGATGATCTCAAAATATTAATTATATAAACTGCACCCATGTGGTTTAGAAATGAAAAATAGTTAAAGATCGCTCACCTTATAACGTCGATATTTCTTCAAATAATTAGAATTGGGTACTTTTGCTATATAAAAACTGCACCTTGCTTGAATATAATTGCACCATCGTTAAAATGCATAAAATGCAATATAAAGTCCAAAAGTTAATAAAACCAAATTTGTTAAATCGCCCCTACCCTTTTATATATAAATACTCCAAATTTGTAGATTTGGAGTATTTATATTATATATAAAAAAACTGACATACTTATTTCTAATAGTATATGTAAAAATATTAATTATTTGAACTGCACCCATTTAGTTTATAAATAAAAAGGTAAAATTTCTCACCTTATAACGTCGATATAACTAAATAATTAGATTTGGGTACTATGCAATATGAAAGAACTGCACTCTGCTTGAATATAACTGCACCGTTAAAATGCATAAAATGCAATATTAAGAGTAATAAAATAATTATCGCCAACAATTGGACAAAAGTGATGAAAAAATTAACATAAAAGCAAATTCATGGAATTGGTGAATTCTGGAACGCAAAATATTTTAGTCAACTTTTCCTAATAATGGGATATTATTATTATTGTTTCATATTAATATGTGTATTATTAAATTTTAATAACTCGATAAATGTTAAGGACTAGGGTAAGGGCGAAACACCCCAACAGGACTATATTAAATTACTCTCTGGGGTTGTTTTACCACTAATTTATTAAAAGTTTATAGGAAATAAATGTATTTTTATTTATTTATTTATTCTATAAAGCTATATTTCTTTTTCAGGTCTTTATTTACCTTTGACGAAACTTAAATCCATATAGCAGCTGAAGAAATGTAAAAATAATAAGTTGGCTTTTAAAAGAAAATATATTCTTGCAATAAAATGACAAGAACCATAAGCATTTGAAATTGTGTCATCAAAATTGTCAGCTACTACAAAATATACAAGCCTCTCAGAGTGGCAACAAAAACATGGCAGGTGATTATGCTAGATGATAAAATTTTGGCATTGCCGTTGTATAAGGAACTTGTGCGTTTTACCGAGCAAAAGACACTGGTAAATTTATTGCGCAGTTAAATAATTTTATACACAAATAAATAATTTTACAAAATTATACAAGCCTCTCAGAGTGGCAACAAAAACATGGCAGGTGATTATGCTAGATGATAAAATTTTGGCATTGCCGTTGTATAAGGAACTTGTGCGTTTTACTGAGCAAAAGACACTGGTAAATTTATTGCGCAGTTAAATAATTTTATGCACAAATAAATAATTTTAGGGCGTTCCGCTCTGGGAAAAAATAAGTGGTCACATTATGTATACATCGAACTATTTTATGCAGTGCGCCCACAAATGAGGAGAGTTTGTTGTGAATATATTGTAAGTGAGCTTTTCATGTAATAGACTCGTACGGGTGATTTTGGATCGCGACGACAGCGCCACCGAATTAAACGGGAAAATAGCGTGATGCTATTAATATTGTACTAGTGTGACCGTGAGGCTGTGCTTGGTTAAATAAGGTTATACATTTATTTTGGTTGATAAATAGATACTTAGTTGGGTTCATAATGGCTTAAAGAGGATAATCTCAAGATGTTTTTATCTTTAATGTACTACTGTTTTATAATTTATAAAAATCTGTCTCTATTTTTATCAAAAGTTTTGAAAGTTAAATTTTTGTAGTCTTATTATAACAATATTATACTTACTAGTAGAAAACATATAGAAATGACTCCTTTTGATAAAATTGTTTTTATTCTACTTTTTCTTTTATACTTCTCAAGTAAATGTTTGCTGCAAATTGTTGAGTTTTTCTTTGGATTCCAACCAACCCGTCCAATTAACCTTAACCATTTTTTCTAATTATAAAATCCGGAGGGAATCTGTTTGACAAACGGCAAAATAAAATTACATTTTAGAACGAAAACCGAGGATTTATTTTCTTGTTGTGTGGGCAAGTCTATCGATTCATTATAAACATTCAAGATAAATATCGACATTAATTTTGATATAGTGAGTCAATTCCTAGCGTTCATCTAAACTATTTTGTAAAAAAATGTATTTACCAAATTCATGCAAATTATCAACAATGTGACTTTTTTCTTTGCAAAATATCAAAATTAACAAAATAATTGAAAACATTCTATACCTATTTTAAACAGTATATAACATAAATTTTAACCAAAAATAAACGCGTCATAATATTGACGACGTCTTGAAAATTTACCTGTGAAATGTGCAATCATCGGGATTATTTCCATTATTAAGACCACAGTCACTCACAGAACAAGTAACCATTTTGGAAAAAAGTTACTTACTAAAATTACCACTATTACACTCTTAAAAAATTACAAAATATCTAGGAGCTTATTTCTTGTGTGCTGACTTGTGCCCATGGAGTATAGAGTAGAAGGAGGACCATCTCTATATATGAATAAGTGTCCGTAAAAACGCGTCCAATAACGGTGGCGCTGCGGTAGCATAGGATAAATGTAAAAAAAAGCGCAAAAAGTAATTAGAATAAGATAGAGAAATAAACAAGGACCAACCAATCCGCTTGGTTTTGGCGCACTTTTCAAACAAAATTTTTAAAAGCGGAAAATTTGAGAGAATTACAAGTAAAATTTTAAATTATTTTAACTTGTTAAAATTTATTTGTTGAAAGAAAAATAACAAGTCTAATGGGATTTTATAAATAAGGTGTAAATGTAAAATAAATCAACAAGCGGGTTATTCAACGATTTATGTTATTAAATTCATAGAATTTTACTCTATGATTAAATTATACAAATAAACGATTACATTTTCGACAATAGTACTACGGGAATCGCAGGAAGAGTAATAACACACTTGACCACTTGTTGTTTACTTTAATAGTGTTTACAACACGAATGGCATTTAATAATTAGCAGCAGTTTGAATGTCTAAGAATTATACAATCCAAATATTTTTTAATATGAAAATAAGTAAAACACTGTTATAATAAATATTACTGATGAGTGAATTAATTAGACATGTTTAGAAGATGAAATTACTTATATAATATTCTTTGTAAATATCTCAAATTCTAAATTAGAAATAAACTGAGAAAATTTTCTATTATAATTGAAAAATAATAATATAAAAAATGATAAATTATACAATTATTACTTAGAACGATTCATAATAGAAATGATGTATGAACGATTCTTAATAGAAATGATGTAACAATCACTGATAACAATAGTTATAGTTAAACATTTTTTTATTAATAACAAGTTGTGTACTTATTAAAGTAGTTTGGCATTTTTCAGTGTAAATGTAAAATAAATCAACAAGCGGGTTAAACAGATATTCAATGATTTATAACCACAATAAAATCGCTTATAATTATTTTGAAAAAGTCACTAATAAAATCACGTTTTCTCACAGCAGTTTTTTTGGTTATATTAACTTAATTATTTTAGGCTACGTAAATAGTTGAGGTTTTATTTACTAACTACTCCAGTCATGAAAATTTTAAATATTTGAATTCAGCTGACTTCACTCCGTCTACAACAGCTATATTCATATCGTAGTTTTTCAGACGCTAGCGCTATTGTGGTAGGTTTTGGAACCTCTATTTTCAGTATACAGTTGGACACTTTTTTAACTTTCCCCCATATGAGATGGTTATCCTTCTACTCTATACTCCATGCTTGTGCCGACCTGTCATTCAAAATCGGTTACAGAGTCATGAGGTTTGGTATCCTTTTCTATCTTGCATTTTTGCCATAAGGATTTTTCTTCTCCCTTTCACACTATGTCGGTCTATACGCCAGTATATTCTAAATCTATGCCATAGGTATAGTATAGTATATATTGGAGTGATTAGGGCGGGACCAAAAATTAAAATACAGCAGTGTGCGTGTAATGTGCATGTGGGTGACAAATAGTGCTGCATCATGCATTGCCTGCTTCAACTATAATTATCGATACCGATTGCAGTATATTCGTGTCTTATGATTTGACGCAGATGATGTAAATGAATATTTTTACCAAACTACGGCGAAGCCAAAAGGATAGTTACAATTTTAGAAGGCTATGTACTATGTATGTATGTATGTTCATCTATTCCCTTAGATCTTCTAAACTCCTCATCGTATATTGCCAAATTAGATATCTTTAAAAGCAAACGGCAGGGCCCCAGGCAAGGACGGAATTACAGCGGAGCTTCTGAAAGCGGGTGGAAAACCGGTACTTGAAGTCCTTCTGAAGCTCTATAATTCCGTCCTCCATGGTGGCACTACACCGGAGGCGTGGAGCAGAAGTGGTCTTGTTCTTTAAGAAAGGCGACAACGCTCTCTTGAAGACTACAGACCGATTTCCCTTCTGAGCCGCGTCTACGTGCTGTTTTCGAGAGTCATTACGAATAGTTTCGCATGCAGACTCGACGACTTCCAGCCTCCCTAACAAGCCGGTTTCCGAAAAGGCTTTAGCACCATAGACCACATACATACCCTTCGGCAAATTGTACAGAAGACCGAAGAGTACAATCTGCCACTATGTCTGGCGTATGTGGACTATGAGAAAGCCTTTGATTCCGTGGAAATTGGGGTGGTGCTGCAGTCCCTTCAGCTGTGCCAAGTTGACTGTCGGTACATCGAAGTGCTGAAGTGTTTGTAGTGGCTATCCGAGTACAGAACCAGAACTGCAGAGAGGTGTAAGACAGGATGACGTTATATCCCCGGAACTCTTCACCGTTGCATTGGAAGACGTTTTCGTTTCTGGACTGGATACGGTATTAACATCAACGGCGAGTACATCACTCACATTCGATTTGTCGACGATATAGTACTCATGGCAGAATCGCTGGAGGACCTAAGCACTATGCTTAATGACCTCAATAGTGCCTCCCAACGGATAGGTCTTAAGATGAACATGGACAAAACAAAAATCATGTATAACGTCCATGTCACACCTATGCCGGTAGTTGTTGGGAGCACTAAGCTCGAATTTGTTGATGAGTATGTTTACCTGGGACAAATAGTCCGACTAGGTAAGTCCAACTTCGACCGAGAGGTCAATCGACGGATTCAACTCGGCTGGGCAGCGTTCGGGAAATTATGGCACATCTTCTCGTCAGGTATACCTCAAAACTTGAAAACGACACTGTACAACCAGTGCGTGTTGCCTGTGATGAGACGTGGTCCTTCACTGCTGGTCGGATGAGGAAGCTCAAGGTCGCTCAGCGAGCCATAGAGAGGGCTATGCTCGGAGTTTCTCTGCGTAATAAACTTATAAATTAGGATATAACGGATTAGTAAGCTGAAGTGGCAATGGGCCACATAGCTCGAAGAACCGACAACCGATGAGGAGAAAAGGTTCTCGAGTGGCGGCTTCTACCGGCGGACGAAGTGTAGGGCGTCCCCCCACTAGATGGAGTGACGTCCTGGTAAGACATGCAGGAAGTCAACGGATGCAGGTGGCTCAGGACCGTGCTTTGTGGCATTCCTTGGGGGAGGCCTGTGTTCAGCAGTGGACTTGTGAAGGGCTATAATGATGATGATGATGAAAAGCATTGTGCCCTTTCGCGGGTTTTAAGCTGCATGAAGTCACATAAAAACTAACATGGCGGCTTATTGTGGACATAATTAATTTATTTTATGTATTTTTTTAATATTTAAAATAACTATATATAAGAAAAACTAAAAACTTAAATTATCATACAGTCATACTCTATGGTATCGTGCTAAGAACGCTAGCTGTGTTTCCTCGCTGAATGGCTATACTAATTAAATGAATATTGAAATATTGTGTCTGGGTATCCAATAAAAGGTGTAATTCAGAATATTCTCGACATTCCGAAAATATATGTTATAAAAAATGTTAATTTTATTAGGATTTATTAGTTAAAGTTTTTTTGGAGTTATACTTCTTTTGGGGCGTTTGAGAAAAATTATGATAGTGAATTTTTACGATGCGCGCGCACACTGACACCTAAAATGGACACCATGAAGTTGTTACGATGTGCGCGCATACTGACACCCCAAAGCGACCACTTCAGTGGGTAATTGTCTTTCAATTTTTCGAGGGAACTGTACCGAGGGTAACTATATTTAAGGTAGTTATTTTTAGTTATTTTTGTTTTGTTACGCTAAAGAAGTATAACAGACGTGCGTACATAATTACACACACACGTTTTTTTATAAAACTGAAGTATCCAACGAACTAACAGACCACCTGACGATGGTAAGTGGTTACTGCAGCCCATGGAAACTTGCAGCTAACTTCAAACTAAGAAGGTCTTTGTCACCTCTACGGACTGAGATGCAATGCCTTACAGCCTGTATTTATACCGGTACTAGGTAAGAGGGTAATACCAACCACTTAGTTCATACATAAACTTCAGAAATTATTAATATAAATTCGCTGAAAAAACGCTGTTGTTAAAAAATTATATGCGTGTTATGATGTGTATATAAATTAAAAGTTAGTAACTAAAACCAAACTGCGATAGGAAATGCGTACTAAAAAGGTATTAAAAAAGACTATGATGTCAATGTTTTAGAATACTGCGAAACATATTCCCATACCTATTGCTATTAGGTAGGTACCTATAATAAATAAAATATAATATTCTTATAATAAAATAAGTTTTAGCCTCATAGGATATTTGCCATAGTTGCCACGCTTGGCAAGCGGGTTGGCAACCGCAGTTTCTTTTTTATTTTTTAGTCGTTATTAGGAAGCCGCTGCTGCCCATCTCCTGATTTGTTTTTCTCTGTCGCCTCTTACGACACCCACGGGATGATATGGTGTAGTGGATATTCTTACACCGCCACTACACAGTGGATACCTCTATGAGAAAAACATTTTTCTTCAAAGTACTTGCTGCAAATTTTTTTTTTTATAGAATCGGGTGACAAACGAGCACACAGTCCACCTGATGGTAAGTGGTTGCTGTGACCCATAGACATCTACATCTATCTTCAATAAAGAATCAAAATGCAGATGCGTTGTCACCCGTAAACTTAATAATAAATAAATAAATACTTAAATATTTTCTTTTGGGAACCAATAATTCTTCTCTATTTATTATTTTCAACCATTTTTGTCGAATATCAATATTATGTGAAAATCTGCCACAGCATTCACTTACCATCAGGTGAACTGTGTGCTCGTTTGTCACACTAATTTTTTTTTATACGATTAGAAGAATATTTAGCTACGGAAACCTAAAAATTAAAAAAATATTACTAACTTGAATAAGGCTGCATGCATGCGTACCTTTGCTTGTTAAGAATATTTCAATAAGGTATTATCAATAATGTCAATCTCTACAAAAGTGAGGTTATAGCGTTAGCTTGCTACCATAGACTTAGAATATACTAGCGTATAGACCAACATAGTGTGCAAGGGAGAAGAAAATTCCTTATGGCAAAAATGCAAGATAGAAAAGGATACCAAATCTCATGACTCTGTAACCGATTTTGAATGACAGGTCGGCACAATTCGGCACGCAAGAAATAGCTCCGAGATATTTTGTAATTTTTTAAAGTATAATAGTGGTTATTTTTAGTAAGTAACTTTTTTCCAAAATGGTTAATTGTTCCGTGAGTGTCTGTGCTGTCAATAATAGAAATAATCCTGATAATTTCACATATCACAGGTAAATTCTCAAGACGTCGTCAATGTTATGACGCGTTTATTTTTGGTTAAAATTTATGTTACATACTGTTTAAAGTATAGAATATATTCAATTACTTTGTTAATTTTGATATATTGCAAAGAAAAAAGTCACGTTGTTGATAATTTGCATGAATTTGGTAAATACATTTTTATACAAAATATTTTACATGTACGCTAGGGATCGACTCAACTATATAAAAATTAATGTCGATATTTACCTTGAATGTTTATAATGAATCGATAGACTTGCCTACACAACAAGAAAATAAACTCGGTTTGCGTTATAAAATGTAATTTTATTTTGCCGTTTTCAAACAGATTCCTCCGGATTCTATAATTAGAAAAAGTGGTTAAGGTTCATTTGACGGGTTGGTTGGAATGCAAAGAAGAACTCAACAATTTGCAGCAAACATTTTCTTGAGAAGTATAAAAGAAAAGTAGAATAAAACAATTTTATTAAAAGTAGTCATTTCTACATTATTTGTACCAGTAAGTAAAATATTGTTATAATAAGACTTCAAAATATAACTTTCAAAACTTTAGATAAATATAGAGACAGATTTTCATACATTATAAAACTGTAGTACATTAAAGACAAAAAATCTTGAGATTATCCCTTTAAGCCATTATGAACCCAACTAAGTATCTATTTATCAACCAAAATTAATGTATAACCTTGCTTAACCAACCGCACAGCCTCACGGTCACACTAGTACAATATTCATAGCATCATGCTATTTTCCCCAAGGGGTTGAACGGAGCTTCGGAACTTCAGATTATATTCCCAAATCATAACGATAAAACTTTTAGCGTAGTTAGGTATAGATATTTAGTAATGCTCCTCAAGCGCTACTAGACGACCGCGCATGAGACGTGATAGTATAAATTCCATAGTATTCGATACTCACAACGATCAATGCCCGATTCATGCTTGATGGCCGACGACATTGTCGCGAGGGCTTAAATAGCGTGGTTCATCCCCTACAGCGTTAGTCGTAGAGAAGAGGAACGCGTGGTTAATTAATAGCTGCGCAGATCGATAGATCTGCGAAATTAAGTTGCACTTGCCGCGGTCAGTCCATGAATGAGTGACCATTTTCTTAACATACCGAGATTGAGAGAATAGAGAGTGCATCTTTATCCTCAGACACTTAGTGCACTTTACTGTGTTAAGATCATTATGTTTTAAAATTCATGAAAATGATAATACGTTTATTATTACTTTATACTTTTCAGGGACAGATGAAAGAATATAAACATGAAGCATGATGAAGCCTCATAAACATATTGGTCTTTAAACAGAGCAATCTTATTTAACTGATTCCTACAAGTTTCCTTCCTTAAATTATTAAGTTTACATTCATACTTAAGTCGAATGTTAAAATAAACTTCTATAATCTATTTAATTATTAATTATTAAATGTTTGTAATTATCGCAAGTAATACGTATATGAAAAATAAAGCAGCCATTATGTTCTCCGTGTCCCCGTTTTTGTTTCCCATAAAACATTTTATAAAATATATAAATATAAATAGGTATATACTTAGTTAAGTATCTACCTATTTATATTAACAATATGTTAAAAATAAATTCCGGAAACTGCCCACGGCAGTAAATATTTTTCCAAAGATCGTAGCTCGAAAATACAACATTCTGATCTGATTATTGGGGAGTTTTTTTAAGTTTATCGGTAAAGTCACCTGGGATTTTATACATTTGAATTAAAATCCAACAAAAGGCAGGTAGGTTCAGATTATTCCCAGGAACATATTATATGAATATTTTTTAATTATTTTAGAACTATCATGGTAAAATTCAGTTAATTTTTGAAGTTATTCAACTTCATGCACTAAACAATTTTTTATAATCTTTTTACCGCTTCCTTAACAATCATTTTCGATAGTCCTTTTAAGTAAAATGTACATCACTAGCTAACGCACACAATGACAAATCAAAATTGGTCACGCGTTTTCGGGCTGTCAGGTGGTCTATACGCCAGTATATTCTAAGTCTATGCTTGCTACATATCCAAAGAGAATATAATCACTACGTTTATACATAGGCAGTGGCGTAGACAGAGAATAGTATAGTTAGCCGTATGTTGATAGAGGATTGACTAAAATATTATAGATAAAGCATTCGCTTATGCTTTTGAGATAGAAATAGGCGGGAGGTACTTTCCCTGGGTTACCAGATATTGTTCCATTTCCCCCGATAAAGGTTTATTTATATTCACATCACTTAAATTCATACAACAAACTTATTTATTACTATAAAAAAATATTCTTTTATAATTCAGATGATTAATTAATTTCTCTTGAAAATACATTCTATAACTAAAAACTACTGGCGGAAACGGCGTAAAAGCAGAATCATCATTTTACTAGACAGTCAATAAACTCTTTGGATTTCGACGGCACTAAGTGAAGACGCTACTATCACAAAGTGTGATATCACTAATAAGTAGCAATATCTTAAGTATGTACTTAAATGTTAGTTAAGAATAAAAATATTAATTAATAATCAAAAATTTCCTCTTGTCGAGTTTTAAGTTGTTTTTACAAAGTCCTTAATATCAATAATGTTTAAACATACCAGTCCATCACAAGTTCAGTGCTGAACACAGGCCTAGGAAAGGAAAAGGTTTCCACTTAGGGTTTGTAGTACAAAACACGGTTCTGAGCCAACTCCCGCGATTTCCTGCATGTCTTACTAAGTTAGTGGCTTGTGTGCGGCAAGTTGTGGCGTACAAGATAATCTATCTATACACGAGATTATACTAACCCGCGTTGTAAACAATAATACAACAGATGGGGCAGCAGCACTTTCCTGATGAAAACTTAAAATAATAAAAAACTGTGGTGGCCAACCAGTATAACACATATTTTCACGCAGGCGTAGCAAATATAGCAAAAGTCATCCTAAGAGGATATCTAGGGGAAGGCCTTTTTAGGTGACTTACTTATGTTTAGGTGACTTAATCATGTTACCTAATGGTTAAGGTGGTAAAATGTTTTAGTTAATATACGTTGTAAAGCATCAACAAATGATTTGTTTTTGTAATATGTTGGGATATAAAATAAAAATGGAATGTTTTATTATATTCTATTTTAATTTTCCATGCAGTGTAAGATTATCTGCTACCTTATATCATTCCATGGGTGGTGTATGAGGCGACATAGGAAAACAACAAAGAAGATATACAGCAGCATTTTCCTGATAACAGCTAAATAAAAAATACAGTGGTTGCCAATCCGCTTGCCAAACGTGGCAATTATGCAAATAACTATGTTTATGTTCAACAGTGGACTTTTGATAGACTGTAAAGATATATATTCTATTTAAATGAAAATACCGGGTGATTGGGAGATGGGTGCAAAGCTTTCAAGGGGCACTAGTATAGACAATTTAGAACCATTTAAGCCATCCTTGTTTTAGATGAAGTCTAAGCATTTTTTTTTAAATAAGTTTTTATGATTTTTAGCGAAAATGCCCAAAATTTTCTAATTAACTGTTATTTATGGCCAAATTAAACAATAAAAAAACATGTATTTTATTTTATTCTATTAAAGTCATGTGTAAGCAATCTAATAAGACATGTTTTAAGCACATGTATCTCAAGATATTTTTTTTTTAAACGTTTGGAGTTCACGAAAAAGATCTAATATTTATAAATACTGTTTTTAGCCCTCATTTAAAAAAAAACTAGACTAGGTTTTTTCGTTTAAACCTTTTTGAAAACATGCTTGATTATCGCTCTTTGTTTTGAGGTATCATTCATGCCGATATCATAAAAAATGTTGAAATTAGGACCTGCAAACCAATTTGAGGAAGAAGCTAGTTTTATTGTACGCATAGGGCCGCGTGGACTTATACTTTGACAGAGGGGAACGCCTGCGCAGTGTTGCCAACTCCTATAAATTTGAGTCCCTCACTCAATATCAGAATTCGCTAAAATTGATTCTACTAGGAGCGGACTCAGAATTTTGTTCTGGGAGGGGCACAAGAGGCTTGTGGCGGTAATTTAATTATAATTTAAATACATATAAAAATACTAATGTTTAATTAAATATATTGCAATAATTGTAACAATCACATAAATTATTGTTTCAATTAGAGGATTTCCGAATACACTCAAAAAATTTATTATTTAACTAGAGCTAGTTTTAAAAAAAAAATGTAAAACTTAGATTTGAAAAAAAAATGTTTGTTAGATTTGAATATTTTTTGAAATAGCCAAAGCTAGAGCATATACGAATCCAACTTTAATTAAATAACGTTTAAATTTGGCGCGCAAGCGCGTTTTCCATATACCTATAAATCTTGGCACTGCTGTTTAATTCTGTGTAGAGTTAACTAAAAATGTATCTATTACTGGCCCTAAAATTGTTTTAGTTTGTACTCTAAAAGTCGTCAGATAAGCCGCTAAACCATTTTTGTCGTCAAATCTTTTTTGTCGCTAAGACTTAGTTGTCACTTCTAGCGACAAAGTCGCTAAATTAGGAACACTGCGCCTGCGTATGGCTACTCATCTCAGATACGTCGGTGTTGCTCAATGCTTTGTCTCTATGTCAACAGCAACTGGGAGGTATGCAAATTTGGTGCCCATGCCTACAGTGTTGAAGTCTGGGCAGTGCGCTGACTTGGTGCCTATACCAACAGCTACTGGGAGATATGCTAACTTGGTGCTACTGTCTACACCGCAACCAAATTACTTAGAATGAGTCTGTGTTAGTGTCTTAGCTAGCTAAGATTTCGATATATCATGATATGTAACGAGTAATGCGCATAACCTTATAAGTATCTGCTATCTATATTCTTCACTGCTGTGTTCCAGTTTAAAGAGTATAGATAACCAGTGTAATTAGAGGATGTGAAGCATTGTATCTTAGTATGGTTCATCACATCAGTTTACAAAATATTGCCCTGACTAATAAAGGCTGATGATAATGATGATAATTGCTTGTTTAAGCAATATTCTTCAAAAAGTTGAATAAGCATTTAAAAGTGTATAACAATCACAAATCAAAAAATATAACTTTCAAACTATTTATTTACAACTTTGAGAATTGATTTCTAATACATTTATGCCACACCAACAAGACGTCTTTCCCGAACCCTAAGGCGACGTTCACGTTCAAATTCTTTCATACGCAGGACATAACTGTAAAAGAAATATATTTTATTATTAAACATTTAAAATTTTAATAGTAATTATTACAAAAATGGTAGATTCTACATTTGCTTTGACTTTATTAACCTACAAGGTTTTTTATTATTAATCTACAATTTTGAGTTTCCTTTCTAGCAGAGAAGGTAAAGCAGCCCTTATTAAGTTCAAATTGCTTTATAATAATATATTTTATATGCCTGTCTCTTAAGCCTTGCTCCAAAAAGCTGGTTTAGTCAGGCTAGCACAAATACTGGGTGTTACGCACAACATATTTATATAATATCAATTAGTATAAAAAAAATAATAGTTTATATTTCCATATCATTGACACCATGATAAAGGAAAGAATCCAGTGTTCCCAATATTATTAATACAGTCATAAAATTGTATTTAAAAATTCAAATAATTTGGTGTTTAAACACCGGCATCAACAGGTCATCACACTATTTAATAAAACTTGTGAAACTGAGGCAGGCAAAGAATCTGCATATGAGTAGCACATAAAATTGCATAATTTTAATGAGATTTTAAAAGATAGTTGAATAATGTGGAGAGCCCTGTGGAGGCCTATGGATCTTTAAAGGCTACTTTAATAATACATCTTAACATAGCTTATGTTCCTACTTAGTTTGTAATTAGAAGAAATACATAGTTGCATGCGTGAAACTTACTCCTGCTGTTCACAATTCAAATAATCGTGTTTCTCATGTGCACATCTGTACAGCATTGGCATATTTTTATATCGGCACTGCTGGTATTCCAGTAAATAATGAGCACAATAGTCGCGCTTTACTGGGGGGATTCTCGCAGAAATTAAGTCTTCCTCTCGTGCTATCATTTCTAAAAAAGACCAGAAACTAAATGACAACAAGCATTTTAAAAGAAAATTGTAGTTACTAGTAAAATGACAAGGCGATTAACCTCTGTTATATTATGTAACAATAGAGAATGTACCTACTAAAAACAAGTGCTGTGACAAATGACGATTTATTTTCACTAAAGTATCTTTTGTTTTATGTAATGGAAAGATAACGAACAAAAACGTACCTCGTTGTTTTCGTTCGAAAGAAAATCCGTCTTGATGATTGAAAGTAGGCTTATCGTCCATGTAAAGATCTACATTTCTAGCGTTGTATGAACCTAATATTTGCCCCATTGTAACGTTGAATTAATATTTCCAGATCCAGAGAAATTGAAACTGTAGGCTCAAGGCCACACGGTTACTTTTTAGAATTTTCAAGGACTAGTTTTTATGTATACTCCTTGTTTATAAAGTGTTTTAATTTTTATCTATATAGTACTATGTACTATGTATTATTATATGTATTTTTATTTTGTGTACCCTCTACTCTATGTCTCTATGACATGAGCACACAGAACAAGAAGACACTGGTGATGAGATTCAAGTACTACAATTTTGCACAAGTGACTCGAGTGATATCAAAAAACTCGAAGGTACTCTAGGGAAAAAATCATTAAGTTATACAAAACTGTAATATTTTAAAAATAATTACAGTTTTGTGTAATAAAATCAATGGAAAAAGTATAGTCTACACGAGTTCAACTTGACTCGAGTTACTCGGCTCTTACTCGAGTTGCAGGTTTACTCGCCAGTAACATAACAGTATTCTGTGCTTTTAGATAATAAGCCATAGATAAATAAATATCGTAACGAGTCGAGTAGAGTGTGTTGGTTAATTGGTTTGTTATTATTTTGTGTGTTGTTGAGTCTGTGAGTGTAACTAGTGTCGAGCAATAAAAGTTTTCGCGGTTTGAAAACGTAAATTAATTTTATACCTCGACTTGCTTGAAAGGTCACTCGAATGGACTTAAACACCACTGTAGTAATTCAAATGAAATTGCTAAATGATTCCAATGGTAAAAAATATAAAGGATAATAAAAAACACAGCATAGTTAATAGCATAAATAACATAGTTAACAGCACATTAACTATTACAGTTAACATATAGGAGATGGACGACGAAGTTACCGCTACAGCTACGTCTCTTCTAAAAAAAAAAAGTTTGGAGAAAACGAAAATAGTCGTTTACAAGGTATCCATTGTAAAGATTGTAATAGGTTAAAGAAACTACCATTTTCGATATTTAAAAACAAAATATTAAAATACTTTTTAATTAGGTAGGCATTTATTAGCAATAAACACGAAATTGAGTAGTACACTACATTCCGTACGGATAAAGAATGGGATTAGAACCTGTATATACTTATTTTACTCTTTGGATTAGAAATGGCGGCTCATCGAGCCGGTACCGTCAACATGCACAGTACCAATAGCGAAAACCCGCTAATAACGGTATATCGTTATAACGTTATATTATTCGGTTAATTGCAAATGTTCTTTTAATGGGAAAATATTTAAAAAGAATATGCAAGTGGGTACCTACATTAATTTTAAAATAATATTTAAGTATAACTAGCGACCATAGACCTAGAATATGTATATTCTAACGCTATTCTACGCTAGCGACCCGCTCTGGCTTCACCTGGGTGGGATCTTTTAATGTGGCTTTATTTAAAAAACAAATATCTTAAGTTTAAACGTAATCATTATCTTAAGTTTAAACTCAAGATAATCATTAAAGACCATTTATTTCATCTTATCAATATTTATATTTTAATAAAACCTCTAAATTTTTCGGATTAAATTTAGTCTAGATCAATCCTGGTATTGCTCTTTATTTGTTCGTGAAGTTTTATTACAATCGGTTTAGCCGTTCCAAAGATTAGCGCGGATAGACAGACATACAGGTGAAAATTTTAGAAATGATTACTTACTCTTGTGCCAATGGCATGTATATATGTCAACAATATGTATATGTATATGTCAACAATAATTATGAAGAAAACTCTCAGAACGCGTCGTAGCTCACAAATTAGCGAAACCGGGCTGATTTTTTTGACGTTAATGGCATTTTGTTATCATTGATTTGAAGTTATAGGACGTACGAAAACGCATATAACAACGTATTTTTTTGTAGTCTTTACCGGCGTGTGTGAGTATAGATAGCGACAGTGTGCGAGCGGGAGGTGAATAGAGGCGACGCCATTTTCAATCCTGTATTCTTTAACCGTACGGGTAGTACCTAGTGAGTAGAGCCCTATTAGCTCAGGGGCACGCTGTAAATTTCACAGTACGCGAGCAACCCGGGTTTAGATCCCCGCCGGCACCAATGAAATTGTTAATTGCAATTTTAAGTGTTGATTTACCACGTGCTCGGCGTTGAAGGAAAACATCGTGAGGAAACCTGCATGTCTGAGAAATAAAAAAAAATATTTCGAAGACGTGAAGTTCGCTAACACGCATTGCGCAGTACGGCTGACGGTTACTTGCCCTAAAACCCTCTCAGAAATGAGTGAAGGCCTGTGCCCAGCAGTGGGACGTATATAGGCTGTTACTTTACTTCATCTAAGTGAGTAATGAGTATCTAATTTATTAATTATAATGTATATTGTTAGGAATGAGAGTAAAAAATATAAATAAAATTCTAAGAAGTAAGAGTAGCACTCTAAGCTCCCACTCGTTCAAGTAGTATAAAGTACGGCGCAGGCGACTAACTTCTTTACATTTTTACGATTACTTGATGAAGTAAGTTAGATGGGTCATGACATTACACACAGTAGGCCGATGACCACCCCCGCGTCTACGGGTGCCTCTATCATCAGACCGACTCATCGACCACATCCAAATGACTACAGATTCCTTGCTACAACAGATCCCATCCGCAGAGATCATGATCCTTGACAATTTTAACGCCCATGACGCCGAATGGCTCGGTTCACGTTTACCCGAGCATGCGGGGAGATCTGTTTATGATTTTGTCTTGGCATATGGTCTTACACAACTGGTTACTTCGCCCACGCGGATTTCAGATGTGGAGGATTTTGTACTTTTCCTGTTGGACCTTCTGCTGACCTGTCATTCGGACGGATATCAGGTCTCCGTCGACACCTCTCTTGGCTCTTTGGACCATTGTCTGATCCGGAGTATAGTGCCGCTCACGCTTCCATCGCGGTTGCGTTCTGCAGGTTGCCGTTGTGTTTGGCACTATAAGTCGTCCGATTGGGGACAGGATGCGGTCTTTTTTTGCATCCTACCCTTGGGGGCGGGTTTGTTTCTCGCCGGATGATCCCAACGTTATTGCTCATTTTGTCGCTGATGTGGTACTCCTGTAAAGTAGCACGCAAGCAACCTGTAAGCAGGAGTGCTACCGGGCCTGGGCTGACGCTTCGACTAAATACCAGCGCTCTTAATTGTGTAAATAATAATGGGCTTTGTGACATTTCATGGGGGAGGCCTATGGTTAGTAGTGGACTTGTGAAGGGCTGTAATGATGATGATAATGATCGTTGGATGACTAATTATTAGGTAGATGTGGTTCACAATCATGCAGAAGCTTCTTTTTAGTTTTTATGAGATTTATTTAAACAAATACGAGAGCCGTGTTGCTCGCTATAAGATTCTATGGCACGGGAGCAAAACCCGTACGATTCCCGTGAGGAATAATGAAACTGGTATAGGAAATTTTAAAAGCTTGAAAAAAATTTTGGAAGCTTAGATGTGTGAGTAGTTAAAAAAGTTCGTGGACGTGTGAAAACCGCTAATACGCACTGAAGCATTGCGGCGAAGTTTTTCCAGCCCGCAAAACACTGTGGTTAATGAGGAGCTCTGTGCAGAGTCAAAATTAAGACTTATATAAGCTGCTATTTTACTTTTGACTTATAAAACAGTTTATCATATACTAAGGTAGTTTTCATATTTTCAGACATTTTAATATTTTTGTGACAGTCTCGGTTTCATAGCTAATATGAGTATATTATCTAAATGAACAAGTTCTTGCAAAAAAGTAAATTATATCAAAGAAAGCAAATTTTACTTAAGGACGTATTTACATTATTGACGTGTTCGAATTTAGATATTCGAATTGCAAGCTAACTTACGCATGCACACAATGAAACAGTTTTCCGTTATATTTTATATATTATACCTAACTAAACTTGATACTTGTTCAGACCAACAAAAAAAGAAAGACGGAGCGCTGCGTACATTTTAAGTGAAGCTGAAACCATGCTCAACTTATTGACACGCACTCTTGCATACATCTTTTTTCTTTTTTAGGGTTCCGTAGTTACACAACAAGGAACCCTTATAGTTTCGCCTTGTCCGTCCGTCCGTCCGCGGTTTTGCTCACAGACCCTACAAGTAAATGGAGGATGATTTTTTTTACCCGTCTATTCCATCATGTGGGGTATCGTTGGATAGGTCTTTCAAAAACACTGGGGGTGTGGATCAACATTTTTTCGATTCAGGGGTCCATCTGCGATATATTTAGCTTTAAACTGGTATTTTATCTCCCCCTCTACCAACTAAACCGCTGTTTTAGGAAATGTGAAGAAGAGAATACACAATAGTAGTATAATATAATAATAATGTCCCCCAGACCGAATTTCGGTCACGGCGGCCAGTCTCAACGTAGACTAGCCATCGGCGCAAGACAGGATTATAGTGCCCAAGTGTATGCGCAAGCACAGGTGCACTCTCTATTCCCTCACTCTCACAGTCTAATGGGACGGTAAACCGACACGACCGGAGAGAGATCGGGCGCAGGACCAATGGCTTTAAGTGCTTTCCGAGGCAGGTGAGACACCGCCAACTTCCTGACTCCGGGCAGCTACTGAGAATTTCTTGATGGAAAAACTCGATACTTAACTGATTTTTTTTGTTCCGACTCGGGATTCGAACCCGGGACCTCATGATCAGCAGTCGCACAACTACAACCACAAGACCAACGAGGCAGTAGTATATATAATGAAGTTAAAAGGAAAACTATCACAGCTAAGTAGAATTAAGAAGTTAACGAGAAATAGTCAACCAACTTATAAAATGCACTTGGATTAGTAAAAATTTCGTTACAACTCCATAGAAAATGACCTATAACTAGCTGAATTATAACTTTGTAATGTTATTTTAAATTGTAAAAAATAAACATTTTATGAAGAAAACGACTTATAATATGCATTACTACTATAGCTTTACTTTTTCATTTGCGGGATAGGCACGGAGGATCTTTCTTATTTACTTACTACTTTCACTTACTTTTTAGTTGGTGGCTTGGTGGTTATTGTAGGCCTCATTCAAAGTATTTATACAATCATATAGCCTCCTAAAGTTTCATTCGTCACACTATTGGTTTACGCGGGCGTCCTCAGGATAATTTAGGGCAGTGGTGGTTTACGTGAAGGTTCGTTTACGGTCATATACGTATGTATATGACCGTAAGTATGTCGTATGTATGTCTTAGGGTTGCACTGCTGGGAATACATAGATAAATAGTCAACTATGATCATCTTTGAACTTACTTGGCATGTGAATGATTTGATGTAAATTGTATTATTTTCAAAATCGAAAAGTTTTTTTAATCTTTTTTGAATACCACTTCCTATGTCTCATTTGAAAATAAGTTCTTCAGTTACCATCTTCCTATTTGGGCCTATTTTAGTCGTTATAGCGGTCAAATTGCGAGCTCACTTATTATGCTCATTATCAGGAAAGCCCACGTATTGTGACGGGCAACTACGGAACGGCACTTGGCCAGTTTTTTTTTCTTTCTTGGTATGAGAATACTTGAAGTATTATTAATTTTACAATTATTCATAAAGTCAGTAGGCGAAACTTTGGTATCTGGCATGATAATAATGTTCATATTAGTTGTAAATATGACTGGGGTGTTCAGCATTATTACAAAATAATTTTGTATAGGACGCCACGAGCACGAGTGGGCTTGCGGCTGTATTAACGTACATGTACCGATTGTATGTGCATGTGTGAGTGAGGAATCTATTTTTTTTTAATCAAAAATAAAACAGGTGAATGTTTGTTTTTACACGTTATTTCATCCGTATGTTTTATTCGTATGTGAGCTATGATATCTTAGATTCATATATCTCGCGTATCAAGTAGCTGGAGGTAAGCAGTTATTGTAGAATTTTATTAAAAGTCCCACCACGTTTTCCTTTTAGAACTGGTCGTCTTTTTTTATTAATTCAAATTTAATATTACCGTCGTCTATCCACAGGCAAATATACACAAATTTTAACCACAGCACCATTTTTGCTTTTTGTGTTGACTTAAACGTCAGATTTATACAACCAAAAGTCAATTTTTTTTTGTTTGATTGCTTTTTCGGGTTACATATTATAATCGGATTATAAACATTTAACTTCTAAAGAACCAGTTTCATATTTGTCATCTGGACTAGCACCTAGAAATGAAAATTTGTGTTATATATATATGTAAACTACAGTCATGTATGTTAACATTTAAAACCCTTTCTAATTCTCGGGACGCTTTACGCTCGTTGTTCTTGCATTATAGATGGCACATTGCTTAAATCGTAGCCACACAGTATTTGCTTAACAAGGGGAGCACAGTTGGTATTTTCAAGCCGCTTGCAAACTCTGGCAAACCATGAAGCTTTCAACTTTTCTTCTATTTTTCAAGAGCGAGTTTGCACTCTGTAAAACAGTGTTCCTTTTAATAAAGGTTTTCTATTCTGGGGACTTCACCAACTGTAATATAAAGTCAAGTATTTTATAAACAAAGGTCCGTGGTCTGACAAGACCTTTTACCTGTTGAACCCACAAAATTTCTTGAATGCCATATTATGATCTAGTGGCTCAATTCCTTTGTTTTCTGATCGGGAACATGTGACAGAATATTTGTTTTTATTTTTTTATTAATTTTTCACCTACAATACAGGACTTCTTTGCTGTGCTGGTCACCAATTGTCGCAGCGTTAGAGGAAGCATCGTATTTTGTGCCGTATTAACGTTTACTCAACATACGTCTGCAATTACGGCTATCATTGGTATTCCTTGAGACGACATATTTCCGATGAGTTTCACATGCTCCACCTTTTCTTTCCTAGCCTCAACCATACAATGCTCCGCCGTTTGTTCCCACCATTGGCAAACTTAATTACGCGTTGCTTCATACAACCGCAGAGGTACGGTGGGATGTCTCCATAGGCAAGAACAATATGAAACTGGATATATCCAGCTTATTATCCATTTTATTATCGCCTTAGAGCACTTTCGAGCTTTAAATTCTCAACACACATTTTGCACATAAGTTTATCATTTTAATGAAAGCCAGCTAATTTTTAGGTTTCCGTAGTTAGTTAGTTTCGCCATGTCCGTCCGTCCGTTCGTCCGTCCGCGGTTTTACTCAGAGACCCTGGCTGCTACAAATCTGTAATTTGGTATAGTTATAGATAATAATCACACTTACAAAACTGTGAAATAAAATCTTAAAAAACTTTTTTATTTTGGGTACCTCTCATACAGGAAAATGGAGGATGATTTTTTTACCCGTCTATTCCATCGTGTGGGATATCGTTAGATAGGTCTTTCAAAAACACTGGGGGTATGGATCAACATTAATAGGGAGGGGGATATTAAGGTAATTTTTCTCAGAAATAATTAAAAAAAGTTTTAATCTTTAAAAAAATACGCACCTCCGGCGGGAGGAAAAGGTGGGGGCGAATCTATTCTCCCCCCAACCCTTTCCCCCGCCCACCAGCCTCCTATTAAGGCGACTTGATTCTAAACGAATTTTTAATTTCTTATGTAGGTACCTACTTACTTTTTTTACCTAGCTTGTGATCGCGACCCATTAAGTATGACTTGGCGAACACCCTAGGGGTCGCGATCCACAGGTTGAAAAACACTGGTCTAAGCTGACGCTGATGTTTATTATGTAATCTATTGATGATTTTATAGGAGGTATATATGTAGTATGTATAATAAAGTTTCACTAATTATTTTAAAACAGCTCGCGGCCTTAAACAGCTCGCAGCCTTAAAGGTTACAGGCCGCGAGCCCTGTATCCGATGAAGCTGTAAAAGCCAAACAGGTTAACAGCACTAACATCATAGAATAAAGACTAGTTATTTTACCGTACCTACCTATGTACCCACTTATATAATTATATTTCAGGTGTGGGTAGATGAACTTTTATAATAATTTCTAAAACGTTTTACTCTCCCAATGATAAAGAAAAGACGCAAAACATGGATATTACAGAAAGATTTAGATTTTACAAATTAAAAGTTATAAGGACAATAGGAAAAGGTACTTATGGGTACGTAAGGGCTTAATCTATTTGCAGTATAGTTTAAAAATATAACTTTAAAATCGTGTTGTCTCTACTTTTAGAAATGTGTATTTGTGTGCGACAAAAGAAAGAAAAAATTTGACGATTGTGAAAGATATAGAGCTAAATATTAAGGTTCAAAATCATAATCAGGTACCTAATATATTTGGCTATTTAATTAGGTAATATGTTATTATATTATAATGTTATGCTTTTTCCTTTTAGGAAATTGCTAATGAAGTTAAAATTTTATCAAAAATGAATCATCCCAATATAATAAAATTTTATAATTGTTATTATCCAGATAATCATGTAATGATTTGCATGGAATATGCAACTAGGGGAAATTTGGCAGAATACATGTATGACCGATGTCCAAAATTAATAATACAAGAGGCAAGATTACCTAATTCTATATTTTCATCATTATTGTCATATCTATATATTATATTATACAATATTGAATGTGGACTAACTTTAAGTCTCTATCTCTTTAGGAGATCTTATTTTATTTCAGTCAAGTTTTGCTGGGAGTGAATTACATACATAACTTAGATATAATTCACAGAGACCTAAAGGCAGAAAATATACTTCTAACCGGAAAACATGGTGTCATAGTTAAAATTGGTGATTTTGGTATTTCCAAAATGCTAGCTAGGTAAGCATTTGTAGTAGTTCGTAACTAGACAATCTTTAATGAATCAAGAATTGAATAACATACGAGTACCTACTATTTACAAAAAATATCTGGAAATGTTGTCTTGCCTGTCCGTCTATCTGTGAACAAGCATCACATAAAACCGGAGGACTTTCAATATACGGTTACGTAGGGGTCGAACCGTTAGAATAACTGTATATCATCACGCTATCTAGCATAGAGCTATAGTGGATGCTGTGGCCCATAGGCTCTCTCGAGTAATATTTAACATACGAGAACAAGTACGTACTTAACTACTTTTTTGTTTTGCTATTATGCCTTAAATTGGGGAGTGATAAATAAGCTGTATCTGATGGTAAATACTTAGATCCTGCAGCCTATGCACATCTGCAATAAACTGAAAAAAAAGTAAAAGAATACGTAGACACCGATGATAATTTAGACGAAATATCTCACAGTATGTAATTATTATAGTACGTGAGGGTAATATGGTCACATTCTTATAACTCAAAAACTACAGCCTTATTTGCATAGATGGCTTTGTGATACGATAGCTCTTCATCAGTCATTCAAATAATAAAGGGTCAAAAGGGCGCCGCTTTATCGACGCCAATTTGACAGTTGATATTATAGTAAACATTTTAGTCTATTTTAGTATTGGGTAGTGTAGTAAGTTTTTTTAAGTTGATTTTTCGATGTGTTTCTAATTATTGCCAAGGCTTGTTTGCTATTTTTTTCTTAATATATTAGTTATAGTATACGACAATGTGTATTTGTCTCTGTCCTCCTCTTAGATTTGGTTTTATAGGGCGGCAAAGCTTAACGTGGCCATATTACCCTCACGTACCTTATACTGAATCTCTAACTCTTCAAATCGAAACATAACAGTACTTCTGCTAAATATTTGAACTAAAATACTTATCTATCCTAATTATTTTGTTATTCATCTTAATAAAATGTCTTTGCGTTGCGTAAATATGACCATTTAAATTTTGACATATTTTTCTTCTGGATAAGGTATAATTCCGATATAACGCGGGGTAAAACCGAAAATTCGGTAGTGTTCCTTTTTGACTTACGACAGAAGGTTTGGATTTACTTTTCGTTCGTCTATACCCCTCTACAAAAAGCATTGATACATACTTTATGTTTCTAATTTAAGTATATTTTGCTCACTTGAATTTTCGGAACTACCCCACATAAAGTCCAGTGGTTCCAAACATTTAAGGCACCACCACGGCAGCGCACCTTGCGTGTCCGTAGTTGGACAGTTATTAGGCTAGTTAAAGAGGTTTCTTCAAACTTTTATAACAGGTAAGCGAAAATATGAATAAACAAATTTTTTATACATTTCTTTTTATATTTTTAATGAGTCAAAGTATCCGAATTCGGGATTTTTCAAACTTTTAAAAACTCATAACTCCGAAAATATTAACTTTATCGTAAAACGTTATAGGACCTTTTTTATTTATATTTTGCCAAGAAATATAAAAAAATATTGTTTATACTTTATTCTTTTTCTTTATGCATTTTTAATGGATCAAAAGTATTCGAAATTGGGATTTTTCAAGCCTTTAACAATTCATAACTTTGAAGATATTAACTTGATCGTAAAAAGTCACGGGACTTTTTTTATTCGTATTTTATCAAAGAATATAAAAAAATTGTCCCGTTTGAAAATAACAATTCCTTGCAATTGAAAAATAAATCGGTTTAAACAATACCTATGGCACCGAGTTGCCCCATGGCAACATGCATTTATATCATCAGTAGGACAATTTGAAGGGAATCGCATAAAAAAATTGATGTGGAATAGTTTTCGGTACTCATGCGCCTATTCCTCCTGGACTATGTCTATATATTTGGCATAGCGGTAGGTACGCCTGTTGGTTAAATTCGCGAACGTGTTAAACTTATCCAAAATAACAATTTATGCTGACGAAAGGTTGACAGCCACTGGAAACTACAATAGAAAAGTAGTTCGATAGTCTATTAATTCGTAATTAACCCTGTGGGGTATTTCCGAAAAAAAAACAAAAGCAATAGCTGGCTAATCCTAACCTATAAAATAAAGCTTTAAAAACGATTATCTATCATATAATCAAACAATCATTAAGATTACTTAGCAAGTTCCTAAGATAATGAACGCGGGGTAATTCAGAAGAGTTGAAAAAAGCTGTTTCCACCGAAAAGTTAACTTTGCACGCGCACTATTGAGACTAGCTACCTGAAACGACTGCAGTGAGGGAGACAAATAAAATGTCGTCTAGAATAAATTTACCAGAGCAAAAAATATTGCCTAGTTAAGTCATAATTTGTAAATATCGGAATTCCCCCATTTTCGTAATAACCCCAAAGCACCTTATCATATTTTTTTATAGAATAAAGAGAGCACCTGATGTTAAGGTGCTGTGGCCCATAGACATCTACATCTATCCTCGTTTGCGAATCAAAATGCAGATGCGTTGTCACCCGTGAGGACTAAGTTGGAATGCCTCTTTTCCAGTAAAAAGGGTCTCCGGTTCTCTACACTCACCATACGAAACACAGCAGCATTGAGCTACTATTTTAAGCTGGTATTCTGTAAATAGACATAAAATATTATACATAGTAATAGATTTATTTTCATGTATTTTCTATATGAAGTATTATTACTTAAAGCCTATATAATACTACTATATAAAATAAACGGTCACGTGGACTTTTCCTGAAGAAAAAATTGTTAATGTGATTTAGGTATTTTTAAAATCCATAAAAGTAGTTATATTCAATGTGCAGTGGTCGCTTAAATATGGAATATTAGATAAATAGTAAAAAAAAATATGAAAAAAACAAGTGACAGTCCAATATTCCCCTAAACAAGTTCCCTAAATGACTTACCAAAACGTGTGCCTCTTTTGGTTCATATTCAGCATTTAAAATTGCAATTTACTATTTCACGTATCCAGTTACGTACCCATCCCCTGAGCTAGCATGGCTCTATTTGGCGTGTATGATTACTGGTTTTTTTAAAGCAAAGAAAACTTAAGGATAGATTATCATAAATTAATTAAGCTTGAGCGGTGTCATATATTTTTCAGAGCCTCGTGGGATTAGTGAAAGTTATAACCAGTGGTAGTGTACAGCCGATTGACATGACTGTCTACGACAGAGGTCTTCAAGACCTTATAGACCTAATGTTATCTATCGTACCTGACAAACGACCAACAATAAAGGAACTGATGGGGCGCTCTATTTTGCTGCCGACAGTCTATACAGTTTTTTTAGATGCCGGAAATGATGAACTATTATATTCAAAAGCTTGTAAATTATTTAAATTTATGTAATTGACTTAATTTTATGTAATTGAATAATAACATAAATGATGATTGAAATAAAACAAATTAACGTAAATAATGTAATTTTTTTATTCATATTAAAATTATTTTCCGGCGTCGACGACGGAACTAAAATGATGTTATATAATATTGTCTTCGAAATTTAACCTATGCAAAGTATGCGATATGCGTGATGAAAGTATAGGAAATTCGCAACAAGACCATGATAAATAAAATACTAGAATTTTTATCTGATTAAGGTGAGCTGAGTAAGGTGCTTTATAATTTGCACAATGACAAACATCCAGAACAATTATTTGCAGGCCATACAAATACTAGTTACGTGCGGGTTATGCTTTCCTCTCATGGTTTTAAAAAGGTATATTAAGAGAATTAATATATTAAAACAGTTGACACTAGATGAATGCTAATATTATTTGGTTTTAAGTAAAATTATTGGTGCCTTTTTATTTATTCATATTCTTATAAATAAAAATATTTTACTAAAAATGTCTAAAATTTTGTATGAAAGACATATAATATATAATCGATTGAAAAGATTATTATGTCTTTGAAATGGTCAACACACTATTCGACACACTTAATAGACTGTATTTTATGTGGGCATTATTATTTGTCCCAAAAATAAGTAGTGTACATAAAACGAATAATATTGGCACAGTTTCGGTTCATCAGATTTTCCACATTGTACCTGAAGATGTTGTATTGATGGGGAATGTAAACGTTATATCTACGATTCACTTTTATTATGAACTAGCCTAGGTATTAATTTATAGTAACTTTTTCGCCTAGCTTTGTAGTTGTTTTATTGATATGTTCACCTAGCGTCAGTTTATAATAAATCTATGATGTTCGCCAATATGTAGTTATAAACGACGATGTCCACTTTTTTGCGACCACAGCCGAGGACTTACGGCTTAGCATATTGCGGTTAAAAGATTCACATTATTGATCGGTTATTCCGTTTATCCACTCTAGGGCGGATACTCAGAAACGCGTGTCTATCTATCCACCCCGTCTGGGGTCGGAATCGGAATTCACTTTTGATGGTTCTTCCGACTTTTTACCCCAAGTAGGTTCAACAATAAATATACTCATAATATATTAATTTTATTAATGAACTAGCGATCCGCCCCGGATTCGCACTGGTGATTTCTGGATGTTCAAATGTGAATCTAAACTATCTAGGGAACCATTCAAACACACACAATAAATCTCATCAAAATCAGCAATTTCAAAGACAGCAATTTTTATATACATATTTAAATTAAATTAAACTTCCTCGTTTAAAATAATATTATTGTGTAATTTATAAATTCTTCAATATGTCCAGGAAATTACCAAGACTAATTTCATTATTGAGTAGACGTAATTTTATATCCTGGTTATATTCGTCTCTTTTAATGTATATTTGCAATCGTTTCTAATAAGTTAGTAAATTTGGATGTTTGTCTTTAACTTCTTTTTTTATGCCAAGATTCCAATGAATTTGTAGTCCTGTGAGGCACTCCTTTTTTCATCCTTGAACTTTCAAACAACAAGTATCTTGGAACAGTATTTATCATGTTTGTATAAATGACTGTACACAGCCAAAGGAGAAAATCGGAAGAAAAATCAAAAAATCACCCCGTCTGAGGTAGATAGATGAACACGCGTTTCCGAGTATACACCTTAGGGTGGCTGTTTTAGGGTGGATAAACGGAATAACCATTATTGTTGCCTATATTAAGGAGATAATATATTATCAATATTTTTTCATTCATTACAGTTTATCAGTCAACTGCTGAACATAGGCCTCCCTTTAGATCGCCTCATATGGGGGATATTTGCCATTGTTGCCACACTTGGCTGGCGAGTTGGCAATCGTATTTATTTAAGTTGCAAGCTAAGATGACCAAAAACTTATCTTGTCCAGTATTGTAGTAAGAAATGCCAGGAAGATTTTATTTTCAAGTAAATTTTAGATTTCAGTTTTTTTAATAGAATAAGGGTGACAAACGAGCACACAGTCCACCTGATGGTAAGTGGATGCTGTAGCCCACAGACATCTACATTTATTCTCAGTTAAGAATCAAAATTCAGATGCGTTGTCACACCCCTGAGGACTGATGAGGAATGCCACGCTTCCAGTAAAAAGGGTTTCCGGTTCTCAACATTCACCATACGAAACATAGCAGCATTAAGCTGCTATTTTACGCTGCTATTCTGTAAAAGCGTGGTCCCACCCCGGTCTAGCCGACCCATTTGTGCTACAACCATAATATAGCTGCAGAGTGGCTCTACAACATTAAAAATTTGATAATTTGGTTTGAAATTCGGTATTATAATTTTATTATGCTGTAAAAAATATATTAGTAATTAGTGTCCTGTGATAACAATAACACCAATCGTGTGATGGATATCGCGAGAAAAGTCTATGTCCATAAGTGTGACTGATGATTTAAAACCTATATTAAATTACGAAGACAATATTCATCGTATTTTAAGTAATTATTTGTAGTGGTAGTATCTGTTTTTTGTAGCAAAATATGCAGATTTTTATATCTGTTCTTATCACCTTAATAAAAATGGGAAAACCATTTTATTAAAACCGTGTATTATCTGTTCTTACAGCCAAAATGTGTAAATAATATTTAAAGATTCTTCTTTTTCAACACATAAGCGACCAATGAGATATTTGTATGTAATATCTGTTCTTAGAGCTAATAAAAAAAACTTCAGTGGTAGGAGTATTCTTAGTTATTTCCCCCTTGATCAGTCTCCATTTCTTCATCTTCATCTTCTGAAACCATGAAATCAATGTAAGAAGTGGATATATGATTTAAATATTTCGATTTTGTTATTTTATAACTTTATCAATGTATAATTAAACTTTAAACAGTAAATTTAAAACCTGTTTAACCCATTCATTGCCTCCTGTGAATAGAAATTCATTACCCCCTATGCCGTCATACATTTGAAGGCGGCCGCCCAACGGCGTCTGAGGCATCTCGCTAAAGCATTCCAAGGCGCCCATCGGTGGCTTCAGCATGAGGTAGTAG
Organism: Parnassius orleans; assembly: GCA_029286625.1. Taxonomy (NCBI): domain Eukaryota; kingdom Metazoa; phylum Arthropoda; class Insecta; order Lepidoptera; family Papilionidae; genus Parnassius; species Parnassius orleans. The sequence goes on from JAGSMP010000149.1 coordinate 452,124, forward strand.
AAAGCTACGTGAACTATGGTTTTATTTGTTTTTTAAGCAGAAACTAACGTTAACTGAGTGGGTGCAGGTACGCGAGTTGTTACAAAAAATATAATTTGAATTGATTAACGACCGAAATAATAATGCAGTGTCAAGGTTATATACATACATATACATAAACACTCACGCCTGTCACCCAGAAGGGTAGGCAGAGACTACGGACTTAAATTTGGCACGATCCTGACACACTTCTCTCGTGTATACATAGTTAATATATATATTTACATAATATATATATTATATATGTATTAATACAACTCTGTGTAAAAAGTATCGGGAATATGTCAATAAAAGACCCGCGTAAAAGAGGTCGTTCTAATTTTTACTGCATGTTGGTAGCACTGTACTGATTTAGCGCGCAAAGTTTGAGCAGGATCTGTCATTTAATTTGTTTTAAACTACACTTTTGTTGGTCATAGTTTTGAGTTATCGGCGATTTTACAATGGAAAATATTGTTGAACAAAGTGTGCCTTAAATTTTGTGTTTCGAATGATATTTCATGTGGTGAATCACTAAAAATGTTGCGAAATACCTACGGCGAATCGTGTATATCGAAAACAAGGGCTTATGAATGGTATAAGGCTTTTAAAGAAGGCCGAGAAGTAGTAGTAGACTTGCCTCGTTCTGGTAGACCTTCAACCGCTACGACCGAAAACATCGACAAAATCAGAAGCTGGTGCTCGAAAATCGACGTATGAGTCTGAGAGAGTTGGCTAGTGAGGTGAACATATCTTTTAAGTCCGTCCACAACATTCTCATTGACATTTTAGGCATGAAACGCGTCGCCGCTCGACTAGTTCAAAAGAGCTCAATTTTGTTCAAAAGCGCAGCGAAAACATGTCGCTGAAGACATGGTTTCGAGCTTCTGGATCCGACCTTTATGAAACGTATAATAACTGGCGACGAGACATGGGTTTATGAGTACGACATGCAAACAAGCCAACAGTCTTCAGAATGGCGTCTCGAAAACGAGCCGAAACCAAAAACCGCGGCAAAGTCGCTCCAAAATCAAGGTGATGCTGACAGTTTTTGACTACCGTGGTGTGGTTCCTCCGAATTCCTTCAAAGGAGAAACAGTGAATAAAGAATATTATTTAGGCGTCATGAAGCGTTTGCGTGAGTATCCGCCGAAAACGTCCAGATTGTGGCAACACAACTCATGGATGCTGCACCATGATAATGCACCATCACACACAGCCATTATAGTGAAAGAGTTTTTAGCGAAACATTCAACAAAAGTTCTCGACCAAGCACCGTATTCACCTGATATGGCTCCGTCTGACTTTTTATTTCCCAAGTTAAAATTACCACTTCGAGGAAAACGTTTTGAGTCGATAGAAGCCATAACAAAAATTCGCTGAATGAGCTAAAGGCCATACCGCAAATAGCCTATGAAAAATGTATGGAAGACTGGGTGAAGCGTTGGAGATGTTGTATTGCAAGCGATGGGGCCTACTTTGAAGGCGATAAAATAAATTTAGATGAATAATTTGTATTTTTGTTTTATTGACAAATTCGATATTTAGTACACAGAATGTATATATATTTACATAATATATATATTATGTAAATATATATATTAAATATGTATATTCAAATTTTTTTCCAACTTAAATTCTATGAAATATATCAGATAACAAATACTATTACGGCTTTTTTAAAAGTCAGAAAAAATCAACCTTTTCTTAAACTTATAAAGGTTACTTTTCAATTTCAAATGTCAAGTTGTGAGTGATCCAAAATTTACAACTTTCCAAAATCATAAATAATAAATCTTAGTTAAGTTTTAAAAGGTAAATGGTTCTCATGAATTTGCCGTTTTTTATTGTGCTCTTGGTAATAAAAAAATATCATAATACAAATGTGAAGTGACCAAAACAATGAGTAAGAAATCATTTATCGACTTCTTTTGTTTAAAATTTGTATTTTATGGCGCATACAATAGCGCAGTAGTCCACCTCGAAGCGGTACCTTTCCTTTGATCCATCTATCGGACGTGTCCGATGCCGCCACTACTTCAAAGAATACGCAGTCTCAACATAATTTTTTTCTGATTAGTCATGGTCAAGACTCTAAGCAATCGAATCTTGATTGGTTAGAATCAAAACCAAGAAACAAACCAAATAACAAATTTCAATTCACGTGATTATACCACTGCCAACTATATGCTACAAACGAATTCAATTCCTGTATAAAAACGCCTATTTATATTTTTCTAAGTCGTCAGCTGACAAATAGTGATTTTCATTCACATAACATTAAAAGGTTGATAAATTCTGATTATTTATTACAGGCGCCGATGGGCGGCTTCGGCATGTAACCTTAGAATCAGCATTTTTTTAAATCGCAGATATCCTCAGGCCGTTTCGAGTATCTTTTTTAAGTGAGACGCCGTTGGGCGTCCTCGGCATGTGAATAAAGATTGTCAGGCCGCCTATGGGCGCCAAAGGCATTGAATGGGTTTAATATGCATGTGCTAAACGCAAAATTGGTTTGTATTGAAATGAATTAAATAAATCATCATTCACTGTTCATCAGGTTCACTGCTTAACAAACATATATAGCTTAACATAGGCTCCTTGGCAACTACAGTTTTTTTTAATTGTTTTGTTCTCAGGAAGATGTTGCTGCTCATCTCTTGACTCAGTTTCCCTATGTCGCCTCTAACAACACCCACTTGATGATGTGGGGAAGTGGATTCTATTACGCCCACATTTGGTTGTCTACAAATATCTCAAAAGAAAAATATACTTAGAGTAACATGTCAGTCTTACGTTGACCATTGGTCTGTGAAGGTGGTTGTAAAGGCTTCTGTCCGGGAATTTGCCCTGACTGCAGCATCCTTGTTAACCTTTCAACCTCCTGCAATGATGAAGCATTTTTGATAGCTTCTCTGATCTTGTGAATCTCTTGAGGGTTAAGATCTGTAAAGAATGATTTGAAAAGTACAATAAATGCTAAATAATGTCCTCATTAGCCTATAAATTAACAGACACACGTTTCTCTTCCATTAAGCGGAAAATTATCAGCAATCGCTATTTTTAGGCAGATTATTGCAGGTAAAGATCTTCCACAATGAAACGGCATGCCACCAAAACAATGTGGTTTTAAATGTTTTTGTGGAAGTATATTCAATCTGGCGCACATATTATGTGCATGCTGAAAGAGGTGTCAATCAAAACAAATACAAAGACTTATTGCTCGACTAGTTGACTCACTTATTAGATTATGACATTAGTAGCGCATTCTATTAAATGACACATCCGCCTTGTTCGGGAATAAAACAAATTATGACTAGTTGATCAACAAATCTGATTGCGCATAAGATTTTAAGAGAATTACTAAAGACGAATATTCACAAATGCATATAAACTCCTTCAGGCTTCAGGCAGGTCGTGTTTTATCTGGGTATTTAACAATTCTGGCATATTTATGAAGTGACTTTACTGCCATTTATCAGAGACCACAAAGTAATTATGGCATTATACACTTAGTATAAAACATTTAGTATGTAGTGACTAGTCGAATTCGCAGCCACAGGAAGATGGTGTGTTGATTCTTTTGTGTGCAATTATTGAAAATATTTTATAGCAAAAATATTTTAATAATTTGAAACTTAATTTTATCCAAAACTAAGAAACTCGGGTATTGACTGTCACTGTATCAGTAAATCTGTTTTTTTTTGCACAGAACCCTAATTCTTTTTCTAAAATTAAATTAGCCTAAGTTACTTCTTGTAACATCAGCTATATGCCAGTGGAAGTCCCGTCAAAATCGGTAAAGCCGTTTCGGAGATTAGCCGGAACAAACAGACAGACAGATAGACAAAAATTTAAAAAATTGTGTTTTTGTTATAAGTACTGTATATACTTTTATATGAATTTAGTAAAAAGCTCTTATTTTGACATTACAATCAGACACTTGAATTTTATTTATTTGTATAGATATATTCTGGTTCCTCTAGCACAGGAATCCCATATTATTGATACAGCGGTAGCTACACTTCTGGACATTAGTGTATTAGAATCTATAAAAAAGTAACACTGCCAACAGATGGCATTTTTTAATTTGCCATTAAACTACAAAATAATAAAAAAATAAACAGAAGATTAAATAAAACAAAGCAGGTACAAACTTGTAACTTTTGGATCAGGCATGTTTCCTCCAGGTACAAATGTTTTTGCTTTTCTTGAAATTTCTTTTTGAAGTTCTTTGCCTTTTTTGCTTTTAAATAAAGTGTTTGCTTCATCTCTTTCTTTTTGTTTAATTTTTCTGAAATCTAATAATCTTAGTTCTGGCAATTTAAAAGCTACATAAGCCCTGAAAAAAATAAACAAACAAATTAATAATAAAATAAATAACTAATATTTAAAACCAATATATGTATATGTAATAGCATATAAAATTCTGCAGCAAGAAAATAAAACCAGACAAAAATAATAACTTAAAAATAAAGCAATAGGTTATTTATAATACAACAACCCTTAGGTTAAGCCTAAGGCTTCAGTGGTGGCGTTCGGTGGGCGTGTGGTGTAGCGGTTTGTTGCATTTTGAGTGAGTGACCCTCACTATGGAAAATGTTGTTGGACAATATACATTTGTTCTTTTACATTGTCCACTCCGTCGTCATCATAAATGTGTACCATATGGGACTTTTATATCAGATAGAATGATTTTGGTACCATTTTTAAAGGTTTTATTTAACTTGCAATGTTTGTTTGTTACGGTCAAATCTTGCAACTGAATTTTAAAGCAGTTAGTTATCCTTAACCGATTGATCTGAAATTTTGCATACATGTTTAGTTTGGATAACAATGCATGGCTAGCTTAGTAACTTCATTCTAAATCCAATATGGCGGACCGCCCAAGATAGCCGACTAGTTATTTTCTATGCACTCCCATGATATGGATATCAAATGAAAGTCTGCATTTGATATCCATATCTTCTAGGTTGGCGATCAAAAAACAACAGACTTAGAAACATATCCAGCGATAACTAAAAATAAATTAATAGTAAAAAAATTTTAGAAACAAGCTTTTATTTAAATGCTCTAAAATGAAGAAAATAAACTTTAAATTAAATCAAACCCATCAATCAATTACACAATTTATATGATATAAAAGCTTGTTGCAAGATTTACCTGTGTACACAAACAAGAATACAATATGTAACTTTATATTGATATAAGTAGGTAATGCTAATATAATTTTTTTAATAATAAAATAGGTAAATCTTGTGGCTTCGCTTACTTTCCCAGCATCAGAAGAATATTATATGAATATATATTAATGAATAATGTAATAGGCACTGGCTTATATTAAATAAATAAAAGAAAGATTATGAAGTGAATAGAGAAGTTTTAAATAACAAACAAACTGAACAACACATTTCTGTTGTTGGTTTGTACGAAGTGGTTGTCTGTAACCTTTTCACTTTTCAGCAGGTGGACTGTTAATTCTATAGATTGTTATGAATATAATTTTGACCCAGTAGTAAAAAGATTAAACATTTTTTAGCTTCAAATAATTTTCCATAACAAAGACACAAGTGTAAAGATGAAATATGTAATATAAAATTAGAATTTATAAGCAGTTACAGATATATATTATTACCTGTAGTGCTGTTTATTTGCAACTGGATTGTGCATCAGTGATAAAGTTTTAAGTTTAGGAAGAGTTGCCAAAGGATCCAAGTCTCCCAGTTCACTGATATTATTGTTTGTTAAAATTAATGAATCTAAATTTGGTAAATACTGCTCCAGATTCTCACCAATTCTCCTGCAAGTAAATGGCAATAAGTACTAATAACATGGGCATCTTGTTATTTTCTCTACAAATGGAACCACATTGATAATAATTACCAAAACATATATTAGACTTATATTGTGTTTAGTATAATATAACACAAGTACACTTTGAAGTCACATATTGTGTATTTTAATAGAGAATCACATTAAAAATGATTCATAAAAATTATATCTCTTGAATTTCCCGAAATAGAATAGGCAAAATAAAATATTTGAAACATTATTCTTGTATTATTTACATACAGTAGAAACTCGATTATCCGGCCCTCAGTTATACGGATTCGCGATTATTCGGACTATCAACCGCGACCAATTAAATAATTAAGTCATATTGAGTCAAGTTACAAAATGTTTAACGTAATTATGTACTACAAGTCGAATTTAGGCCGGCCACTAACATACAGAATTCCGAACGGGTCGGCCACACACATACGGAATCCCGACTTGCCCGCAAAATCTCGAACGGAAAACTACCCTACGTGTGTGACGAGTCAAGATTTTATATGGACTTGCTGCGTTCGGAATTCCGAAATGGAATCCCGAAACGGAATTCCGTATGTATGTGGCGGGTCTTATGCAAGCATGAACGTGTCGCAACTGGCATTACCCCGCCCGCGCCCTGCGGGATTTCTGCCCCACGCGTTTCGTTGTTTTAGTTAGTTAGCAATTGTTACTCTGCTCTGATGTGCGTATCACGTCTACATATTTAAAAATGTCAAAGCGTAAGAGAGTGGTGTTATCGCTTAAAGACAAAAGAAATATTATTGATTCATTAAAAAAAGGAGAAACCGGTCAAAAAAGTTAGCTGATAAGTATTGTGTAGGCACATCCACGATAGGTGATATTAAGAAGAATACCGATTCAATTTTGTTGTACACCTGCAAATTAGATAGTGAAGACGGGAGTAAACATCGGAAAATGATGAAGAAACCGAAAAACGAACTTTTAGAAGACTCTTTGTATTGTTGGTTTTTACAAAAACTATCAACTGGGCAACCGATATCTGGCCCTTGGCTCTGTGTAAAAGCATTACAGTTAAATAAAAAATTAGGTGGAGATGAATCGTTTGTCGCAAGTAACGGATGGTTATACAGATTTAAATCTCGTCATGGAATTTGTGAATTGGAAATACAAGATGAAAAACTGTCAGCTAATGTAGACGTAGCAAACTCTTCTAAAGATGATTTTAAGAAGAAATTGGATGAAAATAACTATGACTTGGATTTTGTTTATAATGCTGATGAAACCAGATTAAACTGGAAGTCATTACCTTCAAAATCTTTAGCTTCTAGGCGAGAGAATTCAGTTCCAGGATATAAAACTAGCAAAGAGCGAGTAACAATATTAGTTCACGCTAACGCTACCGGGACTCATAAAATATCTTTGCTCCTCATTGGAAAATCAAAAAACCCAGATGTTTTAAAAATATCAGGGTGCCCTTAATTTATAAAAATGAAAAAAGCGCATGGATGAACTCTGAAATATTCATTGACTGGTATGACAACACCTTTATGCCTGAAGTAAAAAAAAGACAAAACGAAATTGGCAAACAAGGAAATGTATTACTTTTATTGGATAATGCGCCAACCCATCCTTCGGCTGAACTGTTAGAGAGAGAAAATGGAAAGTTTAAAGTAAAATTTTGGCCTCCTAATGCTACAACCAATGGATCAAAGTATTATTGAAACAACTTTATAGAAAACAACTTTACGTAGGTTGTTATCTGCTGTTGATGAAGATAATGTAGAAGTCGTTTTATCATTTTTTAAGGAAATGAATTTAAAGAAGTCTTGTTACATGGTTGTAGATGCATGGGATTTGATTGAAAAGAAAATTTAAACACGGCTTGGAACAGAGTATTTAATCGGGAGAATGAAAATTCAATAACCAATACGGATGATTCTATTTTGGAGGATATAAATGAGCTAATGTTAAAGATACAAATATGCCAGGATTGTGATGATGATGATATGAAAGAGTGGGTCACTTGTGAGAGTAATGATCAAGGCTTTCAGATTAAGTCAGATGATGAAATCGTAGAAAACATATTGCAGATAAATGAACAGCAGGAAATGCAAGAAGATGAAACAGAAGAAAATATAGACATAGAAAATGATGCAGGACCATCTCATGATGAAGCACTTCAGGCCCTGGAAACAGCTCTCAAGTGGTTTGAAAAACAAACAGAGAGTGATACTGTGAGCTTAGTACAGCTGAAACGAATTTGTGATATGGCAGCAATGAAGAGAAAAAGTGGCTTACGTCAAATGACAATTACCAAATATTTTAAACCAAATTAAACTTATTATTTTATTTCATGATTATCAAATGCAAATTACCAAATACATATTGTAGACAAATTATACGTAACATACATATCTAAATATTTTATTTCATGATTTAGGCTGCAGTATTTCAGTATGTATGTGTGGAAAATGTATCTCTTAATAAACATTGATTTTTGTTGATATACATTTGTTGTTTTTAATAAACACAACATTATGTACATACTACATATGCACAAAAACCTTTTCTTCATACATTCGATTACCCAGATTTTCGATTATCCGAATCCCTAACGACAACAATTAGTCCGGTTAATCGAGTTTCCACTGTATTAGAAGATACACCTTATGTTTATTGGTTACTATAGCTCATGGATACCTATGATCAACTTTAAACAAGGCTACAAATGCATTGTCCCCTGTATCCTTAGGACCGAGATGAAATGTCAATGAGGCTGTAATTATATTGGATTTTTTACTTTTCAAATCAGCGTTTGCCCAACCCACTTGCCAAGCATTGCAACTATGGCAAATAACCCCCTTATGAGGCAAGCTATGGGGAGGCCTATGTTCAGCAGTGGACTTTAATAGGCTGTAACAGTAACGATAAGATTATATTATAATTAGTAAAATAAATATTCATACTTACACAATTCTGTTATTGTTAAAAACAAACATTTTAATCTTTTCAATAAAGGAAACCCGTCAAGTTTCCGCACATCATTATCAGAAAAATCAATGATATCGAACTGATCTAAAGTAGCTCCCAAATTTTCTATCTGTGGAATTTTGTAACCTAAAATTATGATCTCAATTAGTCTTTGTTACTTAAGAAAATAAAACGAATGATAATATTACAGTTACTATACCAATTTACAAAAAATAAAAACGGTTCGACAAACTAACCTCTAAGATCTAATTCTCGGTCTCTGCAAGGATTCATATACTGCATAGAATTTTGTATGAGCTCTGTAGTTAGTTTAACCATTTTAATTAACGGTAATACAACCTTTCTCAAGTGTATACAAGGATTTATTTACACTGTGATAAACATTCACTATCACACTTTTAACTCATCAATAGGGATGGCGATCTGAGATCGATTAATCGAAGATTCGATTATTCAGGCCCAAACAATCGATTTTTTAAATCGATATGCAGTACAGAATCGATCCAGTGAATCGATATTTCACCCTTGAAGATCGTCATTCGATTTTTTTTTGTTTTGGTATAAACCATAAAATTATTTACAATTAGTTGACAAAGCAAATTTATGTGGCAGAGGTGAACGGCAGAGTCTGGAACGGACGCCCTAGGCGAAAATTTATCGACCAAATTGGCGATATATTGAAAATGGGCCAAATTAAGAGTACCCTTAACCGACGAGCGTGTATGCGTAGGTATATGGACGTGGAGGAGGCGAGAGAGGTGTGCAGGTTCATGCCAAATGGAAGTCCATAGTCTCTGCCTACCCTTCTGGGTGACAGGCGTGAGTGTTTATGTATGTATGTAGTTGAATGTATCCATAATATTATGAACTTTAACTTTTTCATGAAATAAATACATTTTGAAAATAAATGTCTTCTTTCATACCTGATCTGACTTTGATATGGTAATAAAAATAATTGTTATTATCGAATTCCCTGAACTAAAAAAAAACTGATTTTACTGATAAGAGATCATTTATTATGGTATCTTTCTTGTTTTTCATAAAATGGATTTATATTTACATTATAACTGCAAACTTGAAAAAAAAATCGATTTTATAGAAATCGATCTTTTAGACCTCGATTTTTTTGTGAATCGATACATCAGCTTACGATTTGAATCGATTTAAAATCGATCTTTTCGGAAAGAATCGCCATCCCTACTCATCAAGCTTCGGCCCAAAGAGTATAGTAATTGTCCTATATAGGAACTTCGGCCGTATCCATAAATCCCATCAAAGAGTATGTAATAATTAGAAGGGACCCCTTAGAACAATAGATAAGAGTATTCAGAACTTAGGGTACAAATAAGCAAGGTATAGAGGCGCGTATCGCTCAATGCCCATATGCCAAGCGTAAAATTGACGCGGTGACGCCTATGCGTTATTGTACTTAAGTTATTAATTTGATTATGTAAGTATTTGTAAATATTAGGTAAGCGATAATTATAATGTATGTTTTAGCTCAATAAAACATAGGTACGAATTTATGAAACGACGTTTATTAATCAAACACAAAAATCTAATTACTTTACTCTCCCTTAAAAACCATATTATACAGGGTTACGGGGAACTCGACAACTTCCTGGCAGAGCATGATAAGGGAGTCAAAATGCTACAAATTTGACCCACCATATGTATGGTCGAAAATGAATAGGTCTTGAGAGGTTTTTTCGTATTGAATTCTAAATAAAAATAAAACTTTTTTTTTTGTGTGCTTTCTTTTAAGTTTATTTATTTTCTTGAAGCTTCAACGAAGCGAAAGACAATCACAAAAGTACAAAAAGTATTCAAATAAAAAATTATGGGTTTTAATTTAAAAAAAAAAACTATTTTTACACTATGTATCATAAAATGTGACGTACTTCAAAAAAATACTATGACATGAAACATAAAAATATTTTTAAAGATATGCCTATTTAATCAGCTATCCAAAAAGGTAATAATAATAATAAAAGGGTATTTTACTTAACGGCAAAGAATGATTGCTCTTAGAAACGAACTTGCACAGTTTTTGTCACTTGGCGTCTGATTGGTTGTTGACAACGATTCAGAAAGCAGACGGCCATTTTAAATTGAGTCGTAGCAACGCTGGTTAGTTAGTTTCTACTATTGCTGCGCAAGCACGTGTTTAAGCTTTCTTCTAATAAACTCTCATCGTGTTAATTCATTTGTTATTGTTTTCCGTCATTATCGTTATTGTTATTATTGCTGTTACCGTTATCTGTTACTGACCGTTGGCACTATTCACAGAAATCAAGTGGATACTGGCAGACCACGACGTTTTACACCTGACGATGAAGAAACAATTATCCAACATTTTATTGACGACCCTAACGTCTCAACGAACATTGTAACATGCCGGCTCGGTATGTCAGTAGAAGGTATGGTCGGTGGTGCACCTGTCAGGCCAACATCCGTACCATTACCAACCGGTACAAACGCTGTACGAGAGCGATTCGGCGAGTAGACTCCAGTTTTGTTGTTAAAAAACTTAGTAAAAAAATTGTTTAAGTTTAGAAATTACCCCCATTAGTTTAATTGACTGTACGTTATGAATAATTGTCTTCACCGAGATATTATTACCTTTTTGGATAGCTGATTAAATGGGCATGTTTTTTAAAATATTTTTATGTCTCATGTCATTGTAATTTTTTGAAGTACGTAACATTTTATGATACATAAAGTGTAAAAAAAGAAAAAAGAATTTATTAAGACTCTCTTAAAGCTTCAAGAAAATAAATAAATTTAAAAGAAAGCATAGAAAAATTTATTTTTATTTTTATTTAGAATTTGATACGAAATTCTGGGTGATTATTGAAAAATCTTTTAAATTCGTATATCTCAAGACCTGTTCATTTTTGGCCATACCATATGGGGGGTCAAATTTGTAGCATTTTGACTCCCCTCGCGCTGCCAGGAACTTGTTGAGTTCCCAGTAACCCTGTATATAATTGTGGTTTTGATTGCTTGATCGCAGTTTTACGTACAAGATATTTCAATCTAAAGTCAAAATATTGTTTAATATCCATTAGTTTAAAAAAAATCGTGAATATTTACACGTAATTGTGTAGGTGCTTACATAGATAACTGCCGAAGCTAGTTTTTAATCTCTTAAAAATAAGTATAATCTTACTTCAAATTTAATCACTGGTATTGCACCTCCAACCAGCTTGCGCAGTCTACCTTTGCTTTCAAAAATGTACGAAGCACTGATGACTGCTCGCAAAGTGGCGCTCATGCGAAAACAATGGTATCCTAGCAGGTTCGCCTCTTCGAACAAAAAACATCGATGTTTACTCGATGTTGATGAATTAACAAAACATCGGATTGATTCGATGAATCGATACTTTACATTGAGTGTTTTAATACATCGATGTATATCGTCCATCATTATCTCCAGTATTGATATTTTTTTATTTTTGGATAAGATCTTAGTAATGACTCTCTCTTTGGCTTGACCATAGATCTAAATAAGTTGGTAGTGGTTATTGCCGACGCTTGAGTGGTTAAATCAAAAATAAAACCTTACTCTGATTGAAAATCTAAAATAGCTATAATACACTCACAAATATAACTAGAAATCACAGAACACAATTACTCTCTACCAACAGAAGAACGCCAACTTCATACAAAAAAACGGAAACACGTGTATGAGTGTACACTAAAAGCGCTACGGTGGGCGCCCATATAAAACTTTTTAGCGGGAATTTCAAACCTTTGTATTCTGTAACTTTGAACTTTTTATTTAAGGCATATTCGAGTAATTTTGGCTCAAGCCTCACAAACCTATGGGGTAAATTCCCATACATTTGAGAGGTTGCACCAAAATTACTCGAATATACTTTAGATTAGTATGTGGGATAAAATAAAACTATAAATAAGTATAGTTATGTAATTTTATTTTCTGGAAGACAGATTGTTTTATAAACTATACATTATTATTGATGTTTTTATTGCTTTTGCACATAATATTTCCACGCTTGTTACTGATATATAACACATGTTATTGTCAGAGAGTTATTCTTCACAGAACATTAACGTAAATTTAAATCAGCAAAATTCTCATGGTGAAAACTTAACTCAGCCCAAATACGTGATCTGAAACAGATACAATTCGAGTCAATATAGTAATAATCCCTACAAATAACGGTAAATAAATTCAAAATGTTTATAGACTTACCACCATATTGTCATAAGTTTTTCTTTTCCTATTATAGGAAACCTGCAGAAAGTGATCAGATAATTTTGTTTTTTATTTGCACAACACTCAACTTACTTTCGATGATGATCACACATTGTTCATAAAATTTTGAAATAATGAATTCATTTATAGTCAATATCTTATACAGAGTTAAGATCTCACAAAAATCTTTACTGTATATTCACGACGATATTATGACTGTGTATTCGCCTACAAACGAAAATGAAGTATCCTGAGCCCATAATAACTGAATTTAAGCAAAAATCAATAATAAATATTAAAATCTAAACCTGTGAAATAAATTTGAATAAATTTCAGAAAATATTTTCAATATGAAAGACGTTGACAAACAAATGTCATTTTTTCTTCTTCTATTAATTCATGGCTTCTTTTGATAGAATTTTGCTAATATTTACTAATTTAATTTTAATCAATTAATAGGTAAATTAATTGTGCAAATCTCAGAGTAATATGTATGTAATTATACTTTAAAGAGCAGACCAAAAAAAGTTTAACACAGAATTAACATTTTCAGCTTCTTAATATAAATTTTTGTATCTAATTTTTTTAAATGGCAATCTAAAACAACATGAAGGAAAGAAACAGCGATATTTTTTTCTCGCTTTATTTTTACAAGCCCAACAACATTGACAAAATCATGATTGTGTGCAGATTTTTCAGCTTTCATAGCTAGAAATAGAAACACTCACGCGAATTAGAGGTATGACTAATATATTCGTATTAGGTATACGTAATAGGTACACGGCAGAAGTTTCATATTAGGTAATACGAATGTTCTCATATTAGGTTATTCAATAATACCCAGTCAAATAATAGTTAATAGTGAGCGACAAACGCAACGTTTTGCACGCTTCGTACCTATTCTTCGCGGCCGCGCGACGTAACACCCGCCCCCAATTTTCCAAGTCTGGATACTTAATATCAGATTGCCGAACAAGACTTAAAAATGAGAAAGTGAAGCAGTCGATGTTCTTGAATGTAAATATGCAAATAAGAAAAGAACTGAAGTTCTAAGTCTTGTACATAAAATAAGAATAAGATTGTATAAACATATAAAAATGTTCAAAAGTAAATAAAAAAACATAAATAATAAAAAATATAAAAGACGACAAAAATTTATAATAAATGTTTAAAAATCATGTAAATATTAGGAATCACTGTAAATATGATGATTAATTTTGTAAATACGCCAACTCTTTTCTTGACAGTCTTAAGCCTGTTAAAGTATGAACAGTGGCGTAGTTACCCAGGGGCTAGGCGGGGCAGTGCCCCGGAGCCTCCAAGCTAAAGGGGCCTTCGGCCTCCAAGAACGGCGTTCGAAAAATTATGTACTATACTAGTTGTATAAAGAATTATCGAGTTTTAACTTTTTGGCCCCTAACCGCGAACGGCTCGAGCTGAAATCACAAAAATTACTCCCACTTCCGGAACATAAATATAACATTGTTAAATATAATTGTCTACGTTTTATTGTCTTTTTTATATAGAAGAGGGGGACAAATGAGCATGCGGCTCACCTGATGGCAAGTGTCGACCACCGCCTATTAACAAATACAACACAAGGGGAATTGCAGGCGCGTTGCCGGCTTTTTAAAAAGGAGTAAGCTCGTTTCTTGAAGGTCCCTAAGTCGTATCGGTCCGACAGTAGTGTGGTTTGTGAAATGCGTTGATGAAATTTTGTAATCTGAACAATTACCCTGAACACTCCCTGTGGTAAATGCGATAGAAAATGCAAAGGGATGCAACATCTCTTCGTCTCGTCTTTCGTCTTCGTCGGTCGTCGACGATTCGAGCCACTCTGCGCTGGATGCAGTCAAGTGGAAGGAGCTGGTACTAGGGGCCCCGACCCAGAGATGAGATAAGTATTCAATGTTAGGACGAACCTGCCCCTTGTAAAGTTGCAAGCTGTGTGACGGCATAAAATATTGTCCCGCTCTGCTGAGCTCTGCTTTTTAGAGGCCAATTCAGCCTTCCCTTCCAAGTGACCACGAAACTGCACGTTATTCGATATGTCAACGCCGAAGATTCCGATACTGGCTGAGATAACAAGGGGAGTGCCCTGAAATTGAGGAGTTACGACCAAGGGGTTCTTTTTAGTGGTAAACGCGCAAACTTGTGTCTTCTGGGCATTGAACTTAATTAGATTTAGTCGCCCCAATCCGAGACCTTATCCGGGAAAAACTCGACTTCAGACACAATTTTGCTCCGGTAGTCGGCGACGTTTTCCCGAGAAATATTCCCGAGGCACAGC
Organism: Parnassius orleans; assembly: GCA_029286625.1. Classification (NCBI taxonomy): domain Eukaryota; kingdom Metazoa; phylum Arthropoda; class Insecta; order Lepidoptera; family Papilionidae; genus Parnassius; species Parnassius orleans. The sequence goes on from JAGSMP010000149.1 coordinate 467,438, forward strand.
CGGTGTATAAAGCATCACCAGTGCATGTTACTGGTTTGCAACATATTATTGATAAGCAGAAGAAACAGCGTAGGTGATAGCACGTAGCCTTGTGGAACACCAGCATAAATAGGCTTTAAATGGAGCATACACCTTCTAATACGACTTTGTTGCTTCAATCTGCAAGAAAACTGCTGATCCAATTGCACAAATTCTCGGGCAGCCCATAGGAAGGGAGCTTCGAAAGAAGCGCTTTGTGTCAAATCCCGATCGAGGGCCTTCGCTATGTCCAAACTAACGACCAGGGTCTCCCTCTCTGCCTCCGCTGAATTATGAGTCAGGTAAGCCAGAAGATCACCAGCTGAGCAACCCCGACGGAAATCGTACTGACAGTCACTTTTCAGTTGGTGATCCTCAACCTTTTCATTATTTGGTTGTTGGTTTTCATTATTTTGGAGAACAAGTTGGATAGGATTTTTGGTTATTTTTAGGGATCTGGTGCACTAAAGATGTCTTCTTTGAGTTCGGGACTACGCCTAGGGAGAAAGAGTTTTAGAAAAGACACTTTACGACCGGTGACAACTAGGGAGCACACGTCTTCAGCACAATAGGAGGAACTACCTCAGGCCCACTCGACTTGACGTCTAGGGAGAGTAGCGCTATGCGCACCGAGCGCTGTGTAAACCATATCGTACCGACCTGAAGGCGAAATTATACTTCTTTTTAACAGCGCTGGTGAAGCACTCCTATCCTATTATAGCGCGAAGCAATTTTACAGGAGCGACCAAACCAGGCACCACAGATGATAGAATAAAGAGTTCCATTCCAGCGTGGCAGGGATCACCTTTGTCTTATTGATCTACTTGCCACGAGCAGTAGTCTTGAGCGGAATTTCGCCCCCACCCCCTCCCCAGGCTACGCGAGGCAGCCTGAGCACCCGCGCTGAGGAAGAGTAGGGTAGCTTGGACGTGGATGCTTAACCAGGGATTCTCCATTACCAGGGGTGCTGGCACCCTCCTAGGATGGTTTCTTATTTAATTAAACTACCATGTTAAGGAGGAGAGGGGTTAAGTCTCCGACCACCTGCACTTACCAGACGAAGTAAACTTCTACTACACGCTGGTTATTTGTAAGGTCGTGGTACCTCATCGGTTCGAGCCGGTCCACCCATTCATTACATTCATTCATTACAGCTCTTCATTTCATATCTTACCAGGTCGTCACTCCATGTAGTCTAGCCCACCCGTGCGACTGCAAAAGCTGCCGTGTGGCTCTTCCACAGCTATGTTTTCTGCCTATATTATTAACTGTAATCTATTTCGTCATTGATTATGCGTTACACATAATACTTAGTAGTAAGTAGCTTTGCTTTATTATGCCCTGCAGTGGGCGACAAGGAGCTGATGATGAAGTAGTTTTGCACCCTTAAAGTATTTAGTTTAGTTTAAATAGGGCTCCAATTTCATTTTTGCCCCGGGGCCCTTGGTTACATAGCTACGCCACTGAGTATGAAGGCAAATTTAATCACCCCATGTCTTATTATGATTATATTTATATCAATAATATACGCGATCATTCAGCTAAACGAGCTAAACATAATATAATCCAACTAGATTTTGCTGACTTCGTTCGCGTGGAGTTCGGTTATATCGCGCCCATGTGTGAAAAAGAGTCTGCTGGTACAAGCCACAATTATAACTGGATGTCGCGGGCAAAAGCTAGTATACTACAAAACTTCTTCATACACCACATTTTTTGCTAATCTATTACTGTTTGCCAAAATTAACAGACTACTGGGCGAGCTTACGCGTGAGCAAGCCACATAGAATTGCCGTGTGAAAACAATTTTCTCTCAAGTCTATACCGCAAATTTTAATGTCTGCCCTTGTCTGTCTGATTTGTTTATGGTCATTGCAAAGCAGACTTTGAGGAAACTGTATTCGTTTGAATTCAAAGGGAAGATCATTCGGGATCAAGGAATTCTTGGTACAAATACAGTTTCCCCTTGCGCACATCCAGTTATAATTGTGGCTTCCACTACATTGCTATGTAACGCTTTTACACTTTTAGTCTGGTTCCGTTGCACAGTTGAGGAGGTTTTCAATTTCGCAACAACATAACAGGAGTGCCCACGTGCAGAATAAACATGATGTGGAAGACCCGATGGTTGCAGTTAATTAAGAAATTCGACAGGGTAGTCAATTGCGTCATCTGTGTTGACCACAGAGTCTATTGACGTGTACACCATATCATCCCCCTCAAAAGAGGTTAACAGTACATCGTTAATTGCCGCTGCTTGGTCGTTTTTCGGGGTTAATATGGCACGTTCACACAACCATTCCATTGGCTTATCGTGGATATGAGCAATATCTGGGTAAATTTTGGATATTAACTGCTGTAACGTAAATACAACTGTGCACAAATTATCAGGGATGGTTATCATTCCGTCATTTATCGGGTAATCACCGTTGCCAATTTCAAGTAGGAGATTCGCAAATCCACCAGCAGACTCTTTTTCTCCTAAGTGTACCCGCATATTTTTCTAGAGCTTGAGGATTTTAATTAGAGGCCATAAAGTGGATCTCTTAAGACACATATAATTTCATCTGCTCTAGTTCCTTTTGGCACTACTGGTAGAGTCTGTCTAAAATCTGCAGCCAGCAAAACCGTTACACCACCCATTAACTTCTTATTTCGTCTTATATATTGTAGAGTTCTGTTTAAAGCCTCTACGCTACCCTTATGAGGCATGGTTATTTCATTCCACACTATCATTTTGGTATTTTTTAATACTTCAGCACAATTACTTTGTTTCGATATATTACAAATGGCAGTATCAGCTGTGGTTAAATTCAGTGGTAACTTGAAGGTAGCATGAGCAGTTCGTCCACCCTCAAGCAGTGTAGCTGCGATCCCAGAAGAAGCCACAGCCAAAGCAATTCCGCGAGTACTTCTAACTTTTGCTAATAGCAAATTTATGAGGAATGTTTTGCCTGTTCCACCGGGAGCATCTAAAAAGAATATTCCACCCTCATTTGATTCAATTTTTGTGTTAATTTGATTGTAAACTGCTTTTTGTTCGTCATTCAGTGATCCTTCATTATTTTTAACTGTGTTTTCTAATGATGCTAAGTCGTAACTTGTCTCTTTAAGAAACTCTCTATTTTCAAATTGTTGTTCTTTGCTTGGCTGAGGTAACCCATACTCTTTTAGTAGCCGACCACCTAACGCTAATACGGCATCTTCTATTACCGAAAGGCATTTGTTAAATACCACATCTGTTATGTGCTCTACATCCACATCTCCCTGTCTTTCTAATTACCTTTTAAAATCTTCAGATAGGTATTCTTTGAATTTCTCCCAAAGGCTTAAAGAGTCTGATACTTGGGAGAACACTAAAATAATCGTAAAAAATCTCGAATCATTTGCGGTGATTGACAAAGTGCTGCCTCTTCCATTACTGCGAATAAATGCTGATCATCTTCAAGCAAGCCGAGAGCTTTGCCGCTGATTGGAACGTGGAATATATATGACCATCTACAGTTTTTAACGCTTCAAACGAAATTGGGCCCCGGATCTCATGAAGAAGCATGCGAAGGTGATAGCATTCTATATTGTTCGGATGCACAGTATAAACCCTGCCCAGAACGTGCTCTTTTTTGACCCCTGGCCAGCCTTCAACGTTTGCTCCTCTCTTTCTCCTTTGGAACTTTCTTTTATCCCAAACGTAGTATGCAGGCACTTCTAGGTAGAGCAATGTTTTTGCAAAGTTATCCACTTTACACAACTCGAAAAAGAATAAGAGTGTGGTTGTTGGAGGACTATTCACTCTTTCACTCAGATTTTGCTCATTAAAATAAACCCTTTGCCCATTTTCCAAATGAACAGCGAGGTGGACTATGGGAGAAACGCTCATGAATGGGAAATTCAAGGATTCGCCATACTGATGAACTATTTTGTTTTATGTTATTGTGCAATAAAAGTATATTCTATTCTATTCTAATAAATTAAGTTTAAAATATTTATCAATATCATTTACGTTATTTACGACCCAAAACCTTAAAATGATACCCAAGTCACCCAATCCATGATGATTTTTACATACAAAACATACATCCATCCTTCCATCCATGTTGGTTTCACCATAATCGAAGCCATTTTCGTAATTAACGTCCCAAAACCATAAAACGACACCCATATTGACATTTCAACCACATCGCACCCCACACGGGATGATGGTAGGTATTTCCGTCTGCTATGTTGGATTTTGAAATAGTTGTTGTTTTCGTAATCAGCGATCCGATAAACCATAAAAACGATACCCATGTTGATTTTCAGAATTTGTCAAATCAAATCAAATCTGTTTATTTTGTGTGTTCACAAAATAATCACAAAATAAACTAGGTTAATTTACAGATCTCGATATGTACATAATAAAATACAAAGTAGGTTCTCTATGTCCCGCCAGTAGGCATACAAAATATAAAATTAACAAGTGCAACATTCATTAAATTTTTCTTCTTCTGATGGTTCTAATTAAAATCATTATATAATATATTAATAATTATGAAAAATTTAAAGATAATAAAGGTAATATATTATATCATACAATAATTGTTGTCATTTTATCTAATTGTCATCTAGTATTAATTGGCACATGTCATGATAGTTATGTAGTCAATGCAGTTTAATAATATAATATTTTAATGTCAAAATGTGTCATTAAGGAATTCATCTATGGAATAATATGCTTTATCATTTAGTAGATCAAAAAGTTTACGTTTATAAATATTAATGTTGTCACAATCTCTAATGTACTTAGGTATTTTGTTATATACTTTTGGTGCCATTGCGTATATACTCTTCTGTAAAAAAACAGTTCTACTTGGTACTAAATGAAGCTTATCTGAGCGACGTTGACTTTCCACAAATTTATACAAGTTAACATTACGTTTTACAAAAATGCTTGTTTCATAAATATATAATGAGGGAAATGTTATAATTTTAATTTTGAAAATGTGGCTTACACGTGTTGGTGCTTTTAAATTACAGATTGCACGTAGACATTTTTTGCACAATGAACACATCGCGAATGTTGGGTGCATTGCCCCAAAATATAACGCCATATCTCAAGATTGAGGCGACATAGCCATGGTATGCTGCTAGTAGTGCTCTCTGGTTTGCAATTTTCCCAACATATAAAGGACGTATGCAAATTGGTGCAATTGTTTACAAATACTATCAATTTGAGTCTTCCACGACATATCATTGTCTATATGTAGTCCCAAAATTTCTTTACCTTTGTTTCTTTTACGTCTTGGCCCATATATTTAATATGTAGATTTATTGAGGTATTTTGTTTTATTTGAAAAGTCATTATTTTGGTTTTGTCCAGATTAATTTTAGGTTGTTTTCTTTCAACCAGTCAATAATTGATTTAAGACTATTATTAATTTCTCTTTCAATGTCATCATAATTATTACTATTATAACTTACAGTGCTGTCATCGGCAAATAACGACATTTGGTGACTAGTACAATTTGGAAAGTCATTTATATAAATGATAAAAGGAGCGGGGCAAGAACTCCACCCTGAGGAACTCCGTATTTAATCAATTGTGTATCGGAAGAGTATATTTTTCGGTTTTCGACTTGATATCTATTCGGGTAATTTGTGTTATTTGTTTTCTGTCTTCTAGATAAGATCTCATTAATTGAAGCACGTTTCCTAACTCCATAGATGTATAATTTGGTTAGTAGTATACTATGATCTACATAATCGAAGGCCTTACTCATGTCCATATACATTGCCACAGCTGGTTTCCTACTATCCATGTTCCGGTATATTTTCTCCAGAAAGTTGTAGATAGCCATATTGGTAGTTTTGTTTTGTTACCCCTTTTCCACCTTTTAGGGGTTGAATTCTGAAAGAGCCTGAAATACTTGTTTACTCATTTATTGATAGGAGTACTCCTGTCAAGTTTCGAATAAAGTAGTTTAACTAATCTTGTTTCACCCATACAAACTTTCACCCCTTTGGGTTTGAATTTTCAAAAGCCTAGGATACATAATTGTTTATTTCTAATCGTTAACCTAAAAACAAAGTTTCAGGCTTCTAGCTCTAAAATGACGGACTTCCATACAAAATTTTAATCTCTTTTACACCCCTTAGGGGCGAATTTTCAAAATCCTTTCTTAGCGGATGCCTACGTCATTACAACTGTCTGTATGCCAAATTTGAGCGAAATCCGTTCAGTGGTTTCGGCTGTGCGTTGATAGATGAGTCAGTCAGGTTTGCCTTTTATATATATATATATATATATATATATATATATATATATATATATATATATATATATATATATATATATATATATATTATAATTAAATGTAATTAAACTTTGAAAAAAAATGTATATATATATAAGAAAACGGTTGAATATTGCGTATTTTATTATCGTACAAAACTCTAACTATTATATTATTAAACTTAAAACGAGGATATCCGCAGTAGAACCAGAGTAACCGACATAGCCCAAAGGATTAGTAAGCTGAAGTGGCAATGGGCCGGCCATATAGCTCGAAAACCGACAATCGATGGGGAAGAAAGGTTCTCGAGTGGCAGCCTGTACCGGCAGGCGAAGTGTAGGGCGTCCCTCACTAGATGGAGTGAGGACTTGGTAAGACATGCAGGAAGTCAATGGATGCAGGTGGCAAATGATGATGATGATGATGATATTTGGAAATATACATAATAAAAAAATCTATGCTAAATATGCAAGAATAAGTGAGAGGCTGACTACAGGGTAAGACATGGCTGACTTGTGGAGAAATGAGGCTGACTACAGGTGAAAAGTGCCATAATTTGTTTAATGTTGATTTTTATATAATTCTATCATAAATATAATGTTTTGTTAATTTCTTTGGTAAATTTAATAAACAACCTTACTGGGAATAATGATTGTTTTATTCATAATGTTTAATATTTAAAATACAGTCGAATCAAATTTTAGTCCTCACTGAAAGGCGGACCGTTTGTCACGCTTTTCCTATAAAAAAATATCCCCGTTTGACATAACGAGTAGACATATATCCCCTGTCCGTAGCATGGAGCCAAATGAAAGATAAAAATTATGCTTTTTTGACATTAGAAAGGGAGAATTTTATCCTAGTTCATTGGACATGGGTTTAAGTTTATATTCATACAAAAAATCTATCTAAGTCTAAGTCTATCTCCCTTTTTAACTACTGCGGATATTATATCCACCGGTGTGCCCATGCTCGAAGGGTGGATAAAATTCAGCGAGGGGATAAACATTTTCTTCTTTCCCCGGGGATAAAATTGTCTCCTGCCCATGCTAGCCCTGCTGATAGTGGGTTACGCTCCACAGGTCGTGATAAAATATTGTTGGGAATGAGGTTAAAAAAAATAAAAGGAAATACGAACAAATGAAGGTAGAATGGTAATCTCCCACTTATTTTAGCAGTATAAAGTATTGCACAGGCGACTAAGAGGCATCAGTCGGTAATTCTACGAGTCTCACTGTCGTTACTATGCCCGTTGGAGTATTCTACTAGTGTAGGCAAGGAAGGTCCTGTTGCTGAGCGGCTGCCCTGTGTTACATTGAGATGGGTGGTGTTGATGTTGGTTTGCATACTCTGGTTAAAGTTAAAATTACAGCCTATATACGTCCCACTGCTGGGCACAGGTCTCCTCTCAATTCTGAGAGGGTTTTAGGGCAAGGAAATGTCCACCGCGCTGCCCCAATGCGTGTTGGTGAACTTCACATGTCTTCGAAATATTTTTTTTTCTTATTTCTCAGACATGCAGGTTTCCTCACGATGTTTTCCTTCACCGCCGAGCACGTGGTAAATCAGCACTTAAAATTGCAATTAACAATTTCATTGGTGCCGGCAGGATCGAACCCGGGTTGCTCGCGTACTCTGGTGTTATCATGTAATTGGGTCCTGATAGTAAGCAGGGTTTGTTACCGGGTAGTGTTCTTTTATTTAAATAATTTTGAGAATAATGTCTAACATTAGAAGTGGAATAGTTTCTTACAATATATTCACTTTTGTTTTCAAGATGAAAATGACATGTATTTGGTTGTAGAAAAACCTAAAAAAGCAAAAATAATTAAGAAAATTATGAGTGAAGATACTTCTACGTCTACTTCACACAAGTTTTTAGGGTTCCGTAGTTACACAACAAGGAACCCTTATAGTTTCGCCATGTCCGTCCGTCCGTCCGTCCGCGGTTTTGCTCAGACACCCTAGGTGCAATGATAATGTTTGAAGTAACAACGATTGCAGCTGGCTGTTCAGTTGATTCTTAATTGTCTACAGTGACATTACCAGGTGAATCTGAGTTGGAAGATGGTAAAGAGATTGTTGAGGCACGGAATATTGTTGATTTCTTGATTCAAAGTCATTGTTAATGTTAATATCTTGAAAACATTCATGAAAAAGCCCTGACTATCTGCTGTCTTCGAGTGCGACACAGTAAATGTACTTTCTTCACTATCGCTCTCACTAGAAGATTTTGCAACATACACTCGTCTTTTCTTTTTGAAACATCTATCCTCTTCACTATCTGGCAACCATGAAACGCTCTGAATCAGAAAAAACTCGAACCGAGAAGAACTCAACTCTTCGATACCGCTTATTTCTGAATGTGGACTTTCACGAGACTTTTGACTTCGGTGTAGTTTTGGTGTGTTTACATGATACATTTCTTCTGATCAAATTTCAACGGAAACAACATCATGGTAGGTTTCAGCCAACAGGAGCGGAGTATGGTGGATTGATTCTTGGTAGATCTCTTTTGGACTTACTACTGACGCGGATGGTGGAGCAGATTCATAATATAGATTATTGTTTTGAACAGATCAATTTCCTTTCGTCAAGCAGCTTAGTTTCCTGAAATACACAATTAGGAGAACGTTAGCATGATAAATACAGATACTATAAAATAATGAAATAATGCCACATGTTAGACTAAACAAACAAATGCCAGAAAGCATCTTTATAAATACAATAGGTACACCTAGTGACACAACCTAGCACCTCTATTACAGGCTGCGAGAAAATAATAATTTCTGATGTTACTGAGGTACTCTATTTTAAGTCAAGCATTAAGAAAACCACAAGGCAAATAATCCAAGCGTCAAATGAATAGGTAAGCAACACCCAAATAATACGTATCATAATAATTAGTCATCAAAGTCATCACCACGAGATCTATAGGACTGAGCAGATCCTATAAAATAACATTATAATAATATCTAATATTATGTATGTTATTAAATAACGTACATTAATAAAAGTGAAACAATTTTAAAATACGATACACGTCTAAAGATACTTTTAAACTAAATAAAATATACTTAACACACTTACCTCTACAACAGTTTTTCGTTTTGATTCAATAAATCAATAATAAACTTAGCACGACTCATTGTTACACAGTGCGTTGTTTACGTAATTTTAATTTTAACAACAATGAAAACGTGTTTATGTCAGTCGACTTCGACTGCGCGAATGAGTCACCACACGCCGCGCTCGTCACTATAGCCGCGACAAACTCACTAACTCGTGAGCGAAATGTACCTAATTGTAACAATGTACGTCGAAGTTGTATAAATAATAATTAAAGACTTTAATTATTATTCAATAGATCTTATGTTCCACTTTTAATAAAATAAATAATTAAAACGGATTGATGATTTTTCGCTTTTGTAGTATTGTACAAATCATTTAAAAATAAAAGAGTAGTCACCAAGTCGAGTTAGTAAATTTTCGCTTTTGTGTGTTTTAGCAAACTACTGACTTTAAAACTTACTAAATCATTTTAGTGATTTTAGACTATCTAAAGGCTTATGTATGCATTGATAATTCAAGAGAAAATTAATTAAGTCGTTTTAATTTGGTGATGTATTCGATAAATGTATAATAATTTACTAATTAGTTATTTCCCATTACGCTGTGGGGTCCAAAGGTAGACTTACTTACTTTTCACATTTCATAAAACAAAAGCGTGGGCAGCTACAAAAATGACGGTAAGACAGATATTTAGAAGAAAATGTTGATTTTAGTGACATTGATAAGTCATTTTGGCCATTTTTAGACTTAATGACTTTCGCTCTACGGGGACGATATACTCTTCTGTAAAAAACAGTTCTACTTGGTACTAAATGAAGCTTATCTGAGCGACGTTGACTTTCCACAAATTTATACAAGTTAACATTACGTTTTACAAAAATGCTTGTTTCATAAATATATAATGAGGAAATGTTAGAATTTTTAATTTTGAAAATGTGGCTTACACGTGTTGGTGCTTTTAAATTACAGATTGCACGTAGACATTTTTTGCACAATGAACACATCGCGAATGTTGGGTGCATTGCCCCAAAATATAACGCCATATCTCAAGATTGAGGCGACATAGCCATGGTATGCTGCTAGTAGTGCTCTCTGGTTTGCAATTTTCCCAACATATAAAGGACGTATGCAAATTGGTGCAATTGTTTACAAATACTATCAATTTGAGTCTTCCACGACATATCATTGTCTATATGTAGTCCCAAAAATTTCTTTACCTTTGTTTCTTTTACGTCTTGGCCCATATATTTAATATGTAGATTTATTGAGGTATTTTGTTTTATTTGAAAAGTCATTATTTTGGTTTTGTCCAGATTAATTTTTAGGTTGTTTTCTTTCAACCAGTCAATAATTGATTTAAGACTATTATTAATTTCACTTTCAATGTCATCATAATTATTACTATTATAACTTACAGTGCTGTCATCGGCAAATAACGACATTTGGTGACTTGTACAATTTGGAAAGTCATTTATATAAATGATAAAAAGGAGCGGGGCAAGAACTCCACCCTGAGGAACTCCGTATTTAATCAATTGTCTTGATATCTACTCGGGTAATTTGTGTTATTTGTTTTCTGTCTTCTAGATAAGATCTCATTAATTGAAGCACGTTTCCCCTAACTCCATAGATGTATAATTTGTTTAGTAGTATACTATGATCTACATAATCGAAGGCCTTACTCATGTCCATATACATTGCCACAGCTGGTTTCCTACTATCCATGCTCCGGTATATTTTCTCCAGAAAGTTGTAGATAGCCATATTGGTAGTTTTGTTTTGTTACCCCTTTTCCACCTTTTAGGGGTTGAATTCTGAAAGAGCCTGAAATACTTGTTTACTCATTTATTGATAGGAGTACTCCTGTGAAGTTTCGAATAAAATAGTTTAACTAATCTTGTTTCCCCATACAAACTTTCACCCCTTAGGGGTTGAATTTTCAAAAACCCTAGGATACGTAATTGTTTATTTCTAATCGTTAACCTAAAAACAAAGTTTCAGGCTTCTAGCTCTAAAAATGACGGACTTCCATACAAACTTTTAACCCCTTTTTCACCCCTTAGGGGCGAATTTTCAAAAATCCTTTCTTAGCGGATGCCTACGTCATTACAACTGTCTGTATGCCAAATTTCAGCGAAATCCGTTCAGTAGTTTCGGCTGTGCGTTGATAGATGAGTCAGTCAGGTTTGCCTTTTATATATATATATATATACATATATATATATATATATATATATATATATATATATATATATATATATATATATATATATATATATATATATTATAATTAAATGTAATTAAACTTTGAAAAAAAATGTATATATATATAAGAAAACGGTTGAATATTGCGTATTTTATTATCGTACAAAACTCTAACTATTATATTATTAAACTTAAAAACGAGGATATCCGCAGTAGAACCAGAGTAACCGTCATAGCCCAAAGGATTAGTAAGCTGAAGTGGCAATGGGCCGGCCATATAGCTCGAAAAACCGACAATCGATGGGGAAGAAAGGTTCTCGAGTGGCAGCCTCGTACCGGCAGGCGAAGTGTAGGGCGTCCCCTCACTAGATGGAGTGAGGACTTGGTAAGACATGCAGGAAGTCAATCAAAGTCAAAGTCATTTGCCACCTGGATGCAGGTGGCAAATGATGATGATGATGACGATATTTGGAAATATACATAATAAAAAAAATCTATGCCAAATATGCAAGAATAAGTGAGAGGCTGACTACAGGGTAAGACATGACTGACTTGTGGAGAAATGAGGCTGACTACTGGTGAAAAGTGCCATAATTTGTTTAATGTTGATTTTTTATATAATTCTATCATAAATATAATGTTTTGTTAATTTCTTTAGTAAATTTAATAAACAACCTTACTGGGAATAATGATTGTTTTTATTCATAATGTTTAATATTTAAAATACAGTCGAATCAAATTTTAGTCCTCACTGAAAGGCGGACCGTTTGTCACGCTTTTCCTATAAAAAAATATCCCCGTTTGACATAACGAGTAGACATATATCCCTGTCCGTAGCATGGAGCCAAATGAAAGATAAAAATTATGCTTTTTGACATTTGAAAGGAGAACTTTATCCTAGTTCATTGGACGTGGGTTTAAGTTTATATTTAACATAGCGTTAATCAACTATAAATAGGTAGATACTTCATAAAGTATAAACTTATTTATAATTTATTATATGAAATGTTTCGCTGTTGAAATAAAAAACGGGGTCACGGTACACAGAATTTTTCATATAACTATTACTTTTAATAATTACAAACATTTAATAATTAATAATTAAATACATATAGAAATTAATTTTAACATTCGACTTAAATATGATTTTAAACTTAATAATTTAAGCAAGGAAACTTGTAGGGATCAGTTAAATAAGATTGCTCTGTTTAAAGGCCAATATGTTTATTAGGCTACTCTCTCTTTGATCTGTCCCTGAAAAATAATAAACTTATTATCATTTTAGCTGCATGAATTTAAAAACATAATTATCTTACATAGACTAGCCATATACGCAGGAGATATTAAAGTGTACCAGGTGTCTGAGGATGTTAAGGAAATGGTCACTCATCCATGGACTGACTGCGACAAGTGCAGCTTAATCTCGCAGATCTATTGATCAGCACATTTTTTAATTAACCACGACTTCCTTTTCTCTACGACTAACGCTGTAGACGATGAACCACGCTATGGAGCCCTCGGCACACTGTCGTCGGGCATCAAGCATAAATCGGGCATCGGGCGTTGTGAGTATCAAATACTATGGAATTTATACTATCCTGGCACACTGAACCGCGCGTCTCATGCGCGGGCATCTAGCGGCGCTTCAGGAGCATTACTAAATATCTATCTATACCTAACTACACTAAGTTTTATCATTGTGACTTGGGAATATAATCAAAAGGTACGCTCAACCCTTGGGGAAAATAGCGTGACACTATAAATATTGTACTAGTGTGACCGTGAGATGCGGGTGGTTAGGTAAGGTTATACATTTTTTTTGGTTGATAAATAGATACTCAATTGGGTTCATAATTCCTTAAAAAGGATAATCTCAAGACTTTTTATTTTTAATATACTACAGTTTTATAATGTATAAAATCTATCTCTATTTTTACCTAAAGTTTTTGAAGTTAGATTTTGAAGTCTCACTGTAACAATACTATACTTACTGGTACAAACAATGTAGGAATGGCTCCTTTTAATAAAATTGTTTTTATTCTGCTTCTTCTTTTATATTTCTCAAGAATACGATTGTTGCAAATTGTAGAGTAATTCAACCTTATCCATTTTTTTATTCTATCCATCTGTTTGACAAACGGCAAAATAAAATTACGTTTTTAGAAAGCATATTGGGCATTTATTTTCATTCCTCTCCTTGTGTGGGCAAGTTTATCGATTCATTATAAACATCCAAGATAAATATCGACATTAATTTTGATATAGTTGAATCCATCCCTAGCGTATATGTAAAATATTATGTTTAAAAATGAATTCACCAAAATCATACAAATTATCAACAACGCGACTTTTCTCTTTGCAAAATATCAAAATTAATAAAATAATTGAAAATATTCTATATTTTAAACAGTACATAACATAAATTTGAACCAAAGATAGACGCGTCGTAGCAGTGACGATGTCTTGCGAATTTACCTGTGGAATGTGCAACCATCAGGATTATTTCTATTATTGACACCACAGTCACTCACGGAACATGTAACCATTTTGGAAAACTATGAATTATAAACAATAGCACTATTATAATCTAAAAAATTAAAAAATATCTAGGAGCTTATTTCTTGCGTGCTGACAAGTGCCGACCTGTCATTAAAAATCGGTTACAGAGTCATGAGTTTGGTATCTTTTTCTATCTTGCATTTTTGCCATAAGGAATTTTCTTCTCCCTTGCATACTATGTTCGTCTATACGCCAGTATATTCTAAGTATATGGTTTATGCATTGTTAGTTTAAAAATTATTTAAGAAGTATATAATGAAACAGCTTCAACTTTCTCCAATATCTTTTATTCTAAATACATTAATATTCTTTAATTCAACTCAAATACTCATTTAAACTATTACAAGCTATTTTATATTTAAACATAAATAAAAAGTTATGCAAATGACCAGCATTGCACACTTAACTCGGTATTAATAATAATTTATCTAAGTATAATCCAATCTTAGCGATAGTTCTCCACATTGATGAAAAAATAGCGTTCAAGCTTTTAGGGAGAGACTAGGTACAGGATTCAAGTAAAAATATGACATGCCGGATGTACATATAGCGAACTCAAATCGATTATCACATCACATAAACCTTTGAACTTTGCTCTTTGGTAGAAAGTCGAATGTGAATAAAAAAATTAACACAATGCAAGTAAATAACAATATATGAATGTCAGGTATATAATATGTGATAAATCATGGTCAATGTGGTTTCTTTATTAGATTGAAGGTACGTTATTTGTAATTATTTAATACACATAATTCTAGTAACTGCAACAAAGAACAACAAATATATTATTTATAATCTAGTTACAGAATTTCAAGTTTTGAGTAGGCTACAAGGAATTATATCTTCTAAAAAGGTCAAAAAAGGTAACAAAAAATCTTCTTGCAAACAGATTTTGTAAAATTTAATTATAACAAATTTTAAAGAAATTAAGTATTTTAGGATTTAAAGCATATTATTGAAAAGTCGGTTTCATCTTATACAAAATACTACTAGTGCGTATGAATGGAGAACGTAGATAGATATTTCACACAGATCTAATATTTTACAAACACCTTTGTCCGACATATTAACATACATACATATGTATATAATATTATAATATATAATTTATAACCACTTTTAGGTACTAAGCGTAATCTTTCTATTTAAACACACATGTAGTTAAGCGTTTTATGTCAGTGTTGACATATTGAATTTTACTCTGTGAATTTCAATTTATTTTAGAATTAGAACATTACAGCGACAATGCCTTGCTATTAATACATTTTGAACGACAAATGGAATCTTAATTTATCTAAGAAAATAATGTACATTGGACCATCATTCTTAACACTGATGAATGATTAAGCGCGAATAACAGAGTAATACTGTCCGTAATTAATACGAGTTTAGGATTAGAAAAAAAATTGCGAGGATTCAAAGTAAGGCAAACAAATATCTTGAGTACATAAAATATAAGAGACCAGCTCACAAATAACAAAAATACGAAAACTAAGATGACGGTTTCTATAAAATGCACAAAATACAGGTAATTAAGTATAACACCCTAAATAAATATGCGAATGAGTGTTTTTGGATAGATTGAGCATCTATTTAACTAACTGCTACATATTTGGTAAAGGATATTTTTAAAAGGAGATGACGCATGGAATCAGATCTGTGGCGTCGAAGAGACAAGCACATTCACATGTATACACTTCAAGTTGTATGAAATGAGCATTTACAATACACCAATACAATAGAGAATAGCATGAGCGTTGTGCGCGGTTTCAAAAACTACCTACTTAGAATGTACTATTGCAAGACCCGGCCTGTGTGCCCTCAACGTTTGCACCCAAATTGGAACTGCAAATACTTGATACACTTCATAGAAAACTTAGTCGCAAACCACGCCATTGTTAGTACTTATAGTTTAGTCAAACACTTCAAGCCGTTAGTTGCGTACACAGATTCTTATACGTACTTAAAATTCATGACTATTCGGGTGAATGAAAACTAGAATTAATACGTAAATTACAAAAATAACACATTATTCTAAAAAAAAATTGATCGCCAGCGATCCTTTATAAGAAATGAGGTGCCATAAGGTTTCCAAATAAAATAAATTTATCTTACAGGATGAGCTAGGTGGTGTGTCGTTGAGTAAGAGACCAATCGAATATTAAATATTCAGAAAGAAGATACAACAACTCCGAAAAGGCGCTTCTTTAAATTTACCTTAAAATATTTTTATATTTAGGATACCTATTATGTTAATATATTTTGGTGAATAACATCATTATCGCAAACCCGTATTAAATATGAGAAACGTGGATGATATGACAATATAAATTACCCTTTCATACCAATTAATAAGCGTTTTCAATGTCCTTACCTAGCCGGCCCGATACACACGGCGCCGGCGACTAAATCTACTTACATGATAACATTACGAATTGAAGACCGACTACTCACAGGGATATAGAACGTCAACAAATGTATCCGAACATTTCTTTGGTTAGACAAAAACAAAACGATAGTAAAACACTAGACAATCGAAGTTACAGTCATTGGAGGGACATAATTAGTCGTTAGGTAACTCTAAACAACATTGCGTAATAATCACATATAAATAGGGTCGAAATGGCGCGATAGGCCCGTGGCTCGTTCCATTCCGACGGTAAGCGTCAACAAGTGTTATTATTATCCAACGAGGGGAAGCGCCGCTCGGGGCGCCTACTGCCATAGCTTCCACCACACCTGCATCTTCTCAGAGAGTTTCTTGCAGATTCCCAGTAGTTTCCGTCACATCCCACCGTCGCCTTCCCCCTCGCATTCTTCGGAGCCTTCCCTTCCTCTAGTGTTACCTGTAACAACATACAAATTTCTTTATCATCTGTTTGAATTCAATATTTGGATTTATTTATGTCCTCTTGGCTGATTTCGTGATACTTCCGTATACTGCTGAAAGCAATCGAATATATCTTACTCGTGTCTAGATGTGTTAAATATTTAAAGCGATAGAGGGAGGATTTCGGTTGCATTTCGAACGGAGATCCTGGTTCCCTTACCTGCGCTGATGGCGAACATCATGGAGTTTTAGCCAGTAAGAGTCTGGCAAAATTTTTTTGTTTCACTTGTATCCATCAGGAATTACTACGTCAAAAAGGACCACCGGCATATTTGCCAGGTATTCTGATCACTAAGTGACGCGGGTTGCGACTTTAGCTGTAGACTCAACAGACATTAAATTTTAAGTTTTAGTATAGATCGTGGTTGTTTTATGGTGCCCTACTGTGAGACGGATATGGGCGAGTTTATATTCATTTTAATATTATAATTCGTATTTAAATAATACGCATAGTAAGATAACTGCAAAACTGTAAAAATTTCTTGATAGTAGTACAATGTATGTTTATGACCCCCTATACAATTCGTATAATCCTAACATTGTCTGTTCTTATTTTTTCCTCGTGCGCTTTTTGGGATTAATGTGTTATTAAAGTAATAATAAATGTAGAGCAACACAGACTAACGTTTTACTATTTTTACATTAATTTAGAAATGTAAGTTCAAATTAATAACTATGTAGAATAAGGCAAGAAATACAAATACATAATATATAAAATGTACTAACAGCCTTTATACAGATTTAAACTTGAACCGCAAATGAAATGAATACTAAGGTAACGTAACAATTAGAATTTCCAAGTTCCAATATCGTTTCGCATAAATAAACTTAAGCGAAAGTTCTCAATTTGAAATATTTTGTGAATTATGTGAACATTACTCTAGAAACAGGGTGACGTACCTGGAAGCGTATTTGTTCGGGACGGTCGTCGTCGGCTCCTGAATGCGTTGTTTGTATCGGCGCGGGCGGCGGCGACGGCGGAATCATACTCTGGTAATAATCGCGGTTTTCTTCCAACGTGTCCAGAATGTCCTGAGCGTCAGGATGAACGAGATCTGCCCAAGTTTCCCACAGGGGGTGCACGATATAGTCAATAAAGCCGACCTGAGATTTCTCTATAGTAGCATTGTGCCTGTCACACATGGGACTAATATCCATCCCTTGCTCCCTTTCGCGATCGCCTTGCTGGAAGAATTCCTCCATAAGTAATGCCACCCAGCGCTTGTACAGTGGCAACGGCTTAGTGGGGTTACTCAGATCGGCGCAATGTACGAGATTCTCCAACACTTGTATCCTATCCGTGTAATTATCGAGAAGCAGTACACCGCTCCCAGCGACTTTCTTTGTTTCAACCATGGTTTTGAGGTCGGCGAGAAGACTCATGTGCTTGGACATGTCCGTCGAAAGCACCATATCGATGACCATCTTTCGCAACGTCTGTCTTTGCTTCTTGTGAAGGTTGACGAAGATATCGCAGCCGTCGTTCTGAAGTAACTTGAACGCAACGGCAAGGTGGTGGTTCTCAAGCACCGACTCATCGTTGTACATGAGCGCCAGTTCCGAACTGGAGTTCACAAGGAATTGATTGGTGAGTCCGGGGTGATCAACGTCGTGGACACACGCGGCGAACAGAGCAGCGCAGACTTCTATAGGCGTGAACACGGCATCGAGCGCCGGCGTGTTAAGAAGTACATTCGTGGACTGCGTGACGTCAGCAGCGTGGAGTGAGTTGTGGAAAGGGTTGTCCCGAACGTAGTGCTCTTCTAGTGTGACTGCGAACGCTATAAAAGTGCGTGCTGGTATCTGCAATGTTGTTAATAACTCGCGAGATGTGAACGCGGCGTACGCCACGGCTGTCAGTGGGCGCCCACATGTCAAATCTCCGATGCGGAATATATCGACGCCCCAGCGATCCAGCTCGCCGAGCAGACGACCGAGCTCTTCCTCGTGAGGGGTTTCAACGCCGTATTTTGGTACACGTTCGCCGGTGAAGCTGTTCGTATGTGTTAATGCTCTCTTAACACCAGATATCTGAAAACAAATAATGAATTTAATACCATTAAAGTTTATTAAAGCAATTATAATATTATGTGACAAAAATTATGACACAGATAAAATTGTAAAGGATTTGTTGTAAATACCTAATGGATGGCATGTGCAATGTTATAGTAGTCTCATTTAATTAAAAAATATTTTCTGTAGCAGGCAGATTGGTAATTAAATCCGGCGATTTCGTCATCATCATCATCATCATCATTACAGCCCTTCACAAGTCCACAAAGCACGGTCCTAAGCCACCTGCATCCATCGACTTCCTGCATGTCTTACCAGGTCGTTACTCCATCAAGTGGGGGGACGCCCCCACACTTTGCCTGCCGGTACAAGGCTGCCACTCGAGAACCTTTCTTCCCCATCGGTTGTCGATTCTTCGAGCTATATGGCCAGCCCATTGCCACATCAGCCTACTAATCCGTTGGGCTATGTCGGTTACTCTGGTTATATTGCGCATATCCTCGTTTTTAAGTCTGTCACCCAGAGAAACCCCGAGCATAGCCCTCTCCATATCTCGCTGATCTACTTTGAGCTTCCACATACGGCCAGCAGTGAAGGACAACGTCTCAGATCCATAGGTCATCACTGGCAACACGCACTGGTTGTACAATCTAGTTTTGAGGTTTTGAGGTATGCCTGACGAGAAAATGTGTCGTAATCTCCCGAACGCTGCCCAGCCGAGTTGAATTCGATTCAACCCGGCGATTTCGGATAATCACCAATTATTGACGGAGCATCATTGCAGTTGCATTATATATGTAATGGATTTTTTTTTTATAGAAGTAAGGGTGACAAACGAGCGCACAGTCTACCTGGTTGTTAGTGAATGTTATATGTAGCCCATAGACATCTAGGTACATCTATCATTATTTAAAAATCAAAATCTAGATGCGTTGTCACCCTTAAGGACTAAGATGGCATGCCTCTTTACCAGTAAAAGGGTCTCTTGTTATCGTCACTCACCAAACGAAACAAGAGTCATTACGCTGCCATTTCAAGCTGGTCTTCTATGTGGGCATGGCCCTCACTCAGTTTAAGTAACGGTGTTGAACAACGGTGCAGTGCTACAGCAGGAATGAACAATTCCTAGTGTGTTGGTAACATTTTTTACCAAAAAATCCTACCTGTG
This sequence comes from Parnassius orleans, assembly GCA_029286625.1. NCBI lineage: Eukaryota > Metazoa > Arthropoda > Insecta > Lepidoptera > Papilionidae > Parnassius > Parnassius orleans. The sequence continues at coordinate 487,632 of JAGSMP010000149.1, forward strand.
ACATTGTTCCACCGGGACCGCCATGACGAGGCTTTTCCTTTTTCTTGGTGCGTTCAGTGTTCTCCTCCACTTGTAATGATGGTATATCTAATTCTTGTTGTTTATCTGTAACGATCAGTATATATCGGTTAACTAATATTCAAATATTTTGAAGGGTCAATAACTTTTAACGATAATCGATTTTACACTTCCTATTGGAAAAAAAAACTCTTTCACAACATTCCTTCTGAGGTGAATAATATAAAGAATAAAGATAGTAAGAATATACAAATTGAATTGTGAACATGTGTACATGTGAATATGGAACAGGTATCGAATCGAAACAGCTGCGTAGATTGACCTATTGATACTTGTTTATGTCAGAATAACAAAAAAAATGAGAATATTAATTCCTTAGTGCTTTTATCGCACTACTGAAATGGTGTCAATGGGTATAAATGTCAAAAGAAAGTAGGCAATACTCTATACTTATTATAACGTTGATTAAAACAATTCTGGGTCACTGTACCTGTATGCTATCTTTATTAAATGATAAATGCGCACATGCGTATATCGGTGAACGTTATTACATTTAAAGCGGTCAGAAATTATTTCTAAAAACAGTGTGTACTATATATACATATTTTCATGTGGCACAGAAAATTATTTTAGTTTGTTCCAAATTCAATTCAAGAATACATTTCTTGAAAGTTGCCCATACTCAGCACGTTGGGCAGCGAGTGCAAAGCCACTATAACTATAATATTTAGATTTGAAATATTTTTATGTAAAATATTTTATTGCAAGCTTTCTTATAATTACAAATTGTTTGACGTTATTGTATTGTATTATATTGTAATAAAACAACTATTTAGATTGATGTTTTCTATTTGGTCACATGTTATTACCACATAAGAAGAAAGTGAAAGTAAAATCAAATAATCCACAAATACAAGTGCATTACAAAAAGGATTACGGAACGTGTTATCAAGTTAATATTATGTTACGCACCCCGTTTATATCTAATCAAGAGCGATAGCAAAAGCAGCGCAGTTAGAAAATTACCTTTTATTATATTTACGTCTTATTTTTGTATAATCCATGATTTTAGAAAAAGAGACATTTATTTCAGCTCGTAAACAAAATAATTTAGTGTCAATCAACAATTTCAGTTGGCCTCTATTTTAGTTTCTTCTCAACTACAATTGAGAAGAAACTAAAATAGATCGAAGTCGAATGTTTATTGTAAACAACGCTCTTAGAAAACTATTGTTTCTTATTCCAAAAATACAACGTAATTTGCAATGACGTTTGTTTTTCTTTTTCTTCCTAACGTAAGTAAATGTACAAATAATTAAAATTATTAACATAAATAATTAACCGTGTAATAACGGTGTAAGAATATCCACTACCCCATATTGCCCCGTGGATGTGGAAGAGGCGACATAGAAAAAAAATAAGGAAGATGGGCGGGCAGCAGCGGTTTCCTAACAACAACTAGATAATAAAAAACTGCGGTTGCGAACCAGCTTGCCTAGCGTGGCAACTATAGTAAATATCACCCTTATGGGGCAATCTATGGGGAGGCCTTGGAGGCCTTCAGCAGTGGAGTTTTATAAGCTTGAATGATGAAATGATTAATAAGCACTTTATAAAATATTCCTAAAATAAACAAAAGTCATGAATGACAATACTAAATAAAACTAAAAAAAAAGTTTCATCTGTTGAACCTAATTGCACCCACATTCAATTTTTTTATTTGTTTATGGCCTCGTACAGTTATACTTTTACCTGTGCCAACTAAGAAGAAATTATCATATAAAATATTTTGTTTCATTAACTTCTTCACAATATGCCGATGCGTTACATCGAGAAGTCCTTGGGAGATTTTACTATATTTGAACTAAAATCTATAATATAAAATTATGTACTGTTTAGCTATTTGGGTGAACTCCTCAAAAAATTGCAGTAATATTAATAGTATAAAGAATCTAATTATATTAATAAAGTTTTTTTACCGCAAAAAGGGGCGTCGTGATTTATTATATTATCGCATATCTCTTTGCCAATATGGATGTTACGTAAGTACCTAAAGCGTAAAAATGTCAGGCAATTTGCTTGCGTTGTCGCCGTGAGCAGCACTCGTCTAGTGCAAACTGGCTGAGGCCAAACAAATTAATTGGATGATTCTCTGCATCGCAGCTTGCCAATGGCCTCAATACGTTGCTCATTGAATTTATTAAACACAATTACATAAAGGTACTTAAATTTTGCAATGAATGCAAATGTTCGTCGTGTATCAATGTTTTTAAGAATACGTTACGTACGACGCGACGTTGAAGCTTCAGTTAAATCCACTTGATAGTATTTTATTCTGATAAAATTTTGTTTACATTTTACACGACGCACTTGTCTATAAGATAAGCCAATATGTTTATTCATTACTATCTCTTTAACTTTAAGTTTTTATCACTGAATAAAGTTTTTTAAGCTGTTTCTATTTGTACTATGAACTCAAAGGGTTGTTTTTATATATTATGAAAGTTTTATAGTCTCGTAAACTTGCCATGTCGAAATTTTTATAATAAATAAAGAGGATAAGAAAATCAGTTCCGAAAAATTAAAAGGAATGATTTTCGTATGAAAATTATAGAGAGAAATCGGGCTTGAGAAAGATGTTATTAATGTTTTTTTCTTTCCAATTTAATGGGGATATTAATAGCCCTATTAAAATAGATATGACTAATATTTTATTAAACAAATGGCATACTAGTAATAATGCACGTGATAAATTCATGTTTGTTCATCGTCAATATTTACGTAACGGTACCGTTGCTCCCACCAAAGTCCACTGATGAACATAGGTCTCACCCATAGTATGCTTCATAGGTGGACAAATCCATAGTTGTCACGCTTGGCAGGCGGGTTGACGTTGTAACTTGGAAGACGCTGTCAACCATTTCCTGGTTTGTTTCTCCTTACGTTTGTTGCCTCATACGACACCTACTTGACGGTATGGAGTAGTGGATATTATTATATCGCCATTACACGTTGCGGTACGTGTAACAGTTGGTCATCACAATTATCGCCCTATTTTTATTTAATTCAAACTATTCAAACATTTTTATTTATAATGCAACGTCATCACAGTTGAACACAATATGTAGAGACGCAACAAAAGTTATTTACATAGTGTGATTTTAGTAAGGACGTTAGTAAAGTAGTCCACGTGACATTTATAACTGGGTATCCTTCTACTCTTTGACACAGTCATATCTTATTCATAGAATCGATACGTATGTTGGAGTCTTATTTCTAAGTAAATTACAGTTATTTATAATTTGCGGTAAAACTATATATGTGTGTATAAATTTGTGGTGAACCTTGATAGGTTTGTGGCGAATGCATCCACTTTTCCATGACAGGAACTGCGCATATAGCGACAAAATTTATAAAGTAATAATTTTAAATACAAATTTACGTCGTGTGAAGATACAGTGAGAAAACCTATTCGCCCACACTAATACAAAGTTGTAAATATTAAATCCTAATCCTAATGGCTAAACGCAGATTGGTGTGCATTTGAAGTGCAAGGTATAATACAGGACTTCAGTCGTGATTTTTAAAGAGGATTGTTTTTGTTGATAAATTATATGTATTATAATGATATTTCAGTAAGATTTACTATTTATCTTCCATATTTACTATACTTCTCGTTAAGCACTTAGATACGATCCTAGCACAATAATTGATTATTATTATACAAGCTGAGCCTATAAATTTACTTTGTGAAGTATGTTACATTTATATTAAAGAAAAACTTACACTAAATTACGATAATCTTACCCTACTGCTAATAAATGAAATAGTATTTTTATTAAAGCTATAATAGGAAGTATAATATAATATAGTAGAAAAATATTTTAATAGTTAGACTTTTTAGTTTCTATAATGATATAAGATTTGTGTAATACATACCTAAGAAGGTGGAGCAGATGTACTCCGAGATCTGGTTGCCGGACTTGCTGGACTCCGAGAAGTGGCTCAACTCCTTGTTCAGCATCCGTTTGAACTGCAAGTGCAATATTTCCATTGAATGGGCCATTTTTGTGGCGCGACGTCCGAGCCAACGAGCTGAGGCACAACGGACACACTGTCTCTCTGAGCACATGCGCATTTCAGTAAGAAAGTTCAAAGAAAAAAAACGAAAACAATAGTCTTTTATCTACACAGATTAAAATTGTTACACTTTTTAAATTACAACGGCTAAATTTCGCACGCAAATTTAAAATAACGCGGCGAAGCTAGAACCGCCTGTATGATTCCAATGCTAACGGTATACTGATGACTGAAGCCGTGAAGCGGCGCCGCGCGTCGGTTGTCGCGGCGATTGTTCAGAGTTCAGACGCTGCATTGCCTGGCCTCGTAGCGTAGAAAGCTTTCGTCACTACTGCCTACATATAAAAATATCACTTTCCCAGTATTCCGTTTCACTGGTAATGTAGGTGTTAAAACGGTGGCTCTAATTTCCTCTTATGTTTACCCAGAACGCACGCTTAGTACAAAGAAATTTTCTCATTTTAAACGAGTAATCTTGATTTTTTTTTAGAGCTATCAAGATAAAACGGATTGTATTCGAGTTAAAAGCGATCATTTCGTGTTAAAAATTGTAAAATAAACTTCACTGTAAATAAACTCTACGTGGTAGAGCCATGATGGGACTATATTGTTATGTTTGTAGTACGAATGGGTCGGCTCTACCGAGGAAGGACCACGATCTCACAGAATATCAGCGTAAAATAGCAGCTTAATGCTGCTGTGTTTCGTATGGTGAGTGTAGAGAATCAAAGACGATTTTTATTGGAAACGAAGCATTCCACCTTAGTCCTTAGGTCCTCGTTTCCATCCCACCTTAGTCCTTAAGACTGTCTTGTAACAACGCTTCTGCATTTTTACTCTTAACCGAGGACAGTCCATAAGTCAAAGTATCTACTACTTACTATCAGGTGGAATGTGTGTTCGTTTGTCACCATTATTCTACAAAAATATAATGGCTTTCAGCCACATCCATCTGCGAGTATATTAAAAGGCTTAGACTTGGTGGTCTTAGTCTTTTCTATAACACTCAATCAAAATTTTGTGCCTACTGTAATCATTATTATTCGTCGGTAATTTAGACACTTAAATCGAACATATAGTATCGTTAAACACTCGTAATAGCAATTGATAAATATATAGTATTTGATAAAGTGTTTGTCACATCAACTCCGCGTCGCAACAAGGGTTACGAAAAGATTATATTTGATTAAGGAACTGACGTAAAAAAATTTCGTGGTTAACAACGACGATGAAGTTGGTGTATTACGTTTTTAATACACACTTTATAGTTTAACCACCTTTCTTCGGCGAAATTATTGATTTTTTAATCAAATTTATAAATGCCACATGATTGTTTAAGGAATACATCGAGGGGAAAGGAAACCTACGCCTCAGAGAAATAAAAAAATGATGAGGTCATGTGTATTCCATAAGTACGCATTAGAAAAGCAGGATGGTCTCTTCCCTGCTGCAAAATAATGAGAGTAGGCCTGTGCCCAGTTGTGTGACGTATGTAGGCCGTAGTGAAATTAAATATACACAAATATAATAAATTATGTAGCGTAAATGAATGACTGCTGGATACTTAAATTGAGCTTCGTGCTAAATCAAACCATGTCCATGACACACATTGTTATCATCTATGATAACTGGAAGTACTTACGTGTTTTCGAAAAAATGAAGTGAACTTCTGCAAAAATTCATCAGTAGCTAATACTGTTAATCCTAAGAGCATTATGATTACTCATCAGTCCTAACACCTATGCGTTGGGATATAATATGTATATTGACCTCGTGCCTATTTCTACGTACGTGTTTTATTTCTGGATGAAATGAAAAATAAAATCTGTAAATTGTAGAGAAAACACTATAGTGTCAAGTAACACTCCAGAAATTACAGAACCATCAACTTGTCTCCAATTTTTTCTGCACCTTTATGCAGTATGGCTCTACCACATTTTACGTGGTAGAGCCATACATTTTACATGGTAGTCATAATGCATTTACATTATAGTTGTAGCATGAATGAGTCGGCTCGACTGGGAAAGGACCACGCTGTTACAGAATACCAACGTTAAATAGCAACTTAATACTGCTTTGTTTCGTATGGTGAGTTTAGAGAACCCGGTCTTAATCTTTCTTTAGGCGAACCACTTTTTCGTTAACAGATCGCAATTTTTTTTATTGTTGACAAAAGATTTTAATAAAATATATTATACTGAAAATCTACTCATTCATAAATAAATAAATATAAATAAACACTCACGTCTGTCACCCAGAGGGGTAGGCAGAGACTATGGACTTCCATTTGGCACGATCCTGACACACCTCTCGCCTCCTCCACATCCATATACCTACGCATACACGCTCGTCGGTTAAGGGTACCCTTAATTTGGCCCATTTTCAATATATATCCAATTTGGTCGATAAATTTTCGCCTAGGGCGTCCCTTCCAGACTCTGCCGTTCACCTCTGCCACATAAATTTGCTTTGTCACTCTTTCCTCATTCATTCTTTCTACATGACCAAACCACAGAAGCATTCCTTTCTTAATCCAGGTCACAACATCATTTTGCAAACCACACTCTTCTCTTATCACACAATTTCTCACTCTGTCATTTGTCTACTCATTTTGTCTACTCATTCAATATAATAAAAAGCTATTAATTGGCTTTTTGTTGAGGATAAAGGCATAAAAGTTTTTCAAACTCTGCACGGGGCGATAACATAATGTCCACAGCTCTTATGCTATAAAAGCGCAATTATCACAGATATGTCGATAAACCTCTATTTTTATCCATAGTCATTGTTGTAAAACTATTTCTGTCGGGCCAATTTAAGATAACAATTTGCCATTCACTTTTTTACGTGCCGTTCACTGCTTTTTTTGTTTCATGCATTCATTAGTTACAGTCCATCAAAAGTCCACTGCTGAACATAAGCCTCCCCATAGATTACTTCTATTGTATATTTGCCACCATTAGCAGGCCGGCTGGCAATCACAGATTTTTATTATTATTATTGTGTGGAAGCTGCTGTCCACCTTCTACTTCAGTTTCTCTCTGTCGCCTCATACGATACTATATCTGTTGTATGGGGTAGTGGGTTCTCTTACAATGCTTCTACACGACTATCAACGGCTTCTTTTGTAAATATTTGTAATTAATCAACAGTGTCCTACTTCTTTTACTTTTTAATGCTATTTTCAGCGCTGTGATTCATTTAACAAAGCGGTCGCACACGAAACCAGAGTAATTACGATTTAAAATGTATTAGATAAGCCTCATTAATTCTCTGTTACTTTAAAATAATTTTATACAAGGAATTTATTTTTAACCTGCATGTATTTGTAAGAATATATTTATATGATTCAAATCTAATATAAGACGTCATAATTTACATAGCGCTTAATTTACATATATAATAATTTACTGTTCCGAGTACAGTAAAACCCCTCATGAACTAAAGTGCTTTTTAGGTTTATTTTCGTTTGAGGCGATGCAAAAATATTTAGTAAAGGTTGGAAATAGAAAAATTAAGGGAATGAAATGATCCAAATAAACTGGTTCTTTGCAGTACATAAAAATGTCAATCGATGCAATTAACTTTCTAGGGGTCTTCTTTGGATGTAATTGTTTTCAATTTTTAAAGATTTTTTACATGATATGGTGATATCGAACGAGTTTATGAAGAAAAATTTTGAAATAAAGTTAAAATTTAATAAAAAATAACGAAAATCATAAATCATTACAGTTTAACGGCCTGTACATGAGACAGATGCTGAACAGTCCAATACTTCGCAGTCGTAGTTTAAAATTCCTAATCCAAGGGAGCAATCCTGACTCTTACCAAATTCAAAACAATTATAAATTCAAAGACCTGGTGAAATATTCAGTGAACACTAAACAGTTACATGTATTTTAATTTAAGAGATAGTTATTATATAACATTTTAATTTTAGCATATTCAGATCATAGATTACCCAGGAAAACAAAATAGCTTTTAATATTATCAAGTATAGAATTATTTACCGTTATAACCTATTAAAGTCCACTGCTGAACATAGGCCTCCCCCATAAATTGTCTCATAGGGGGGACATTTGCCATTGTTGCCACACTTGGCAAGCGGGTTGGCAACCGCAGTTTCTTATTTTTAGTAGTTATTAGGAACACGCTGCTGCCCATCTCATGATTTGTTTCCCTCTGTCGCCTCTTACGACACCCACGGGATGATATGGGGGTAGTGGATATATGTACTTACACCGCCACTACACGGTTGGTAGAATTATTAAATATTATATAAAAATATAATTTAAATATAATATAAAAGTAAATAATAGAATTATTTACTACATAAATATTATGAATACTGAACTTTTAATTTACTTGTTTTCTATAACCTAATTATCTGAAAGAATTTAACGATGACAAAGAAGAGGCATGCTTAAGCAAAAAGAGATCATCAGTCTACATAATGTCAAATCTTGCACAAAATGTTCTCAGAAATTCGTACTACGCGATGTAATCCTAATTTACTCACATAACATGATTCATTTCACTCGTTAGAAAAATATGTTTTTTAAATGGAACAAGAGCAGGAAAACAGAATGTATGAACTAGACTTTTGACGCCGTTGTAATTCAAATGATTTAGTTTTGGTATAACGTTAATAGTCTCGTAGTACCTAATATTGAAATTTTGTAATCATTGTGAAAAGATAATATAGACATTGGACAGCCACTATTCGCTAAGATAGTTCGTTCTCTCATAATATTATTTGTGGATTATGGTAACATTACCAGTAGATAACGCTGATTGATAAGTGACGGAGTTCCCTGCAAAATATATTTTACGTTTACCATTATAAATTAATTATCGAAACTGCATTCTAATAAATTTGGGCAAAGTGTGCTGATTAGAATACGCTCTAGTTGGAATTTGTTTTATTCCAAAAGAAGTAAATATTACATAAATCCGGTCGCGAGTTGCAGCGCAACGACATCATAGTTTAAGCGACGTGAATCATTAATATCGTGACGTACGTGACGTATAATCTTGTGATCTAGTAAGGACTATGCGCGCGCCATGGCGGAAAATTAATTTATATCTAACACAATAAAGACCGGATTTTATAAAGCTCCTTTATAGACGATGTGCCGTTGTGCACGTAGTTGTGACGTTTTGTTTACTAGGACTAGCTTATCATCAATAAATAGGTAAATAAATAGCTTTATAATGTGATCGAACTCTATCATCATGTTTCTAAGTATTATTTAATTTGTGAATAGATGCTCTTATCGATTTTCATCGTTGGTTTTTTAAAAGTAAACATCGATCGTTTTCACTTCAGTTACCAGAAATAAGAACAGAGAAGAAGAAGATTTATACTGATCATTATTCAATTTTTTTATTCCTATTATTTAAGGAGTAAGCTAAGAATGTGTATATGTATTGGGCAGTATGTTTCTGACATAAAACATTCCAGTCCACTGCTGAATATAGGCCTTCCCTTTATTGACAGGTGTTCTCACATGGAAAATGTATAACTTGCACATATAGTTTTCTTTCCTTACAATATTAGCTTAGGATTTTTATAAAAGTAAGAGTGACAAACAGGCACAGTCCACTCGATGGTAAGAGCATGCTGTGACCCATAGACATGTACATCTATGTTCTATTAAGCAACAAAATGCAGGTCCGTTATCATCCCTGAAGACTTACATGTAATTCCTCTTTACCAGTAAAAAGGGGTATTGTCATCACTCACCATACGAACAAATTAAATAATGAGCAAGAACAAGCGTTATGGTAGTATTTTACTTTGGTATTCTGTGCGAGTGTGGTCCTTCATAATATTAGAGTGACAAACGAAATATCTAAGCCCATTTAGTGGTAAGTGGTTACTGTAGTCCACGGACACTTGCAAACACCTTTGAGCAAGGAATGAAAGAAAAATGAAGATGAAGTGCCTGGAACTATATTGACTTTCTGACCCCATAAATCTATCAATATTATATATACAAAATATATTATTACAATTATAATTACCTCGTACATGCACACATAGTAATTCTGAAGAATTCATTTTGTTTTGCATATTACTTTTACTATAATATCTTTGGACTTGTAATGCCTTTTGACTGGCTCCTTTGTTTATTGGTAGTGAACGCGACATCTGATCATGTGATACCGAGTTCGAATCTCGGGTCGGGATAAATTTCTTTTATGGGGTTTTTCTGTTGGCGGTGGTTCACCCCTGTGCCTCGGAAACTACTTAGAGCCGATGGTTCTACGCCTGATCTCTCTTCGATTTAGCCGGTTTAACGTACCATTGGGCTAAGTGAGTGAGGGAATAGAGAGTGCACCTGTGCTTGCGCACACACTCGTGCACTATAATCCTGTCCGGTCATAGCAGCCAGTTTTAATATTTGGTCTGGTGGACATAATTAATATCTTTGTATGCGTAATCAATTTTTTATTTTTTCCGTTTCCGATTTCTTAATTTAGAACAAATGTCTTGGTTTTCGTTAAGCAGTGTAAATTAAGCCGATTATAGCCGCTACAGAATAGATAAGATAGACTTTATAAGATAGTTTTATGAGGCCCATGTTGTTTACGACAGGCGTTGGCTGGGCTGATAGCCGTGACCTACATAAAATAATAATATGTAGTATTACAATACTTTCGATAATTTATCTATTAAGCTGTAATAGTAAATGAAAAATGTGACTTTGAAATAAATGTTTAATTAGTTGTTTTTAACATACCTACTATCTTATAATTTATGTTAATGTGTTGTGTTTTGTAGAATGCATTTGTATAAATACAAAGAAGTTATCAGTGAAAACTACAGCTTAAGCCTGCCTTACCCATACTAGTTTTCTACGCTAAAGGAAAGGTGTTTTGGTGAATAGTGCATTAGAGAAACTAAAGATTAATTGTAGGCATTTTATCTTACACTATCATGATGTACGATTGATGTTATGATTTTTTTTATTTGAAAAATAAATTCCTAAAAGTGTACGAAAGGGTTATGAAACAGGTATTCCGCCGCGTGGCACCAGTGCATGTTAGCCGGAATAATATGTGCTGTAAATAATTTATTTCTCAGATATGTTTCCTCACAATATTTTTCTTGATCGCCGAGCATGTGCTCAATCAGCATTTTAACGATATTACTTGTAACAGCACGGATCAGCCTTAGGTTGCTCGCTTACATAGATTTAAGGCTGGAATAAACAATTAATTTGACGGATTGTTCAAAATTTGGGAGGCAGTTTAATTAATATCTGTAAGACTACCTTAAGAAGTACTCAGTTATTATGTCAGATTCAGCCTTTTTAAGTCCACCGCTGGATACAAGCCTTTTCAAGTACTTGAAAGATGTACCCTTACCATGCTGGGCAGACGGGCAAATATTCTAATCGAACTGGTATTTCCCATAATCAGTCAGTAAAATGTGATATATCCCTAATTAATCTGATTATTATATTCACTAAGAGAACGAATGAAAGGAAAAATAACACTTAATGGTGGGATGATGAGGTACGGATGGAAGTAGAAGCAAAGAAGAGAGCATGGCTACATTTACTAGCAACCAAGGCTAGTCATTCTAGCGGTATGAATGATGATATTGAAAGAAAAAAGGCAGTCTTTAGACATCTAAATAAGAAAGTAAAAGAAGTAGTTGAAAGGAAAAAGCTAGAAAGAACTGATAAAAATGATAGAAGAATATCGGATAATTTCCAGGCAAATATTAAAATGTTCTGGAAACTCGTAAGAACTGCCAGGGACATTCAAAACAGCCTAGAATGAATGCTATACGAGAGCAGAATGGTTGTATTCAGAATGACGAAGTTTCGAGTTTAAGGAGATGGAAGGAATACTTTAAAAGCGTGTTTATGAGTGATGAGACGTTTGAATTAAATGAAATAGAAATTCCGAAAGAAGAGGAAAGAGATAGAGAGATAGGTATAGATGAAATAATGAAAGCAATGAAAAGTATGAAAGCAGGTAAGGCAGCCGGATATGATAGAGTATCACTCGAAATGCTAAGGGCTGGAGAGGGAGTGGTGGCAGACCTGCTGTACACCTTGTTTAATTTGTGTTGGGAACTTAAGCGGGTACCGGGAGACTGGTGCAAAGCCGTGATAGTCCCAATATATAAGGAAAAGGATCGCAGCAGGACTGTAAAAACTACCGTGGTATCAGCCTTCTTAGCATTGTGGGAAAACTGTATGCTAAGGTGCTAATTGAAAGAGTTATGAAAGATACTGATGGAAAAATTTGGGATGTGCAAGCGGATTTAGAAAGGGAATGGGATGTACGGATCAGGTCTTTTCCATGCGCATGATCGCGGAGAAGTTTTGGCCAAAAACCAAAAGGTTTTTTGTGCGTTCGTGGACTTGGAAAAGGCTTATGACAGAGTGGACAGGGATGTGTTATGGCAAACACTGAACTCATTTGGGTTGAGCGCTGGGTTGATACAGGCATTGAAGTCTCTGTATAGGGACTCCAGTGCTTGTGTCAGGATCAACGGGGCCTACTCGGACTGGTTTGGCATCCATAAAGGTGTCAGACAGGGCTGTGTGGCTTCCCCGTGGCTGTTCAACCTATTTATGGACAGTTGTTTGGAAAATTTGAAAGTTGAAGAATGCGGGTTAAGAATGGGTGAGTTAACCGTCAAATGCCTTTTGTACGCCGATGATCAAGTCATACTTGTGTCGTCGGCGGCCGAGTTGCAAATGATGGTTACATTAATGAACAGGTCATTAAAAGAAAGGGGAATGAAAGTGAACGCAAGTAAGACGAAAGTTATGGTTTTTGAAAGAGAAGAAAGTAAAACGATATGTGAAATAAGAATAGAAGGGGAATTGGTCGAGCAAGTAGATGAGTTTGTGTATTTGGGATGTGTATTTAGCAGGGATGGAAGATATGATAAGGATATAGAACGACGAGTGAACGCAAGAATAGAGTAAATGGGGCTCTACACTCTATTGTGGAAAGTCAGAATGTGTCCAAAAGGCACGTATGGCAAATATTAGTCCCTACTTTAATGTATGGTAGTGAAAGTTGGGTGGCAGAAGAAGCACGAGAGTAGAATAAATGCTGTAGAAATGCGGTCATTAAGGAGTATGTTAAGGCTGAATCTAAATGACAAAGTGAGAAATTGTGTGATAAGAGATGAGTGTGGTTTGCAAGATGATGTTGTGACCACGATTAAGAAAGGAATGCTTCGGTGGTTTGGTCATGTAGAAAGAATGAATGAGGAAAGAGTGACAAAGCAAATTTATGTGGCAGAGGTGAACGACAGAGTCTGGAAGGGACACCCTAGGCGAAAATTTATCGACCAAGTTGGCGATATATTGAAAATGGGCCAAATTAAGAGTACCCTTAACCGACGAGCGTGTATGCGTAGGTATATGGATGTGGAGGAGGCGAGAGAGGTGTGTCAGGATCGTGCCAAATGGAAGTCCATAGTCTCTGCCTACCCCTCTGGGTGACAGGCGTGAGTGTTTATGTATATGTATGTTATGTATTATATTCATTTATAGAATCATCATCATCATAATTCTACATTACTTAGCCTTATCACCTTATCACAAGTCCACTGTTCAACATAGGCCTCTCTCATACCACAATGCACGACAATGCATCCATCGGTACGAGGCTGCTACTCAAGAATCTTCCTTTCCCATCGGTTGTCGGTTCTTCAAGCTATAAAGCTATAAAGTCGCCCCATTGCCACTTCACCTTTTGGTTATTCTGGTTCTAATGCGGTTATATTTATTGAATACTATATTTTATTTCTTTAAACTAATCGCTTTTTGATAGAATTTCAGTCATTCAGTCGAATGCCATAGGCTCGTTCGTTAATCAACAGAGAGCATCGAGTACGATGACTTACTGAATAACTATTACCGAATACTAAAACTCCTTATACTAGCAAACTCCTTCGTACATCCAATCATTTACAACTTCTCAATAAGACACCAGCAATTACTAATCAATCCATATCCAGTTAATAATATTGATTTTTAATTACGATCTAGCGCATTTAGTGAATGCAAATATACAATATATACTTATATATAATATTTTACTTGCGTTCACTGAGCGCATTGCTAATACCCTTTTGCCAGTACCTACATATCTTATAGATATAAAAAGTAGACCTGATTCAATAAAACCTATTCAAGACTTAGCCAACGCTGCATTGACGTATTCACACGTCACATACAACTTCTATTTATTATTTCCTGTACATATAACAAACCTTGGAATTTATTTTTGAAATGTGTTTGCGTATGGTAATATATTTCTTAAGACACTCTAAGATATTCTGACATAAGAATGTTATATAAATACAAAGTTGTGGTTAATGTTGTAATATATTCTGTTTCATTTTTAACGTGCTTTTATTAGCTGGACCTGTATGTATGTATGTTGTATGCATGTGTATGTTCGTATATATGTCTGAATGAATGTAAGGGAAGGTCTTTATTCTACAATCTGAGATTTCGCCCACTTCCGCCTGAATAATTTGACATTTTGCAGACGTATTAAGAAACGATGACTGTTCAATAAATTCATGACTTCATGACCATGACCTAGTATTTTCACTAGGATCTTCACAGTTCATAATCAATGCGTTCTTGCAATTTAAGTTTTTATTCACTCTAATTATTATATTATTATTGATGTATAAATTTACAAGATCATTATAAATTTAAATAGCATTTACTACCAATATAGAGTTCCAATAAGCAATTATATAATTTTAAAATTTTAAAATATATTTGTATTATAATACCTATACCTATAAACTAAAAATGAAAATTAAAAGATATAAAAAAAGAAAAAAATCAAATGTATTGAAAAAGTTATTTCAACCTTCGACTAGTGTTGTTGGCGATGGTAACTGGCCGCGCCAGTTGCCTGCTTGAGGTCGAAAAATACGTCACGGCCTACTTAGGGTTGGACATATTAATGTTTATAAAAGTTATATTACTAAAATGATTTCTTTTGTGACTGATACGAGTACATTATGATATCTCATGGTTAAATTATTATATACTTTATATATTTGCATTTTTTAATTATAAGTTTCCTGTGTGTATGTATGTACGCTGGATTACACTAAAAGATAAGCACTTTATTAAATTCACGCGAATCAAGCGTGATTATTAAATTAAAAACTTATTATTTGTTTACTTCATAGCTGCAAAGGTTCGCGAAAAGTTCACTTTTGCCGAAACCGTCCGTTTATAATATTATATTTTACTTATATTATAAGACCCGTTGCAGTCAAGTCAATATCGAATTTACCTTTTAATCAAGGGGTAAGAAGTATTACGTCTTTAAGAAAATATGATTATGAAACTTATTTTCCAATATGCAACTATAAACTTTTAAATTGAACTTGTTTTAGTTATTTGTTCCATTATTATTGTTGTACATATAAATGTGTATTATCACATAATATGGTGTATTCTGATTGCTCATCATTCGAGCTAAACTATTGGCAGAGCCCTAATTTAATCAGGTCATTCAGTAACCCCTGCAAGGCGAGTGATTTATGCCCGGCTACGACTATTACCTTATTTCTTCTACATACCTGATCATTTTTCTTATTTCGTCAGGTGTACGACACAGTTACAACGTCGTTATACGACAAATAAATTATTGGATTTGTATTAATAATATTAATATATATTACTGTCACATTATCACTCTTAGCAATAGTATAACTATTCTAAAACATTTATTCCTATCTATTTATGTTAAAAGTTTATCGACATAAAATTTACACCGTAGTCAAACAAACATTTTAATTACTACATCATAAAGTATTAAACAAAAGCAGTCAATCGTGTTTATATATTACGTAATGATTGAAAAACAAATAAATAAATTATCGATCAAACGATATTGTGTCAATTACAAGGTCTTTTTATTATCTTATAAGGAAATAACAAATAGTAGTATTAGCCTGTTGTCGTAATTATATCGTACTATTGCAGAAAAACTAACACAAAAACGAGTGCGAAAAAGTACGATTAATATTAAGATAATGTAGAAAGACGATAACACTCTTAATAGTTCTTTGAATTTACAATCATATATTTTAGTTTCTTTGTTGATTATTATCAACTTTTAAAAATCTCACCTCGACTCTAGGTATTTTTCTGTATCATGGAGATGTATTAAATAAATAAATTGCATAGTACAAATAACTGATCATAATCAACTTCACTTTGATCATGTAGGCATTGTTGAAGCTTTAAGATATTAATATATAAAAATGCTTTAAATGTTATTTAAATTGCTAGAGTCTATGCGGAAGGAGAAAAGTCTTGGCGACAGAGCGAAATTTATGTATAATTGTAATGTATATAATTAATAATCTCATATTTTAAATTAAATTATTAGAAAGTGCAAAATCTCATAGAGCATACACGAATATGTAATGAAATATATTTTTTGTATCAAAATCTTACAGTTCGACAATCAGTGACAAGAAAGTGTTTCAATAAAACAACGCTAAATAAACTCTCCCGCGCAGACCTATCATTACACGAGTAAAGAAACCGTACCGTACAGAGGCAAAGCTTCATACAACCACGCTATGATAGTTACACTACTACAAGCTTGAGGCACAGAATAAATAATTGGTCATGGGGAAACTTTGTAGTGAATGAATTCTGTTACAATAGTACGTACCTACAAACGTTCTTTTTTCGACGTTTATCGATCGTACGACCTTATAGCTTACGTTTATAAAATCAGCCTTCGTATCTATTTAAGAGATGTACATAGATACATGAGCTCAGAAATATTACAGGTGTCGGGTAATTTTCACGGAATCTCTGCGTCAATGCGATATAATCAATGCGATGTGCTCAAACCTTGCTTGTTTCTAAGAAGCCGTATTATCACATAGCGCGAAGATGAAATATTTGTTTTAATGAAATATATTTACAAAACACATTTTGTAAAGTAAGGAAAATTTCCAATGAAAATCGGTAAATTCCCTCATTGTCGGTAACATCCATCTAATATTTTACGTTTTCACAATTCGTAACATATTACCAAGAGATGATTTTATTATAATTATGTTCAATAAAGGGAGATATCAACGCAACTGTCTTTTGTTTCTTTCAAAATTGTTAGGCGGGCGCCGCCTCACGACTGGCGTACGTGACTGGCGCAGCGTGTTGTCGAGTTGTCTCGATCTGTGGCCATGGACCTTTATCCGAAATTCAACTAATAGAATGAATAGGAATCAGTGCAATAATTTGTTTGTAACCTATATAAGTTTTAATAAAGATTATTATTATTGTTAAATATTTAATATCTACATTTGTATTTTTGGCTGATTTTTCTCAGCGTAAATTTTGGAGATAACAGAAAGCTAAATTTTATCCGTTTAAAAATACTATTTATCAGTTTAACACATACTGATCATTAAAGTAAACACTTTTATGTATTCTCCTATAGTACGAGTAGCTCGATATACAATGCTCTTGCATTATTTATAATGTTATTATAAAAAATGAGTTCGAATAATTAAAGTTGGATGGAGTGACGACTAGTAACACAACAAGCAATAGACGTCGTAATTTATATACTCTGACATTCAAGAAGTCGATAGATGCAGGTGGCTCAGGACCGTGCCTTGTGGCGTTCCTTAGGGGAAGCCTATGTTCAGCAGTGGACTTGTGATGGGCTGTAATGATTGATGATACCTTTGCGTTTGAATATTACGTATAAATGACTGTTATGATTGTGTCTACATCCAGTTATTTTCACGAAAAGTTAACTTACACTTTTCTGTTGAAACTATTCCACTGCAATATTATCCTGCTACACAAACTAACCTTGCTCAGTAGTTGTAAGGTTTTAAATATCTCAAATTTCCGAAAACAACATAATTATTTTCTATTAAAATATATAAAACGCTGGAAGGCAAAAAAAAAACTGACAACCGATAAGGAGTTTTTGTTCATTGTTTAAGCATGTAATGCCATCTAATGTTTAAAAAAGTTGTGACCACGAACTTAGACCCGGTCACCCAATATTCGATCTATTATGCAACAGTAGTAGCTTATTAACTATCTATTACGAATGTTAAATAAATACTGAATATTTATAAGCTTATGTTAATTTTGTGAGACATTTAAGTAAGCATATTATATCCGTAAGGTTTACATTTTATAGTTACACAATGTTCTAATCACGAGATCCCCAGTCGTGTATAAAATGAGGAAGATAAATTAAAGACGTGCTTAATTTCACATCAAACTAACTCTTGGGAGACTTAAGTTACAGTATATTGTGAACATGGAATCACTTTACGTGCTTTAAAATGATACCACCTTGGATCCCTTTACAAAACTAATTACCGTAGATTAAATACAGGAAGTTAGATGCTTCTTAATGATAGAATCATCCATCAGTAATTATAATGGAAATTATTTTATAATAAATACTGTTAGTGAATGAAAAGACCATAAACAGTTTATTTTCTTTTTTAAATTTCTACGTTATTAAATTACAAAATAATTTTTTGATGTATAAAGTAGATAAACAAAAATAATTAACAAATAATACGCGTAAAATAACAATTTTGAAATTTATTGTTCATTTTTTAAAATTTATTATCTTTTTTTTTTAGTTAAATATTTCAGTAAGTAGTATTTTAGTGAGCGAGTATAGGTTATAGTATTTTATTTTCATTTCTTAACTTTTACTAGTAACGCAGTTAACATTACTAATACTCCCGTGAACTGCCTCGTTGGTCTAGTAGTTGTAATCGTGACTGTTGATCATGAGGTCCTGGGTTCGAATCCCGGGTCGGGCCGAAAAATCAGTTAGGTATTGAGTTTTTCCGTCAAGAAATTCTCAGTAGCTGCCCGGAGTCAGCAAGTTGACAGTGGTGTCTCACCCCGTGCCTCGGAAAGCACGTAAAGCTGTTGGTCCTGCGCTTGATCTCTCTCCGGTCGTGTCGGTTTAACGTCACATCGGACTATGAGAGTGAGCGAATAGAGAGTGCACCTGTGCTTGCGCATACACTTGGGCACTATAATCCTGTCCTATGCCGATGGCTAGTCTCCGTTGAGGCTGGCCGTCGTAACCGAAATTCGGTGTGGAGGACATTATTACTCCCGTTAACCACGCTAAGTAACGGTAAAACGCTTATGTTAAGAGTGGTTCATCACAGGTTACAGGTTAAGGCGGATTCGATTTCACGACTTTCTTTGTTTGTTGTCCGAATCCTACCATTAGGTAACTGTCGCTTTACATATATAAATATACATAAACTAGGTGGCCAGGCAGACGTTGTTCTGCACTCTCCAACGACCCTTTGTCCTATAAAAAATCCTTAAATTCGTAATAAAAAATATTGAGGGTCAATTATCGGGATAAAAACTATCCTATCTCTCAAGTTAGACTAAACTGCACACAGTGCAAAATTTCACTGAAATCAGTTCAGTAATTTAGGAGTTCATCACGGACAAACAATGTGACACGTAATGTTTATATATAAAGATGTGTAGTATAGGCATAGGTTATAAGTAAGAATATATTGTTATAGATAAGTTCCAGTGCATTTCTAGAACTAGATTTTTATCGTTTTGAGTTTTTAAATTATTATTGACCAGTAGCCTGTGGCCCGTGGTTGCGGCGTTAAATAATCCACCATCCCTATACACCACCCACATACCCTATCTCGTAGGTGTAGAAAGAGGAAAATTTGGGAAATGTCAGAAAGATCTTCTGGATCCTATATATGGAGATATAACTATAGAGCGACAGGGATAAGCTCGAAAGGTGGGAGACGTCTGGTAAGACGACCGTCAATTCGTCTGCCAACTGTGCGATTAAGGCGAATTCTCCTTACGTGATGTGATGTGGATATGATGATGATAATCAATTAAAGATAACCGTATTATTCACTGCCGGTAAAACACATCTTTATTTTTACTTTCTGTCACTTTTTCTTTGATTGGTTTATTTTTTTGTTAATTTCATCATTTGTCTTTCTTTTTTAAATATAGGTATTAGCACTGTTGTAAACTTTAGATATATATGTTATGGAATTTAACATGAATATAAACTAGATTAGAAAATATTTGAAAGTAGAACACTGTACTTCCTTCCTTGATGCATTATTTAATAAAAGCAATTAGGTACATAACGTGTAACTTTTGTAATATTTAAACTACTGCGTCACAATGACGTCAGTTGCATTGATCGAGTGTTTGCCTATTGTTACCATGATATGAGAATGGTTTATTCATAGTATTCGTAGTCCTTAAAAGTTTCTTGTACATAAGATATGGATATGGACACGTTAGTAAGATATCAATTTTTTAATATTATAATAACAAATAGAAATGAATCTGCATAAACATTATCTTCGTAAGATGATGTAAGATTATATAAGATAAGTTAGTTTTTCATACAAAGCTGGTTAGCCGGCACTGATGAACTATCTGTTTATTTTTAAGGTATTTTTTTCAATAATAATATTAACAATCTTAATGTAAAATATGAATACTCCTTGTAATTACAATTAAAACACTACTTTTGCCTATGATGAACGAAAAAGTCAAGTTACACTTGTGGCACTAAAGTCTTGGCCTATAATAATTTAGTTGGTATTCGAAAGTTTAATTAATCGTGGTTTCTAAAGTTTTTTTTTTAAATTACTTAATAATAGAATCGTATAATGTAATTAGGTTTTTTCATAATAAAAACACTGTAAGTAATTTCTGCGGTTAAGTCGTATTCACAGTAAATAATTGAAAGTTTTCGCTGTGGTTGAATTTTATTTTATTAACCTGAAACAAATGAACTTACAGTCTACCTTATGGTTAGTGCTACACGCCGACGAACACCTGCGACCAACTTCAAACAAAGAAAGCTACAGATGCGTTTTCACTTCTGAAGACTAAGGCGGAATGTCCAACAAGCTGTAATTATACTGGCTTACTATACCCTTTATACCGGAACTCAGCAGTGCATGCACCGCTGTTTTGCGGCAGAAATAGGTAACGGGGTTCCTACCTGCCAACCCAAAGGCGTTCTATTATTATATACTTATATTATTTTCAGAATAAATAAAAGTGTTAGACTCTAATACCGAAATAACTACCTTATATTGAGTTGAGTGAGTTATTTACATGCCATGAAGACATAAATAACTTTCTTTAAAAAAATTGTCATCTGTTTGTCTGTCTGCCAGGCTAATCTTTGGAATGGTTGAACCGATTGTAATGAAACTTCACGAATAGATGGAGAGCAATGCCAGTGATCTATACTATATTTTATCCGAAAAACTTAAAAATATTTTTGAGAAATCAGAAAATTGATAAAATAAACGGTCTTTGATCATTATCTGAAATCTAAATTATGACAAATGACATTAATAGCTACTATCCAGGCGAAGCCGGGATGGATCACTAGCGTTTTATAAGGAAACGCCTACACGGTATTCGTGTAGGCGTTTATTAGAACCTCGAGAGCCTTAAAGATCTAAGCGAAGTGATCTTCTTAAAGTTCATTAAAACTTTTTCTTTAAAAGGTGCTATTCCTATCGATGCTTTAGAAAGCAGTTATAAATATATAAAAGCCTACATAATGATTTAAGTAGATCTTCGAGTAAAGTGGGCGTTGGTAATACCATGAATTTTAATAGTGAAATTGAGTTTATTTATATAATGAACAGTAAGAAAATATCGGAGGAGGAGATCTTTGAAATTCTTTTGACGTGAGCATTAATCTGTCGAACCATATTTTTCCCATGTACTGATTCATCTTGATTAGAAGCAAAATAAATCATATTTATTAAATTTATCAGGAAATGTCCACTAAAAAATATACGAAAAGTAAAGTTGATTAAGTCTAAGTAGATATTTTAGGCTTACCGCTAACAGGTAGAGAAAAATATAAAAAAATACACGTGTAACTTTAATAAAGATATCGCTACTCTGAGAAATTCAAATTTCTAAAGTTTAGTTATTTAAAAAAAAAATAAGCCTGAAAATGTCAACATGCTAGATGAACTATCAAGAAATAAACAAGATGAATGTGTTAAGCTGCCACTGGAAAATCTTTCTTCCCCGTCGGTTGTCGGTTCTTCGAGCTATATGGCCGACCCATTGACACTTCAGCTAACTAATTTGTCGGGCAGTTGAGTTATGACCTTAAGTATACATTAGTAAGCTTACTTTAAGGTTATGACGGTTGCTGTATTTCTACTGCGGATATCTTCAATATCTACACCCCTTTGTTGTCGATATACTAGGCATTCATATTCATTCATAATGTTACACAAAAGAAGTAGAAACATCTGTCAGCATGTGTCTTTCCATCCGATTGTAATATGGGTGTCTTCAAGTCAAGAGTGAATAGGCTTTTGTTAAACTAGGTCAGTGCGAATTCCCATCTTCGGCTGCGTCACCATTTACCATCAGGTTGGATAGCAGTCAAGCACTGGCTTATAATAGTAAAAAAAATCAATCACGCAGAGAAACTTCGATTCGAACATAGCCCACTCAGATGACTGAACGACTCAAACTTTCCTTATATGACCTTCATTGAAGGACCACGTCTCCGTTGCATAGGTTATCACGGATAAAATTCGCTGGTTACCCGTGATGACCTTACACCATACCTTATACATAAATTAATAAAAAAGATAAAATGAATCGTGCTTTGATTAGATTCTTAATAATTAAAATTAAAATTTATGGCCTTAATATAGTAAAAAAACGGTATTGTTTCCATAAAAAGAAAACAATAAAATGTAATTGTACTTATTCTTACCGATAGGATAAAAAAATATACTTAGCCTTATCAGTGGGGCTAATAATTAGGGCTAACTGCCTGCCCGTTGGAATTTGTGTTGGTGGCGGTCAAGCAAGTTAATTTGGTCTAGAAATGGTCGTTTCTAATCCGAGACTTTGTTTAACAAAGACTGACTTTAGGCACAAGTTTGTTGCCGGCACTCGACGACGTTATCCCGAGATATATTGGCACGGTCATATAGGTGCATAGTAATGAATGCTACTGATTTGCAACGTATCATTGATGTGTAGTAGAAAAATGGTAAGTAATAGCTCGCAATATATTCGCGAGCAACAAGTCGTGACGGCTTCGAGTAACTTTCCGCGGATGAACAAGTAGGGTAATCTCAAAGCAAATAAGCACTTTATTTAAGCTGCAATGATATTTGCTCTACAGATAAGGTATTCCATATATTATGGTTCATTGTTGCTATGCTCAAATCACATGCAAAAATAGTTGAAAATAGAAGAAACAAAAATAAAACGCCTCATTAATAATTTTGCTACAAGTAAATTTTAATAAAGAATCGAAAATTCAATAATTGCTGTATAGTGGCAGTGTGATATTATTTATTACCCACTGGAAGAAGAGATGAATAAATTAGTTACACTGGGATGTTAGATAAATATGTGGTCTTGAGAGAGGGGTTGATAGTTCGCAATATTATTGCAAGCTACAAGTTCGTGACGGCTCCGAGTAACTGGGCGCCTGTGACCACGTTGGGTAATCCTAATGCAAATAATAAAACTTTATTTACAGATAGCTTCTCCGTATATGTCATGGTTCATTGTTGCCATGCTCATTTGTTCGAAAAAATAATTTAGAATTGTATTTGTTTCCTGCCTAAAAAACTGTAAAATAAATAAAATAAAAAATATTTTTGAAGTGAAAACTTCTTTAGCCGCGTTGAGCGATTTTCGGTAGGGGAAAAACTTATGGGTTCGCGTCACCGATGACCTCGACATGCTCGTGACATTCTAGTTGTTACCTTGAGCTTGTGATATTCCTTAGTCCACTCAAAAGGGTCAAAAACAAAACTTTTAATAAAAAGTAAAAGCCGACTTCAAACAACATAAAAGAATAAAATAATTTCGGTCGGAAGTCAATTTATTTTATACACTATGTCTTAGCACCGACTTTAGAAGCTATTAGGTGGATATTATTTTATTCTTTTTTAGTTGTCTCATAATTGTCAGTCATATTAGAAGTTGGATTTATGTTTTATTAACAATTTAATTTTATGTTACAGGCTTTAATTGACTATATTCTATATTTAATAGACTTTAATTGATCATAGAAAAAGAGTGGTTAAAAATGTTGATGGTTGTTGTTTTTTTTATTTATTAATAAGATACAGCAACAAGATAATACAAAAAAATTATAAAAAATGATCAGCGTCCGCGTGTAAATAATAGCAACAGTAAATTACATATGAGGTATGTAACAATAATCTATTGTTATAGAACGAGGCAATTAAAATATTATATCTATCTGGGAGGCCCATGTTTAGCAGCTAATTTATTAATGATTAATGAAGCTGATGATATGATAATTTGTGTTATTATTTTTCAAGTAATCATTTACATTGCACGGAAATAGTAAAATACACTAGTACTAGTCTGTTAACACGGATTTGTTTAATTTCTTTTATGACTAACACGGTTATTGTGAACGTAGCATTGGAATTGTTTACCTTTTGCGATGATCGATATCTAAAGAAGAGATAAGTCACATTCGCTCGGTCTTCATACAAATTACAAACACACTTTTCTAGGTAAGTTATCAATCATTGATATACGACATAACGTAACGTCGAGGAACTGCAATCTTTATTGGCTTTAAACGCTTACGTGTAAATCGCTTTATATATTACAAAATTATATTTATTTCCAATTACGTTTAAGACAACCCTGTAATGTTTACTTTAACGTTAAACTTTTAAATGATGCGACTAATATTATATAATATCCACAACGGAACCCTGTCTTGGGAGGACTACCTCACCATTGGCCAGTTTAGATTTATGAATTACATTATAGTTATCCCATAAAAAACATTTACGAAAGGAACCTTTAAAAATAAATCTTTGGGCTATATACGTAAATATACACGTTTTTAAAATAAAATTGAAGTGACAAACGAACTCGCAGTCCATCTGATGGTAAGTGGCTACTGCAGCCTGTAACCAATAAAAAGGCTGCAGATGCTTTGTTACCTCTGGAGATGGAAATCATTACAGCCCCTAATTATATTGGCTCTCTATACCCTTCAGACTGGAAAATCCAGGCGGAATCCAAAGCAGAAATGGAGTCCTACCACCTTGGAATTGAAATGTAAATACGCGTACATATATGAGAAGAAACTTCGCGTTTACACTTATTTATACAACAAGTATATATAATTTATACAACCTACGTCACTGTCACTAAAACAAGTGATGACCGGCTGAGAACTTTGTTTTTATTATTTAAATTATGATGTCATGTCCCGATATAAAAATAAACAATCGCAAAATGTATAAAGGCAGTTGAATATCTCCTTTGCTTTTATTTTATTATGCTTATTATTTTTTTTAATCATTTTATGTGAAAATTATTTTTAATACTAGCTGGTATTCCGGTTGCACCGCAGAAGAAATAATTGTAGAAAAAAATCGTTTTAAATTTAGAAGAGTTGTATTGTTTAATTGAGAATGATAATACATTCATTGAAGTTGAATGATATATAACTTTCAAATAAATTTGTTGGTGCGATACGCGCGCCACCTACTGTAAATTAATTGTACTATCCCTATAACCTTCGCGCAAGTGCAAGCAATAAGTTGATAAAGTTTTACCGCAATCTGACTAACGGTATGGCAGCGCATAAAATAGGAACAAACCAAAATTAATTTTATATATTAAATTAGAATATGTTTCAATATAAGGAAAAGCTGGTATCTATTGTGATATTGACACAATTACCAAAGAAAGTATAATAATCTATTAAAACTGGTTATAATGTGGTTATAATTGAAACCATTATTAATAAATTTCTACATATCGTATTTGAATTTCCTTCTATAAGCATTTTCGGTTTTCTCATCACACTCTCTTGTAGTTACATTTTTATTTCACTACAAGAAAGAATGATTTCTTTAACTGTTATTCCCTTACAATTTTATAGAAGTTTCATTTTGACGGCTCATAAAAAGTAATACCGGGGCGAGCGGGCTTTGCTCGGCGTTAAAAAAACTTGCCTAAATAAACTAGTAAAGTAACATACGCATTTACAACAGTATTTATATAAACAAAATTTAATCCAAATCGTTAAAGCCATTTCCGAGAAACCAATATAATAAAATTATAATGTAAAAGCGTAGCGATCATCATTTATTTAATAATTTGGATTATTTAAGATAATCACCAGCAACCATATATTTATACAATTTATCGTTTTCACAAAAAAAAAAAAACTCAAGTTTTTCAGTTAAAATAAAGCCTAGATCACTCCCGGCATTGCTCTCTATCTGTTCGTGAAGTTTCATCACAATCGGTTTAGCTATCACAATTAGTTCAGACAAAAATTTAAAAAATGGTGATTCATATCTTACTTGTAAGTAAATAACAAACTGAGCTCAATAAAGGACAGTTATTTCGATATTACATACAGACACTTCAATTTTATTTATATAATATATATAGGTATAGATTTAGAAAGTCAGGAATTGCATGTTATTTTATTATTCTCTCCATTCACATTACGATTTATTCGGGTTATATCATTTTTTCAGTTCTATCAGTCAGAATGAAAGTGACAATATGAATTATTTCAATTGAAAATATATGGGATGTTTCGGATTTTATCCCTTAGCAAATGTAGTAATTAATCAAATGATGCTTTTGACATCCTGTATTATTCGAAGAATCTGTCTGGATACCGTTGTAATTTTATTTATGTTGTACATGCCCTTCTAGCTCTATTTACATTAAGATGATTAATCCGTGTATTCGTTTGCTTTTTTAATATAATAAACAAAAAGTAGTGTGATGAGTACCAATTCCTCTTCCATATTTACCAATGAAAGACGTTGGCCTGAACCGAGAAACGCGAGACTCCTGATCAGTATTTTAAGATATGTGCAAGGTGCCGGAATTGAGATTATAAATTTCGACTCTGAATTCAAAGAGATATTCCGCCAATGTAGGTCCAGTTTTAAAGTAGGTTTTTAGAATCAGTGTGTCAGAATAAACTATTTATTATCTAAGTTGCGGATATGCTCAGAGAGGCATTTGTTGAAATGATTAAACAAAACTGCTTGTTTACCTTAAGCGATGCCATATCAGATACGGAGCGGTGTGTTTGGATGGTCTCGAGCTGGTCCAGGCACCAGTCCAGCTCCTCCACGGTCTCTAGGGCTAGCTTCATGTAGGCTTCATCTGAAACAAAAAAATAGGAATGAACTTTTTTGAGATTTAAAGAACTTTATTAATATAACACTAAGATAATATGTTAAGCAATCAATTGTTTTACAAAATTTGTAGGAACAACGATGGGAAAATAATTTAAGTACATTATAAATAAGAAATCAGATCACAGCCTAATTCTATAATTGAAATTGACCACACCTTCTAAAATATCCAATAAGTTTGAGATCCATAGTTTAACATAATAGTGACAATTAAATAATAGGACTGTAGTAAAAATGGTTACTGAACTGAAAACGTATATTTTGAATTTGGTCTTCTTCTTCATCTAAAGTAGCAGTCCTTAGTTTTGTACAGTACTGGACATCAGTTAATCTTACACTGGGAAGGATTTGCCATCTTTGCTGTTCCCTGTCGCGTATGGTTTGGTCAGAGTATTTTACGTGAACTTAATGATTATAACGCCATCTATCTGAAGCCTTAGGTCTTTCTGGCATTTCACACAGTCGCCGTTAGACTGTATGAGGTGATGAACCACATAGTTTTATTAGTGTTCTTAATATTAATGTCTTTTTAACAAATGAATTGAGATGGAAGCAATATATAAAAAGGAAAAATAAAAAGCTAAAATTATACATCAAAGGTAATTGAAAAAGTTATGACGAGTATGTAACAACTTTTATAATATCCAAGCTTATATGCACGTGGTGCATTCTGATAAATAACGAATGAAAAATGTTCGTTTTTACGATCAACATTAGGCGGCATATCAAAACCAACAGCAATATGCTCCGTGTGTTCATTAATTACAGAATATCAAAGTCCACCGCTGAACATAGGCCTCTCCATAGATTGCCTCATAACGAGAATATAATGCCATAGTTGCCACACTTAGCAAACGAGTTGGCAGCCGCAGTTTTTTTATATATTCTACTTGTTGATATATGAAGGCGTTGCTGCCCATCTTTTGGTTTGTTTCCTCTGTCGCCTCTTACGTAACCTTTGTTACTTCTTGTTGTTTAAATAATGTTGATGAAATTAAAATTTCATTTCCATAAACCTAAATAGCATTTAATTATCTTGGTTGTAGAGAGCACGAATGAGTCGTTTGATCAAAGAAGTACCGCACTCGTACGCAAAACAATACTGCTGTGCTTTATGGTTAGTAGTGTGTGTATGGGTTCTGAAACCCATTTTAACTGTAATTAGGCATCCATGTTAGTGCTCAGTGGAAACAACGTATCTATATTTTGATTCTTAATAGAGAAAAGCTGTAGATGTCTATGGGCAACAGCATTTAAGTACTTACATAAGGTGAACAATGTGTTCGTTTGTAATCTTACTTGTAGTATAAAAAATGTTATATAGACTGTTACAAAGGGGAGGTTGTCGGTTTAAAATTAATTGTTGGTATTGGGTAAGCAGGAGCGTACTAATTGAAAATGACGCCTAGGGCATTCATGAAAGTTGCGCCCCTTCGTAAATTATTTCAATTTAAAAACCAGCAACCACACTAAATATATTAAACAGTCATAAATCTTACAAAATATACTAGTTTCTATTTTATAGCGAAAATAATTCCGTAAAACCGTTGCACTCACAATTGCACATTCCTAGCCTACTGCGACACAAACATATCGATAATGTTTTCGAAATCAGTTTTTTTCGCTTCTTCTTGCTCTCTTCTAAGCAAAACTAGGTCGTGTAATCTTTCTTGACTCATTGTAGCCCTCAAATACGAATGTATTAATATAAATTTACTGAAAGATCGCTCATAATTTGCAATGTATACTGCAATTGTGGGCATAATTTGAATGGAAATGCGCAGATTCGGAAATACGCTTTCATCCCCGTACTGCACAATAAATTCAAGTAGCTATATTATGAAGACTTCTGGCCTCATTTCTTGTTTAAGTGGTTTCATCGCTACCGCCTAGGCAAAATAATCAGTTGTGTCAGACCATAGGTCAAGGCAACGTCATAAACAGATCTCCCACCGATTCCCGCATGATTCGTTAAGAGTGAACAGAGCCATTCAGCGTGGTGGGCGTTAAAATCGCCAAGGATCACGATCCTTGTAGAGGGGATTTGTTGTAGCACGGAGTCTGTAGCCATTTAGACGTGTTCGATGAGTCGGTCTGTGTCGCGAGGATGGTCATTGCTATCTACGCACAGCCAAGGGATGGATAGGTCCGTACATTCAAGATTGCCGAGGTGTCGAGAACAGATATCCTCTCTGACGTATACACAAAGCCAAGTTGGCGCAAACTTGGCGCTAAACCCCAGTCGAAAACGAAACTTAATCTCATTCTAAATGCACTGCCAGCGCGCACTACTCATTACCTCTCGCTCCTTCGAGAAGCGCAGGAATCAGGAACGGTATTGTTTGATATAAATTCGTTTATTGTGGTTTATTTTGACTTTTAAATTTAAAAATCGGCAATTTTGCGCGCCCCCCTTTGAAAGGCGCCCGGAGCACGTGCCCTGCTTGCCCTACCCTAGATACGCGTCTGTGGGTAAGTAAAGTAGCGGTGTTGATTACACAAAGGCGTGGACTTCGATGGTCTTTTGTGTGAGATAGTTGATACTTATTGTGAAGTTGCTTAAAATTGTCGATCCTTTAATGATGTTTTAAAATAAAAACAGCATTGTATTATAATATGTACATTAATATAGGTTATTTTTAAATATAAACGAAAGGTCAATAAGTTCATTTGATTATCTATGACAATAAAAAGACATGCTTGAAAAAAATAAAACCTGAGGTGTATATTAATTGCTTAAACACTATTTTACGTGCCATTGGTTTAAAATATTTATAATTTATATATTAAGTCAGCTCAACCGGCATAGGACCACGCTCTCACAGAATACCAGCATAAAATAACAGCTTGATGCTTCTGTGTTTTGTATGCTGAGTGTAGAGAACCTTTGACCCTTTCAATTTTTTTATAGGATAAGGATGACAAACGAGCACACAGTCCACCCGATGGCAAGCGATTGCTGCAGCCCATAGACATCTACATCTATCCTCGATTACAAATCAAAATGCAGATGCGTCGTCAGTCGGTTCCAGTAAAAAGGGTCTCCGGTTCTCTCTCTACACTCACCATACGAAACACAGCAGCGTTAAGCTGCTATTTTACGTTGGTATTCTGTGAGAGCGTGGTCGTTCCCCGGTCGAGCCGAATCATTCGTGCTACAACTATACCAATAATATAGCTGCAGCATGGCTCTACCACGTAAAACGTTACGTTACCACGTTACTGGAAACGAGGTATTCCATCTTAGTCGGCAGGTGTGACAACGCATTTGCATTTTGATTCTTAATCGAGTATAGATGTAAATGTCTATAGGCCACAGCATCCACTTATCATCAGGTGGGTTGTGTGCTCGTTTGTCATACTTATTCTATGGTGATGTTAAATGTATTTTAACTCTTATAAAAATATCCTTATGGTAATTACATAATATGCAATCTAATTCAATACTTTAATAAATTTTTTGCTTTTTGCAGCATCTTTCTAGTTATAGAATAAAATTTTATTTAAATATAAAATTAAAATAAAACTATGTTCTTAAACAAGCGTACCTTGAATTAAATGAGAACCCTGAATAAAATGGGTAGGGCTCCCGATTAGGGTTAGGTTTTAGGGACTTAGGGACTAGACGAAACTACAATATTTTAATAAAGGCTGATAATTTTAACGATGGCTGGGTGGATATAAAAAGTTGGCAGCCCTAGTTCGGACTTTTGTGACATTTTATACTTTACAAAAAAAATCATGTTTACTTCAGGAATTTGAAATTCCGATTTTTAGGGTAATAAAATCTGAAAAGAATGGTTTCTCGAATGTTAAAAGATAAAAAATCGCTATATTTTGCGAGTATATATCTAAAATTTTGATTACCGTAATTAATTGAATTATAATTGACGTAAAAAAACAAGTTTTATTCATCATCATACTCGTTACTGCCCTTCACAAGTCCACTGCTGAACATAGGGCTCCCAAGAAATGCCACAAAGCACGGTCTTGAGCCACTAGGTGGCTTTAATTTTATTAGCACACATAAATTAATATTTAGTCGATGTGCGAATTGCTAATGTTAACGAATAGTTGTAATCGTTTTCCTCAGCACTGTACCAAATTTTGTGTTTCAGTGCCGAGCGTAGTGAGTGGACTAATCATTCAAGGTCATATACTAATTGGCGAAGTTTGGAAAGGCCAAAATTCAGTAGGTTGATAAGCTATAATGATGATGAATGATGATAATGCAGAGCAGTGTTTAGTAGGATGTGAACCGTTTTCTACTGCGATCATCGATTCGCCTGTCAACTATGGCGATTACAGGAAAACTTTTTTTAGGATAGTTTGGCTAGTGTTTACTATGTGCACATGTCTATATGCCTAGTACATGCACATGTCTGTGTGCTTAGTAGTGGACGGTTAAGTTTATAATCATGACAATATGTACTTTGATCACCAGCTTAATGAAAGCAGGAAAATCATTTCTTTGTGATTCTGACATTTGATTTCATAGTAATCGATGTTCCTAGTCGAAGATGCACGACGAGGTCTCGATAAGAGGCGACCTCCGTTGATTACACATCGATGCTGGTGGCATGCACGGATGCGGTACGTGATTTGTACGTCACTTTGAGGTCTCATTTTCAGATAGCCCGTGAGTTTTGGCCTTATGTGAAGTAAATTAGCGTTACATGTAGTAAATATTGATAGTTTTCATAAACTGCTTCGTCACACGGATGAATGACACTTGAGTGAGGCAGTGACGTTTCCTCGTGATGCAATATGATAAGGATAAGATTAAGACCAAAGAAATGAAATCCCTATAAAAATGATTTGCAATAGGTTATTTTTATTATAATATTTTTAATTCGGATTTTAAATATTTCCTTGTTCAAATCAGTTTGGATCACAGTACTGGTTCACTGTTGAACAAAAATATAAGAACCGTGACCTATGTGAGCTAACTTTGAACACTGCATAATTTATTTCCTTTATTGTAAATTGTTAACTTCATAATTTTCTTTGCATCCATCAGCTTATATTAAAGCCAAAAATTCTAAAAAGACGTACCTACATACAAAGTGTGATTGCGCGCCGGTAGTCACATTAATACATATGATATGTTTTTGTAATGATATCTAATAATATTGACTTGAGAATAATAAATTTAGTATCAGCTTATTTTAAAAAATTTCGACCGGTGTCAAAAAAAATTATATTCTTGGGTATGGTAATTGTCGATTAAAGCATTGTCAAAAATTTCATTGAAAAAAAAAGCGTTTCATAGTTATAGCAGGCCTAACAATATTCTAGACCAGTGATGGAAAGCAACAGTTCAGTCACTATGGTTCTGGTATTATTATGATTGCCGATCCGTCTGTTGAGTGTGGTTGCAACGACAAAATAAATCATGTCAACTTGTGAGAGAATTATGCGAAAATTGGCCAGGGTAGCTTTGCGAACGTACGTGCCTTCAGTTCCTTATTAAGCGAGCAATCTGAGTCCAATCCCCGCTGATAAATAGTAAACATAATTAAAAGTTCTTATTTCCGTCCATCCATCCATTACAGCCTATTGCATTGGCTATATTGCACTGAACATACATTGCACTGAACATAGGCCTATAGATTGCCTCATAATGGCCACATTTTTATTATTTTGAGTTGTTATCGGCAAGATGCTGCTGACCATCTCCTGTTTCAGTTTGAACCGTATGGGGTAGTGGATATTCTTATACCACCACTACACGGTTGTAATTTATGTGTAATTATTTGCCACGCGGAAAATAATTACTGTGAGGAATAACAAAAACCGGCCAAGTGCGATTCGGACTCGCGCATGTATGGTTCCGTACCATCACACACGTTTCTAGTAGGGGAGCCCCCTTTAATTTTTAATTAATTTTTAATTTTATTATTTGTTGCTATAGCGGCAACAGATATATACATTCTGTGAAAATTTCAACTGTCTACCTATTACGGATCATGAGATACAGCCCGCTGATAGACAGACGGACGGACGGATGGACGGACGGACAGACAGCGTAGGCTTAGTAATAGTGTCCCGTTGGTTACCCTGTGGGCACGGAACCCTAAAAATCGAGCACGTCAAGCTGTGTAGCGGATGATAATAACGATTTATTTCTTTGCTTATTTTGTACACTTTTACATAAAACTCTGGTCTTACAATGCGTAGTGAGTTTGCGCGTTTAATAATTGAAAAGAAAACCGATTGCACTATTGCGGGATTTATGATTTACAAATGATGGAGATAAGCGAGTTACTGTACCTATGCTCAGAGATTACTTTTCAAAGTGCATTTCTCCATAAACAATGCCAGCGGTCATTAACACTGTTGCGACGGCCATTGTACGAGTCATGCGGTATTTTTATGAAATCTGAAGAGAGAAAGCGTACTGTCTGCTACGCCTGCTACCTAGTTATAACACCTCATTATATTATGTACAAAAATAAAATATATTTTTAGTTAGATTAAGGACACTTAAGAGATTAAGAACTTATAGAATACAAAATTAGGTTCATGATTATATTTTATCTATGTGCAAATCATTGTATTGGATAGTGAACAGAATAAAATAAGATACGTCCACCGTCGTTATATTGGTTTGAAACGTTGCTTTTGTGATGCATTATGAAGAAATATACAGAAATAATATTATGGAGGAGGCTTATTACGTTCAGCAATGGACTTGTGATACGACTAAAACGAATTAAAATAATCAAAACATTGTGTTGCAAAATATGACGATTTTCGGTCGGTTATCAAAGCAGAAGTTAATAAACTGTTTTCAGGGCATAATATAGCATATAACTAAAATAATATCGTAAATTCGATTACTCGTCTTCACCTTTCTGTACACGTTGTACATATTGAAAGAAGTTTAAGAAGCCAATACAAGAGCACGCACACAATAAATCAAGACCCGAAAATCAATAATAACTGCTAATTAATAGAATTAGGCGTTACTTTGCGGAAATCCTTAAATTATATATCGATATCTTTATTAAATAGCAGCTGTTTTGGCTCAACGCTCACTTAGCGGTCAGCCACCGCATATGTCTTTCCCAGTGTAGTGGTGTTGGAAGTAGTGGTGCTGGGATTAGTGGTGACGGGGATAATGCACGCAATTGAGGGAGGGCGGGAGCTGCTCTTCAAACTAGGTAAGACAGATCATTTTGTTTTATTACGCGGATCTTAGCAAACTCATTATTGACGACTTTAATAATAACTGCCTTTGTACAATTGCTCTTGCTACAATTTGAATCCAGGATATTTATACACAACTCAGTAAACTCGGCACTGAGACACATGACTGTCAGTCTATATGTTATGAACCAAGTCATTATTTGGGCAACATTTATTGATTATTGAGGTGAAATAGTTTTCGGTACTCATGCGCCGATTCCTCCTGGACTATTAACATGGTTAGGTTTGATTAGGTTACGTTGAATCATATTGCCCAGCAGTTACGTAGCAATATTCATAATGACCAGACAATGTGATTAATAATGACGTTAAAATCAGTATTAATTTCATAATTTGACTTGTCATTATTCATATTGCCCGGGCATTATAAATAGTGCCCCAATTAATCACTTGGTCCATAACATATACATGTATAACATATACATTAACCCAGTGTTTATTGAGAGCATTAGGAATAATCAAAAGTCAATACGCGTCATGTAATTAAAAATTATTTAAACTTCATTATTTATCACAGTGTCTGGTCATTAAGAATGTTAATGCGAGGTTGTTGCGCAATTTAAAAATAATTTAGATACATTTGGAAGGACGTAGCCGACGTGGCAGACGAGCCGTGGTAGCTCAGGGGCCAAAACGCTCGCTGTAAATTTCACGCGAGCAACCCGGGATCCCCGCCGGTACCAATGAAATTGTTAACTGCAAATTTTAAGTGCTGATTTACCACGTGCCGGGCGGTGAAGGAAAACATTGTGAGGAAACCTGCATGTTTGAGAAATAAAAAGAAAAAAATATTTACGTGGTAGAGCCATGCTGCAGCTATATTAGTGGTATAGTTGCAACACGAATGGGTCGGCTCGACCGGGGAAGGATCACACTCTCACAGAATACCTGCGTAAAATAGCAGCTGTGTTTCGTATGGTGAGTGTAGAGAACCGGGGACCCCTTTTACTGGAAATGAGGCATTCCATCTTAGCCCTGACGGGTGACAAGGCATCTGCATTTTGATTCATAGTAGAGGATGGATGTAGATGTCTATGGGCCACAGCAACTACTTACCATCATGTGGACTGTGTGCTCGTTTATCTCCCTTATCCTACAATAAACCTAATAATAAACCTAGTTTTACCTGGGCTTATTTAGAGTTCTCCATGATTTTTGGGTAAAGTCCAAATCTATGCATATACATATACATAAAATTGAAGTGTATGTCTGTAATATCGCAATAATTGCCCTTTACTGAGCTCAGGGGTAAGTTGCGTGACTTTAAACCATAAATAACTATATTTTACCTAAAAATCTTGGAGATCTGTTTTGTGTAATTGTAAAATTTGTAAAATATGTAAATAATCTTTAATTATTATCTTAAATCTAGAAGAACCCTCTTCTAGGTTCAAGATAATAATTAACGGGTCGAGGGCGGGTTGCTAGTAATTTGCGGGTGACTAATTGAAGAAAACCGGCGCATTACATATGAAGAGATTTGAGGACATTTGGATATTAGTATGAGTCAAATTATCTTTAAAGTTAGCAAACTTTTTTGCCAGCGGTTTCCTCGTGAGCTCACCCCAGAACGAAAACGGCTCGAATTGATTGATGTAAAAAAATGTTCAAATGCTGTATATGACATTGTGACAGGAGATGAAGCCTGGATATATTGTTACAATCCGGAAAGAAAGCAAGAGTCTTCTGTATGGATGTTCGAAAGCGACAGCAAACCAACAAAATTGAGGCGGGCAAGAAGCAGGTGCAAAAAAAAAGATTGCGTTTTTTTCTATATTTGTCTCATATAGGGCGCTTTTAAAACTGTTCGAATATAATAAATAATGTGTCCATGATATATAAGAGACAAAATATGTAACTGTCCAATTTATGACAAGTTGTTACTACAGCCTACTAGACCTGCAATCAAATTCAAACAAGATGGCAACAAACAGGTCGGTTGTCGCTTCTGAGGACAAAGATCGAACCCCTCACAGCAATACATAGCATCATACATACATAACATACATAACATCTCCATACTCTTCCAGCGGGAACACAACGGACGTACTCCTGCTTCGAGAGAGCTGTACGTATCCAGACATGCACCTAGACAGGAAAGGAGTTCTACCAAGTAAATAAATAATCTCTTATCTCAATAGCATTTCGTATTAATTTAAAGATGTTATAACTAATCTCAGTTGCATTTATTTAAAGAATAAACTTGTCGACATCCTAAGCAGTATTGTATTTATTTATAGATTTTGTTTATTTCACAAATATTTGGAAGCACATACTCGTAACAGTCACATTTTCGTTTTTTATGTTTCACTCACAGCACTTCATTAAAACACAAGAAATAAGAAAATAGCACAATTTTAACAAATGTGTACTGCCAATAACGCTTGTTTATTGATTGATAAAGACACCTTATGGATGTTAGCCGCTCAGGTTCGAAACAGATACTGGTAATTGACTGTGACAATTACAACGTCACGACTTCAGAATATTTTCCGACGCAACTCTAATCAGAAAGACCACTTTTATCTACAATAGATTATAAATATTAGGTCCTTACATATGAAATTAGCGTTTTGTACGGGAGGAATATAAAGTCTTTTTTTTTTGTAAAATATATTTAATTAATCAAAGTATGCACCGTTGTTATCTATGCACTTTTGCCATCTCATAGGTAGTTCATTGATCCCTTTACTAAAAAACCATGGGGGCGAGAATCAATAAACTCTTTGAAGGCGGTTTGGACTGCCGCATCGGAGTTGAATTTTTTTCCTTGTAAGAAGTTGTCCAAATTCCGGAAAAAATGGTAATCTGTTGGAGCAAGGTCCGGGATAGTACGGTGGATGTCGCAGACATTCCAATTGTAGCTCATCTAACTTAGTGGTTCTTTGTTGTGCAGTGTGTGGTCTTGCGTTGTCGTGAAGCAGCAGTGGCCTAGAGCGATTGACCAATCTCGATTGTTTAGCAGCTAGTTCTCCCTTCATGGTTTGCAGTTGCTGACAATAGATATCTGCCGTAATCGTTTGGCCAGATTTTAGAAAGCTGTAGTGAACGACACCGGCGCTAATCTACCAAACACTCACAAGTAACTTTTTTTAGGAAGTATTTAATAGTCTCTAGCAAATTGTTTCCTTATCTAGCGAATCTTTGTACCATCGAGTACTAAGTACTGTGAGTGTGAGAGAGAGTGTTGTTAGTTTATTGAATATTGACGTCTATTTAACTTTGGTTATTGGTATACTTAGTCCGTTTTAAGATAGTGAAAATTAAATCTTAATGAAACTTCCCTTCATATTTTACAGAGACCACAGAGCATTAAGTGTCTGACATTGGCATTAGAGTAATATATATATATTACGTAAAGATAAAACTCTGTACACCTTTTTAAGCAAATTGCGCGCTAGGTGAAGAGTGAGATTTGGCATAATTAAAGTTTATATGGACAAGGAGTGCAAAAAGCTAAAAATTTATAAATAACTAGCTGGTACTTATATATGTATATATAATGTAACTATGTACTTCTACTAAATTCTAGCTCCATGATTAAACAATAATACGTTAACTCCAAGTTACAACTCTTCATTCCGATGTTGCAGGGGTAATGGCTCGTCTGAGTATCTGCCAATTTTGAATAGTTTGTGTGTTTTAGACAATTCACTAGTAAAATTTTGTTTATTTGTTTCTCATGTATATTCCTGTTAATGTATTCTTTCAAACTAACTTAAAAATTAATACAACATGTCACTACTCCTACGAGCTACTATATTGCTTTTACTCGTAGTATGCTCAAATGGGTGAATATATATAAAACAGACCGCTAAATCCTTAATAAGTGTAAAAAGAAAAGCTAGAAAGTTGGAAAAATACATTTTATAGCATGGCCTTAAGGAAGATTTAAAGGCTATAAGGCGCTTAATTGAAGAAACTAAACCATTTACTTTCAGAGTTTATAGAATAACGATAAAGTGCGCGTTATCTCTGTAAACATAGTAAAGTAAAATGTAATACTTTTAATCTCCCTAGATATATACGAGTACATGCACTTAGTTCTTATTTTAGGGGTCTGTGCACTTAGCGTTGATATTAAAATTAATGTAAGGTTTAAGTGTACATTATAAAATTATATAACTAGCTGGTACCCAGCGTTTTGCTGCCGCAGAAGAAATAATTGAGGAAATATAGTTTTAAATTTCGAAGAATTATATTGTTTTAATAGGAATGATAATACATTCATTGAATTTGAATGATATATTATAACTTTCAAATAAATTTGACAGTACGATACGCGCGCCACCTACTGTAAGTTAATTGTACTATGCCTATAACCTTCGCGGAAGTGCAAGCAATATGTTGACAAAGTGCAAGCAAAATGTTGACAAAGACCAAAAAAGACACGTTTACAAAAAAAGTTTACCGCAATCTGATGAACGGTATGGCAGCGCATAAAATACGAATAAATAAACATTAATTTTTGTTTGTTCGTGATTTGCATATTAGATTAATAAACCTTTATGTGAATATAAATTCATTTGGTTTAAAACAGCCTTATAGTTATCTGGATAAAGACCTACTTAATAAACAAATAAAGCGCAACTGCCCATACGCCAAAGGTTCTCCCATCGTACATCATTTTAGTGTAACCGACGTAGCGTGACTGCAAACCGGCTTTATAGCTCGAGTTGTAGCAGTTTAAATGCCACACACGGTGTTTTACTAGAAGGCATGGAGGTAGCCGATGGATGCAGATGGCTCAGGAACTTGTTTTGTGGCAGTATTATGAGATCTATGTTCAGCAGAGGACTTGTGATGAGCTGCAATTATTATGATGATGAGTCCTTACGACTAAGAATAATGTCTGATAAATAATGTACAAGTCCAAAATGCCATGATGGAGTACGAGGAATAAAGTATAAGAATAGTAATTCACAATAACGTATCCTTTAGATAGAATCGCATGTTTAAGTTGCACGTTTTTTGCGTTGGACATGTTATAATTTGACAGGCCGTTGTTTAAGACACGTGGACATACAAGAACGTGTTTCTCGCACATGCTGGACGCGTCGCCCTCCTGTTCGCTCGTCACTGAATTTTTACACTTACCGGCTGTTGATTAAGGTGATAGGGTGGTTGCCCTTTTTAGTGCCAATTTCAACTTTAAAATTTGTGCTATTTTAATTTGAGCACAACATTTGTAAGCTATTTATCCGAAATGTAATGTACATTCATTTACAATCATGTTATTTCAAGAACCATTTAAAAAACAACGATAAACGAAAAAAGGCGTTATGGCTCAAATTCCAGCCTCCCTGTACCAAATGTAGTTCTTTTGTGTACCTTATGGCAGCCTAGCATAGGGTTCTGTCCTTCGAGCTTTTGGTAGTTTCCTATTGTAGGTAAGTTTAAGAGGCACAGAGTGGTGACAACTTCTAATTTTGAATCAATTACTGTGTTATGGTTTTAAGAAGAGCGATTTTCATTTAACACTACACAATTAATAAAATCAAATTGTGATAAAAATATATGTAGCACATGGATTTCTTATAAATTAATCATCCAAATAAACATGGCTTTCTCCATAGAATGACGCAAAGAACAGTCCTCATTCACTTAACTTTTCATGAATTATTCGTTTATGTATTAAGTTACAATAATTTTAGCTTGTTTTTGTCTTTCTCAAAAAAAATATGACGTGTACTTAATACACAACAAATGTCTGATAGAAAGGAATTACATCTTTTGCTAAAATTTCAATTTAGAAACCAATTTTATAATTATTGTATAACATAGACAATCGAAATAGATCTTAACTTCCTTAGCGCTGTCGTCTAGTCTCAAAGTAAGTTGTGTCCTAATTAGGTAATGATATTTATTCCAGTTCATGACAATCCTGATTTATATTACGCGGCTGAAGTTAGGCGCTTCGTATTAGGTGCCTCAAACCAAATAACAAGCTGACTGCCGACATTATGCACTCTATACATTTCGTATATCTAATTACAGCCCCATTAATTCCCACTAAAAGAAAATAAAAAACTTATAAGTCAATTTATTCAAAAGTAACTACATGACATGACTATAGTCATATTTATGCAAATCACAAAGCCAATGTAAAATAACCCCAATTTTATCGGGACCATAACTTGTCAAAAAAGTAGGAATTTTCGGTTGCCTACGTGTTTTGATTTTAAATTTAACATTGATAGTTTTATAACTGCGTGATAATATTCGAAATATGCTTTTCTCTAATTAGAGGAAAGCATAATATTTAAGAAAATAAAAAATTAAAACGAAAATAAGAAACTAAAAAAATCTTTCGTAATTACGAAAGATGTTTTTAGTAGACAATATTTCTAGTTAAGACCACTAGAAATCTTATTTTGAAGTAAAAAGGCAAAAAGGCTGGTATTAGGGCCACCCACCTTAGTAACAAGGCCGACATCTTGTTGTTTTCTTTCGTGTGTATTAAACGATTTATTTTTTTCACCATTATGTACCTATGTATGTGTTCATATACGTATATAGTATATGTATGAACGTAATAAGTATATATGTATGTATGTATTATAATAATAGAGAAGTTGCTTTTTTTGCCACAAATTTATACAATATAAATGAAAGAATAATTCATTTAAAGTATATTTAAATAATTTTTTTATTAACAATTCCATTTTTTTAGTAATTATTAATAAAAAATAATTGATTTTTTGAACGTCGTGTGACGTCATTATATCCGTTGAAGCTGTGAGCCAATCGCAATCATACTATACTTTTGTATTTTCTATATTCGGATCACCATGTGTCATAACAAAACATATTAATATATATAACCTGTATTAAGCGTCTCCCACGCACAAGTGACTTGCGGTGGCGGCTAACCGCGAACCTCGGCTTCAGCCGCTGTAACAACACACTACCGCGGTCACAGGCCCTGAACCTGAAGCGCTATTCGCCGTGGTGTCTATGCTACGATCGGACGTCAGTCAACATTATATTCAGCAATATCCCATATTTTGTTTTTAATCTTAATGCTTTTGTAATCACGGTGTGAAGTATCATAAAGTACTGGATGATTTTGCTAAACGTTGTCGAAGTTTCTATTAAAATCTCTGTATTTAGTGCCATTTTTCACGCGGTACACGCGGCCTGTTGTAAAAAACGCGCAAATGCGATGCCGCGCTGCGGCCACACCTTGCCAACACGCACGTGGTGGCGGAGAGGGCGGGGCTTGCGCCCGCGGCCAGCCGCTCGCAAGCCGCGACATGGCCGCAGATTTGTTGAAATGAATTGATGAATTGAAACATGGGTTTGCAGACTCATTTAAACTGCAAGCGAATACAACTGTTTTTAATATTAGGTCCTTACATATGAAATTAGCGTTTTGTCGTACTGACCACTTTGATATGAAATATCTCCTCTTTGGTTAAGAATTCCAAATTCAAATTTATAAATTCATTTAGCTGGTACATTTGAGTTTTGAAAACAGTCATTCATATGTTTTTTCCTCATTACTTTTTTCTTTGGCGTCGCTTATTACCGCACAATGGAAAACATGAAATATCGGTATATTTACGAGTACGAGTTCTACCGTGGCACCAGTGCTGCAGAAACAGCTCGAAGGATTAATGATTGTACGGCGCTGGTGTCGCAAAAGAAAGCACGGTACGTTTTTGGTTTCAACGTTTTCGTTCTGGAAATTTCGACCTTCAGAACCAACCCCGTGGACGGCCGGAGACCAAAGTGGAAAATGAAGAATTAAAGGCTATTGTGGAAGCGGATCCATCACAAAGCACTTCAGAGATAGCTGCAGGCTTCGGGGTAAGTGATAAAACTGTATTAATCCACTTGAAGCAAATCAGGAAAGTAAAAAAACTTGAACGATGGGTACCTCATGAATTGAGTGAATCAAATTTGCAAACACGCGTCGACTGCTGTGTTACTTTGCTCAACCGACATAATACTGAAGGGATTTTAAATCGAATCATTACTTGTGATGAAAAGTGGATACTGTACGATAATCGGAAGCGCTCGTCGCAATGGCTGAACCCTGGAGACCCAGCCAAAGCCTGCCCTAAACGAAAATTGACTCAGAAAAAGTTACTTCTGAGTGTTTGGTGGACCAGCGCCGGTGTCGTTCACTACAGCTTTCTAAAATCTGGCCAAACGATTATGGCAGATATCTATTGTCAGCAACTGCAAACCATGAAGGAAGAACTAGCTGCTAAACAACCGACATTGGTCAATCGCTCTAGGCCACTGCTGCTTCACGACAACGCAAGACCACACACTGCACAACAAACAACCACTAAGTTAGATGAGCTACAATTGGAATGTCTGCGACATACACCGTACTCCCGGGGAGTACGGTGTATGTCGCACCTTGCTCCAACAGATTACCATTTTTTCTGGAATTCGGACAACTTCTTACAAGGAAAAAAATTCAACTCCGATGCGGCAGTCCAAACCGCCTTCAAAGAGTTTATTGATTCTCGCTCCCATGGTTTTTTTTAGTAAAGAGATCAATGAACTACCTTTGAGATATGAGATGGCAAAAGTGCATAGATAACAACGGTGCATACTTTGATTAATTAAATATACTTTACAAAAAAAATTGACTTTATATTCCTCCCGTAAAAAACGCCAATTTCATATGTAAGGACCTAATATTTTTTTAATTTTGACAACGTAAACATGAGTGTTTTATCATTTCACCATGCGGTGGCGTTACTAAAGCAATATAATGACGTCACTGGCGTTTGAATTTATATTTTAGAAAAACCATTTTTAATTGTAAAATTACATGAAAAATCAATTGTTAACTTTTTTTTAATTTTTCTTAATAATTTTTAGTAAACTTTCAAAAAAAATTTAAAACCATGCAACTTCTCTATTGAATAAATAATTTTTTTTAAGTATTTTCAATAATCTAACTGCTTACACTGTCATACGTACCTATTGTATACAACATGTAACAAAAACCCTGTGGTTCCCGTTAAGTGCGTTATCAGAATCAGTATTCACACGTATAGAATTTTTTTTCACAAAATTCGACCAATATTTTTTTTTATTTTAATTAAAAAAATTAGTCAATTTTATGTGGTTTTATTACCTCTAACTGACAGGAGCACTGGTAAAGCGGGGTCTTTAACAATCCTCTCACTCCCCAGACAATGTAGAGGTAATAAAACCACATTCAATTTACAAATTATTATTTTTTTATAAAAAATAAATTTTTTAATGGTCGAGTTTTCTGAAAAAAAGTTATTTATATACGTTTGAATACTGATTCTGATAACGCAAATAATGGAACCACAGGGGTTTTTGTTACATGTTGTGTGTATAATAAATAGTAGCAATTAATAATAACAACAAAATTCATCTATTAGAGTCACCGAGCAAAATCTGGCGGACCAAGTTCGGTACATCATGTGCTGAAAAATATTTGGTGACGCCGAGTTCGAACGACTGCGACGTAAGACTGTTCCCCCATTGGATGATAATACTACAGATGGAGAAGAGGCTCCACAAGATGCGCACGATGATGGAATAGTCGCCCATGAACTAGAGCAAATCTTCCATTAAGTTAGTTTGCCTCAACTGGACATAACACCAAAACTGACGGAGCGCATAGACGATCTAAAGTAGAGAATCGCTGCTTGGGAAAAGCGAATTCGGCCATACAGAGGGCACACTGAAAGTTATGTTTGAATGACTGGCTCATAAATGTTTGAATTTCGAATGTTATATTTTTAAGACATGAGAAACTATTTTGTATTTTGTGTTTCTTTTTGGCGGTGTGAATTGTTCTTTATTACAAGTTGAATTTTGGTCAATCGTAGAAAAATGGAATTAACGCGAAAATATTTTGGGGCGATGATTTTTTATTATATTAAAAGTTGCTTGCTTGGGAGGGAAACCTTATTTGTGCACCGTAAGCTGTTGGTACGCAGAATTTGATCCTTTTTTATTTTATAGAAAGGGGTGACAAACGAGCACACATTCCACCTAATGGTAAGTGGATGCTGTGGCCCATAGACGTCTACATTTATCATCGATTAAGAATCAAAATGCAGATGCGTTGTCACCCCTGAGGACTAAGATGGAATGCCTCGTTTCCAGTAAGAAGGGTCTCCGGTTCTCTACACTCACCATACGAAGCACGGCAGCATTAAGCTGCTATTTTACGCTGGTA
The DNA here is from genome assembly GCA_029286625.1 of Parnassius orleans. NCBI lineage: Eukaryota > Metazoa > Arthropoda > Insecta > Lepidoptera > Papilionidae > Parnassius > Parnassius orleans. The sequence continues at coordinate 532,412 of JAGSMP010000149.1, forward strand.
TTCTGTGAGAGCGTGGTCCTACCCCGGTCGAGCCGACCCATTCGTGCTACAACCATAATATAGTTGCAGCGTAGCTCTACAACGTACAAACGTACTCAACTGCGATCGCTGAGGAAAATGAGGCTACTGTAAGACGACTAATTGGAGACAACCGGCGCATCACCTATGAGGAGATTCGAGGACATTAGTATATTGGTATAAGCCAAATAAAAAAATATACATCAACATTTAAAAGTTAGAAAATTTTGTTGTCGCTGGATTCCAAAAGAACAAAAAGGGGCTCGAATTGATTTGGTGTAAAAAGTATTGTTAAAGTATGACCACGGACATTTAAATGCTGTGAGTGAGATTGTGACAGAAGACAAACATGGGTATATTTTTACATTCCGGAAAGAAGGCAACAATCTTTTACAACAAAAGCAAACTAACAAATTTGAGGTAGGCAAGAAGCGTTGGCATAAAAATTATGGATTTTTTTTCTACCAAACGGGTTCTTTCTGCACGATCCCACTTGATGAGCAAACGACAGTTAATGCTGAGTGGTACACCACCATTGGTTTGCCCGGTGTCTTTGAAAAATTTAGGGAAAACGACCAAGAAGTCGCATCCTATTGCACCATGACAATGCTTCGGCGCACGCTGCGAACAAGACAAAGTCAAGTCATTTTTGGCTTCTGAAAAGGTGGAGCTCGTGACCCAACCCAAACACACAGTTCAGACCTTGCCCCATGTGATTTCTTTATTTTCCCAAAATCAAGGATATGATGAAAGAAATCGTCATTTCAGAGTTACGCGAAGAGGCTTTGGAGCGACCAATGGTACATGGAACGGGATCCGCACCTAATTACGCCGACACTGTCGCCTTCTGTTGTAGACTTTGATCAGACCCTGTAAATCACAGCGAGGACCTTTGGACTGAAAATATGGCGAGTTAGTATCGTACCCATGGACCATGTCAGTCGCGCTTATGACCACTACACCAACGAGGTAGTCAAACTAAATAAAGATACGTAGGGGTATATTCCAGGGCTCATGTTTAAGTGCATTCTGGTTTTGTCAATCTCTGAACCCTCCATTGTTGGAGGGCTCCGAGAGGGGATTTCAGTTTCGAAAAGGAGGAAAAAAAGTGACACACATTTTCAATATGGATGATGTTAAACTATTGGCGTCCAGTAACTGCGATCGAGTCGATTTTATGGAATTTCTAAACTTTAATTGTGATTTTCGCAATTCTATCAGAATTGAGCTGGGGACGGATAAGACTGCGGTTCTCCACGTTGAAACGGGGTAGAATCGCTCACTCTGATGATATGGACTTATCTATGCCAATCGACATACGGGACCTTTCCGAGGCTGAAACACCGATACCTGGGTATGTCACAAAATAAACAGCAACATAGATAATTAACTTTCAATAAAAAGTGATAGCTGACTTCAAAGTACTGAATTAAATAGGATAAAATAATTTCAAGTCTGACATCGGGGCTTTAATTCTTCTATATACTATGTCTTAGCAATGTCTTCAGAATGTGAAATTATTTTATTCTTTTTAGTTCTTTGAAGTCGGCTTTTACTTTTTATTAAAAGTATTTTTTTCTGAAATTGCGTCGAATTACGTTGTAAGTCACATTATGTAAATATTGAAGCGATTTCTCTTTAGTAGGCCAGTAAATTTTTGCGACGCAAATAGCGTTAAGAAAAGTTTTGCTTATTCATATTTTTCCGTCAAAACATTCAATGATCTTATCGTATATAAGCGATGATGGAAAATTGATTGTTCAAGACGAATTTGAAAACAGTTCTTAGAAAAACAGAAGTTTTCCTGAGCAGTTTAATTAAGAAGTTCATTAATATAGGATTGTATTGACTTTCAAATTTAAAGCATACAATATGTAGAAGCATTGTCATATCAGGGTCAGGTAAAAAATGTCCAATAATAGATACTAATCGGTCGACATCGGGGAACTTCTAGCGTATATCACATACATATGGGGCGAGGCTCTAGAGAAGAATGGGAAAGCATTGCTGTTGGCCTTTATGTCTCAAAAGCCTTTAACAGGGTCTGGCACGCTAGCATTTAGGCAAGCTTACAGCGTATTTCCTGGTCCAATCAGCTGGGTGAGGACTTCTGAATGAATGGTCTCTCCAAGTCGTTGTGGAAGGCTACTCTTCCAAACCTATGACAACCAATGCCGGAGGCCCTCTGGGGTCTGGTCTTTTCACAACTTTTTGCTATGGGAACGCAGATGACAGTACTTAGTGCTTGGACCAGTCGGGATCAAATCCAGTCCGAAAGTGCAGCTATTGTTGTGCGTGTGAATTTCTCACTGCAGACAGTATCCGAATGCCAATCTCGTGACATTCTACGCCTCCAAAACACAAACGTGTCTCTTTACCGCGAAAAGGACCCAACTCACCTTGGCTCCTTCTTTCCATTTCGGAAAAAAGGAGCCAAGGTTATAAAATAAGGAATTGTGGTTTCTTTTAACCTGAACTTTAGCCGGTTCATTGAGTCCAGGGCCAATGCAGTTGCAAGGAAGTTAGGTGCTATTGCAAAGACGCGTTAATAATTCAGGCCAGGACAGTTACTTGAGCTATATAAAGCGCAAGTCCGGTCGAGCATGGATTCTTGCTGCCATATATGGCAGTTAAATGGCTGGTGTTAGTAAATTTCACTAAGCGGCTTTTGGCTCAATGGAAAGCTTGCTAAGAGGCTTATTAGTGACACCAATGTGGTTGGAACCAGTCTCGAGCACAGGCGCAAAGTATCCAGCCTTTCGATGTTTTACAGGAATTGCATGAATTAATTCCTCCCTCCTTATTTCATAATAAGACCACCAGACGTATTCAAAACAAACGGTATGCTTCTTCGTTTATATTATTTGTATAGTAAGTCAAGCACGTGCGTTCACTGATCAACAACGGACGGATCGCACGCATCACATCAGGCCGTCGGTGAGGCCGACGCAATTTCTCGAAGGGGCAACTATTCCGATAGTCATACAAATTACCGGTCAGGGGACGCACCGCCGCCATTCTATTATATCCGTATGATATACAGTAAATAATATCATCATCAACATGGAATATATAATACATGGAGTATATGATTATATTCTCTTTTTGAATATATCATGTTTTTTTCTTTTTTTCGTCCCTCTTTTTCTGCCAGCTAACAAGAAATAACCACAAGTTCTTCGTAATCACTTTCCATTTCGTCTCGCACATACAGTTTCCGTTCGTCCACTTGCCACGAAAATTCTAATTCTATTGTTAAAAAATCTGATTGCAAATGGCCTTTTTGGCGGCAAGCGCAACGCTGCAGTACTGTATCTGCAGCAATAGGATTGGGACTGGGATGCACTACCAGAAACTGATCCGACTGACCGATCAGTCCGATGCGTCGTGTGGACGCGTACCTTAAATCGATTTTGTTTTAATAGAGCATACTTTATAGGTAAATTGTCAGTAGGTAAACAATAAAAAAGTTTATAAAACAGTTTATGAAATGAAATGTCTTTTATCTTTCAAATGATTGATTGAAGCAATATGATTTTAAGAATTGTTTTTTATTTGCAGTGTTTTATTCAAGAAAAATATTTCAACTTATTTAAACCGATTAAGATAAATTATCAAAGGAAACACTCAAAATTGAGTAGGGTAGACTAATTTATTTTGTAACATTTAATAAAATATTTAATAAAATTATATATTTTATATTATATATAAATAAAAAAAAATGTTGTACTTGTTTCACTAAATAATAGTGAAACACAACAGAACCAGACCCGAGAACAGCGATTATTAGGAACAGCGCTAGGGCATTAGCATCAAAGTATTATTTCACGGTTTTATTTCGAATTTACGTTCTGAATTAGGACTAATGCTGCACGAATGGCACGCAATATTGTAGACGTATGTATGGTGTATGGTGTATAACAAACGTCAAGTGTTTCCGGTGTGTGTTCTGGCAATTTCCTGCCTAACAACGAGCCGTGTGGGTGATCGGAGACATAATTCTGTAATGATCACATGGAACGTGCTACGCTAACAAAAACTATATATATCTTACCTAGAAGATTACATGTCGAGAGTACTAAGATATTAAATGTAAAGGGATTAAAAATTTCATGTTATAAATAGAGAGTAATGATTTCACAGAAAAAAATCAACATGGACGAGACGGTGAAACACGCCTTATTATAAGATTTATCTAGAGCAGGGGCATGATAATACTTCTATCAAAATGACAAAAATCATTGACAATAATGGTCTTCTCCAAACTAACCCTTCGATTAATTAAATATGTAATTGTCACAAAAATAACGCAATTTATTTGTAACGTATTGTAGCGCCTCCATGTAGGCTTACACGGATTTTTTGTATTTTCTTGTGCGTTATATGAGACCTCTGACCAGCAAAGAAACGTAAAACGACCAAATATAACAAAATCATGCTCAACTTATTGTAATAAATGTTTAATTGTTTTCTATATTAAACGACAATGCCCTAGGAAAGGATCACATACTTGCAAATATTAAGTACTTATTCCTTATGTATTATGAATATTTTGTTTTTATCCCAAATGTTAGTTCAGTTTCGTTATACGACAGTTTTCTTTCCGGACAAACTCTTATTATAACGTGAAAGTCTAGTGTGAGAGCAGTCCACACGACATCGAAAAATGCGTTTATACCAGTTACTCGTTGCCATAGGGTCAAAAAATCCGAAAAAATATGAAAAGTTTGTCATCGCCAAGTTTTAAAAACTATTAAACAAAATTTGCATAAAAAAGCTTCTTAAAAATTAAGAAATACATGGATGATAACCACTGGAAATAAGGTGATCGCTACCAAACTGTTTATAGAATAATTTGTATGTTCTTGATTGCACAAGATAATATAGTAAATTTGTTTGAAAAAAGTATCGCTGGTAGTTTCTTGCCGGTTCTTCCCAGGACAAAAGTATTTCCGAACCAGTAGTAAATTAAAATATGATTTTGAATAAGAATTATTTATAATCTACATTGCATAACTTTCATTTTTATTACTATCGTAGAATTGGACTTTGAATTTGGAAGCTGACAGAAAATTTCTTAATGTAGGAATTAATTAAAAATGTAAAAGATTCTTACCTCCTGGATTTAAATTTTTTGGTTGCGGTGTAACAGCTGTCGCTACTCCCGAAGACCTCCGCGATCTGAAACGAATACAAGAATCATATTTGAATAAATCTGATTCGCTATTAGACCTCTATTATGAAAATTCGGTCATATAAAACATTTAATCATCAAGGTTTATTCGAGGTATATTAAGATTTTTATACGTCCGTGGAAACCGAACGAAAATCCCTATAATAGTTTCTGAAATAAGCCCGGTGATACGAAGGAAAAGGTCAGATGCTCGCCATGGATTTCCTTTTATACTATGTATATATGGACATACATAGATAGATACTTACAGTTTTTAACTGCGGATATAGATGCTTTTCTAGTGCTATATGCACTGAATATAGTGTCTTTCATAAGGCAGCTGACTGTCTGGGATGTTACAATATTAAAATGAACTTTAAATAAATAAATGCCCATAAGTACGAACTTGTTAAGCTTTATTGTGTTTATAAAGTTTATACGTCCTTATAGTGGCGGTGTAAGAATATCCATTACCCCATATAGTCCCGTCGGTTGCCGTAAGACGTAAAAGAGGGAAACATACCAAGAGATGGAAAGCAGCGTCTTCTTAATAATAAAAAAAAAAAAAAAAAAAACATTGGTTGCCAACTTTCCTGCCAAGCGTGACAACTATGTGTAAGTGGAGTTTTGATAGGCTGTAAAGGTATATTATAGTTTCTTAACAATTTAAGTGACATATTTCAGGGCAATCATTAAAATAAGGTAGCTTCAAAATTGATTGGGGATGTTTATATTAGTGAAAACTAAAACAACTGATCAATAAGTGCGAACAAGATAATTATACATTAATATAAGCCAATATCTCTAAGTTCTTTTTAGAAAAGCAAGGATAGAGTTGGCCATTTTTGAGTTAAATATTTGGAACTGTAGTTGGATTTACTTGTCAAATTATAATTTAAACTATTCGTACTAGCCTATTGTCATCATATTTCGATGAAATTTGCAATATAGGAATCTACGGAAGCGAAAAGGTTTCATTTCTGGGAAAATTCGTTTTCTCCGTATTTTCTTATATCTTATTGGTTATTTCGCCACAGAGCTTTTTCTTCTTCAAAAGCTCAACGGCGAGAGCGTTGGTCTAACACGCCGCAGTGCGCGAGTTTGAATTCTGAAATATATTCTTTTTTTTTTTGGATTTTTTGTACCTACTTTAGTTTTTTTCACCCACACAACCACATAGCTGGTCAAAAATAAATTAACTTTGACTAATAAAATGTTCTGTTTGTGGAGTTACATACATTTTTATGACGTTGTGCTTACTTTTTAACCGTGAGGATTTTGTGTCGAGCTTTGGTCGAAAATGTTTGTTACAGCATTTTTACAGAAAATTAATGTTTTATAATTATGCGATCGCAAAGCAAATAATATTTCTTTTCTTGGAAACGTCTCTAACTATACGTTAGTAACGTATGTATTAAAATTCAATGATTTTTCAAACTTTTCAGCAGTCAAAACAAGTTTCCGTTTTACTGTAAGCTTATCGTCTGTCTATCTACTAAACTTTGATTCGTCAGAATCAAGTTTAGTATCACGAAAAAACGTGACAGTGTCAACCCAAAATTAGCAGTAGTATTTATCATAACATAGGTAGACCAAATGCGGAGTTCTCCATTTATTTATTTATTTGCTTTTTAGTATGTATGTTACATGAGATACTATTATAAAAGTACTATGTATTACATAATAAGTCCTTAATAGGTTTGAATATATTGTTTTATAAAAATTGACATATCAAAATCAATAATTGTCAAATCATTTAATCAGCAACAACAAACAATCCATCCCATTATATAAAAATGTCAAAAGTATAATAAAAAAATGAAATAAAGTGAAATAATTAACAAATAAAGAAAATTAAATTAAACAATATTATATATGTACCATGTCAGTTAACAATAAAAATGACAATTATCAGCTATAGTCCTATCAAAAGTTGTCCTCAGTAATTTAAAAATTGGTTTACCGAGGAAAATGTAGTTTGAAGAAGCCTCTGGAACTTTAGATTAGAGAGAGAGAGATAGAACACTGGATCTTTGTGTGTAAAACATCATTTTGTGACGAAACAATTTATTAGATTATGATAATTTATGTTTGCCCACTTATGGAGCCGTGTTAGTAAAAATACTAAAAGACAAAAAATAGCAACTAAAAAAATCTTCGAACACGTTTCAGGATGTAAACTAGCGAATTCTGGCCTTGGACTAATGCTCTAGCTATTGAAAAGATGACTTCAGTGGCGAGATAAGCTATACAGTATCCTCGCATTACAAAAGTTTGTTATAAACATGTAACATTATCAGCCCAAAACTAGCAGTAGTCATCACTTTAGTTGCTTGTGACAAAGGTAATCCAAGTACGATATCCTTCATCAGCAAAGTTTGAATAACGTGACAGTATCAGCGGTCCCCTTTAAATGGAATATCATCTTAATCTGTTCACCATTGATGAAGATATCGCGTAATATAAATATAAAAAACCATACACTTGAATTATAAACCTGCTTAAATAAAACTAGTTTTACGGATTTTATCCGTAAAACTAGTTTTATTTAAATGTGTAATGTTCCCGTAAATATAAGAAATCATTATATAAACCTGCTTCTTTTTTAAAGTTGGCAAAAAATTGGCAGCACGCATCATTTTTGTCACGGTAGAGGTATCACAAGTGCAAGCGGTATCATCGCATCAAAATTTCTTTTTTAGTAATAGTAGTAGTGCCAAGAAGAACATATTAATCTAATTTGAGTACTTTTCTCAGTATTAGCCATTATGATTTTCTACGGTTAATGCTATAGAAAACTGTAAAAATTTATATGAGTTACATATTATATATCTGAACGTTAAGTCACGTGATATTCACGCCGAGTTTTGTGAATAAAATACACATCAGACTAGCTGTATGGTACCTATAAGACCTTTGCCTGCCGTTACTGGCAGGCAAAGGTCTTATAGTACTCAATTAAGTTTATTATGTATGATGATTTTTTTCTAGACTTCGATAGGCTATAAGCTTGATTCGATAAAACATAGTAAATTATTTTTGATAGCCACTTAGCGTTGATTTCATCTTGGCTAACCCCGCAGTCTTTAATTCGTCTTCAAACAAATATTGTTGTATCTATCCACTATTACTAGTTTTATTTAACTGCTGTTTTTACAGTTCTGAGATTTTCTACTTCACTTTTTCGAGTTTGCTTTCTATATTAATTTAAACTTGTTAACTTCTAACAGTATACTCTAAGGCTAGGGAGATGTACAAAGCCCGGACACGGAACACGGAGACACGGAATGACTCTCTGACACATGATGAGTTTTCGCGAACTGAACTAAGCAGGGTTAGTATTGCCAGTATGAAGTATAGTTACCATATAAAATACCATACAAAAAATTATCAAAAACCCGTGCAAATAGTAAAATAAAATAAATCGCAAAGTCACGAAACATAATATAAATATCAACGGTAATTACAAAACGTGGTTATATAGTCTGCGGCTTAATTTTACAATCGATAACCCTTATAATTTTTTCCTATACCTACCATTATTTCAACCAAGAGAAACTATCAATAAACAATGTTTGAAATAAGACTGCAAGAGTCTACGACATATAAACAAGCTGAAAAGATTAAAGGTAAAATTTTGGCTCTAATAAAAGTATTTTCTTTATAAAAGCTCTAATCTTTAAGGATGTTTTCTTTACTTTTCAAAGGTTTTTTCGAAGTGCATAAACGGGGGTTGAAAAACTCGGGATTTGCTTGTTGTTGTCGAGTATCCATGAATATATTTATAAATAAAAAAGTGTATAAAGTTATTTCGTTGTATTTTTAATAAGTATTTATAATAAAGAAGGTTGTAAACAAAATACTTTATGCTCATTCAAAGCCCCCTCATCTTCCCTGTGTCTAATTTGTCACATTGCTTAAGAGCACCCGGCTGTAATTACGTCAAACGTCGGATCTGCCCCCAATCTCTTTCATATTTTTTGTATTATGATGTTATTTGTTTAAGGTAAAACAAAGAATAAGCTTAAGTTGAATACCTGGAACATGATTTTTGTGACAACACAAATAAAGCTCTGTTATTAAATGATAAGAACACAATTTATTATAATCAACCACTCTTGCAGTTTATTTTACAAAGTAATTCAAAATAATTCTTTCATTCCGTAATGTATAAAATGTTGCTGGATCGAATCCTATCAAAGACGAAGCTGTTAAAAAAATGTCATTTCTTTTTTCTTATTCTTTAAAAAAAAATTGAAGCGACATACGAACTACACTGGTAAGTGACTACCAATGGATACCTGCAAATAACTTCAAACAAAGAGGCCACAGATACCTACATGTCAAATTTGAGGATCAATTTGAAATGCTTCATAGCCTATAATTATAATATCCTTCTTCAGAACGGAACACGGGACACACTGTTACTTGGTGGCAGAAATGTGAATAGGGTGGGACTTCCTCAGACTGACTCCTAGGCAGTAAGGGAGTACTACAACCTACATCTCTATGTCATCGACACTTCTTTCAAGATTACATCTCATAAATGTTAAATAGAATGACTGTAATTAATAGAATCAGGCGTTACTTTGCGGAAATCCATTATATTAAAGTTAGTAAAAATTACTATGCTTATATCCGCTCAATGAAACTCACGCAGACTCTACTTCACCTGAGGATGCCTCGTGTAGAGGCGAAACACGTGTCGTGGGATGTGCTCTTCAAACTAGGTAAGACACATCATTTTATTTCATTGAGCGGATATAGGTAAAGTAATTTTTACTAAATTTTATAGAATAACTTAGGTAAGGACGAGGTGCCTAGGTGCTTGCGCCAACATTTACTTTACTATTATGAATATATCCCACCTTTAAAACTTCCGACTGTATGAAAAATTAATAAGTCTGCAAAGAAGCAGTATTAGAATTATGCATACTTAAAAGGATTTGACAATCCTCAATGCCATAATAAATATACTATTAATCCTCTTTATCAAACGCAAAATAATTTCTGAAAGGTATCCATTACATTTTCCTATACATACAACGTTACAGTCGGTCAAATATTTGTACGTACCAAAATATCCCGGGATCCCTGACCTAAAACATTTTTCATTAGCGCTCTATTACTATGTTACTCAATGATATTTTTATTTAGATAGACAAAGTTTTCGAATAAAGAAATCTTTACGAAACGCCGTGGCTTTGTTAAATATATTGTGATGCGATTTATTATTTTATTTTAAACAAACTTTTATTTTGAACGCGGGTTTTTATTGATCATTTTGTTATGATTGACCCGCATAAAAGAACATATAGATGACGTGAAGCACCCATGCTCCGGAAAGTCTGCAGTCTATGAACATGTCCAAGATCGTTCTTGGTATTACATCAGACTTGATAAACCACAAATCCACGCGACGATTCTTGAGGCTATTAAAATAAAATAAAAACAATCAAATTTCAATAGAGAAAATGACTGGGAGCAACCATTTTTTTAATCTTCCTGGACTTCCAGACTGAATTTCAGCCATGACAGCCAGCTTCAACAGAAACTAGCTTTATGCGAAAGGCTTACATAATTATAGTGCATGAGTGTGTGCGCAAGTACAAGTGCACTCTCTATTCCCTCGCTCTCATAGCCCGATGCGATGGCAAACTGACACGACCGGAGAGAGATCAGGAGACCGATGGCTTTACTTGCTATCCGAGGTACAGCACATTCCTAATAAAAATTCAAAATAATTAAAAACAGCGGTTGACAACCCGCCAGCCAAGCGTGGCAAATTTTGCAAAAAAATTGCTAATACCCCAATGAGACAATTTATAGGGGAAGCAACCTATGTTCAACAGTGGATTTTGAATGAAATGAATGTAATGAATATCAAATATTCTCGAACAGATTGCGGGGTTCCGTAACTGACGTCATAAGTGACCTTTCCCAAGTATGCTTTGCACTGATTGTTGTGGTGTGATTAATTACAAGTTGTACTTTCTGTGACATTGGAAGCCGCAAGTTATTCAATTCTACGATTGGTTTAAAAGGTTTATGGCAAATACGTGATTTAAGAATGAGTGATATAAATAAACAAAGTAACGTCGGTGCCGGCCCACGCGTACGTTTAAATTCTTCAGCTGTGCACCTTGTTTATACTTTTTCTTAAGAAAACGATACATTACTAAAAATTATGTTACATGGGCATTTTAGAAATTTGTTGAATGTTTAGAAAATAAACGATAGTAAAATAACGGTTACCACATATGGTATACGTCCCACAGCTGGCAACATCACCCCTGAGCTTGTTATATTTACGAAATTAAAAATTAATCTCTGGTCATATTAACTATCGACATGGCCAGTCACGACACTTTCACAACCGAATTACTGTGATAAAATGTTTTAAATAGCAAAAAAACCTCTACATTATTAAAAATACTTTAAAATATTTCGGAAAATCTTTTGTTGTTTTCCCCATTCTTTGTTTATGCTCCGGTTTTACTGTTCTTTTTATCACGCTTTTATTGGCTCGGCGTGTATCTATCTATCTATCTATGTAACGGATCACCAGGATAATTCTCTCTAGAATCATCACTGCTCATGATCCATGCGTGTTTTTAAGTCTTCTTAAATTTTAACATTTATTTCTTGTATTAATGTACTTTGTAACCTTACATTCGTAAGGGAAAATTGAAGATTAGTCTGAAAGCAAGGTTCACTTACTATGATTTGCATATTTTTGACGAACTTGGATCTTAGTGATTAGTATATCTGTCCACTGAGTCATTTCTAAAGTTCGAATCTCGACTGAAACCAATTTTTTTCTTCACATATTACAAAGACATGAGAAGTCCGCCCACACGCATTGGTGCAGCGCGGCGGACAGTCCTTGCATTTGGCAATCCTCTTAGAAATGGAAGAAGGCCTGTGCTTGAAATTACTACCTACTATTACTACTCTTCTCAGTCAATGCCAGCGCAGCAAGGGTTAGCTTTAATGCTGTAGTTCATAGGCATAAAACTTAAGATAAAATATAAATTAATTATTTTCGGATAAGATAGATAAACATGTATTTTACGATGCGTTTTTTTAATAAAAAATACTAGTAATGCTATTAAACATTGCTAATATTCCCTTTAACCACTTCTGGTAAGCTTAAAATGCTTGTGTTAGAAGTGGTTCACGACAGTAGTCGAATGGCGGATTTGAACTCACGACCTTTCGAGTTCACGGTCCGCACCCTGCCATTAGGCTACTAACGCTTCATCGTTTATCATGTTTCCGATTCTTTTATATTACTTCCCACTGTTTTTCTGACATTATATCATAAATAAATGTATGGATGAATAATTCATGAGTGGAGTTGCCTGACTTTGTTGAAATACAATATGAATACTCATTAATGTATACTCAACACTGAAGCTGTTTGACTGAAAATATAATGTTTACTGCCGAAACAGACAATATCATCATCAATATTAAAACTTATATTCACTACCGCCGTTTCTTTAATGTCCACTGCTACCACAGGCCTTTCAAAGAATGTGTAAGCTGGTAGCTGGCGAGTCTTTTTTTTGGGAAATTTTGCAGTTTTCAACACTTGCAGTAGTGATGATGCTCGCTATTAACAGTAAGTAAAATATGAGCTTAGCGATTTATTCTGAAAAGATGGAGTAAAGGTTAACATATACCAGTTATATTAAAATCAAGGCACATTAAAAAGCATTCGAATGAAAAACGTTATTATAAATAAAATGATTATTAGATAAGAATGCTTGGACATAATGAGCTTCCTTAGATTTTCTTGATTTGTGTTTAAAATATATTTCAAATGTTAAATTGTAACTGTTTGGAGAAAAAAAATTACTTGTGAGTTTCTTGCCGCTCCTTCTCACAAGGTCTCCCGCAGTAGAAACAAATAGAATAGAATAGAATAGAATAATTTTTTATTCAATATATATCACATATGTAATTCTTATTGAAAGTCATTTTTTACTTTACCACTGGTTCGAAAAAAAACCTATCCCCTACCTGTCCTGGGAAGAACCAGCAAGAAACCCAGCGGCACTTTAAATTAAAGCAATGGCGTAGCTTTTTGACTTTAAAAAGTGCTTTGTAAAGCCCAATTTTGAATAAAATTGAGGGGTAACACATAAACATAGTCACACGCTAGACGTATAATTTTATTTACAAAATTAATTATAGACTCCGCAGTTTCCTAATAGTAAATTAATTGATTTAGTAGTTTTGATCCACTCGTACATTTTTATAACATAAAATAATAAGTGAGTTCGCAGTTCACTTGGTTTTAGTGTACTAATGCAGCCAACTCCTAAGAAAGGAGGCTACATGAATGTTGACGCCCATAAGGACTTAGGTGGAATGTCTCATAGGCAATAATTGTAGGTACTATATACAATAGTAAGTAGCTAAATAGTGAACCTGATTTCAGCATAATTAATTTAGGTCACACGGTGAGTTTTTGAAGCAATCAACAAATTAATTATTTGTAAATATGTTAGTAGATAGTAAGATTCTGCAAAATTCTAGATTATTTTATGAAAATAAAATTATCACGTTGATCTCACGTTTAGAACGATCAGTATTACAATTAAGTATACATACTTGAAATGTATTTATTATATGAGTCGTTCCCAAGCGGTAATTACATAATGAAACTAAGGCTCAATTTATTTTTCAGCAGAAAATCACACTATCTATTATTGTAGTTCATGTTTACCTGGTAATAATAAAATTACATTGCAATTCCTCATTATAGGCATTGAGAACAATGCTCTTTCTCAAGCTGGCAAGTCGTGTCAATGTGTGACGTAGTCGTGACGTAAGAGACGGCGGTAATGCGGAAATTGTCTTCTATACTTATAACGGAATACATTGGCAATATCGTGTTAGTCATTGTTAGATATTATATAAACGTGACGTATAGGGTATAGCTTGCATGAGAGCATGAAACACTTCCAATTTATGTGTATGCTTAATAATATCTCCGTAAAATGTAATATAGGTGTTAAGGTATTTTAAGACCATTTACACTTTTAATATTAATGATACATTTTGAAATGACAGTAAAATACAAATTATTATATAATTTCATATTTCAATACCTAGTACGCCGTATGTTGGCAGCGTGAAGTGAGACTATGACAGCGCAAGAGAACCCAAGAGAGAGAATTTGTATCGTTGGTGTCGTTAGAGGCGGTTATGGGGAATGTTAGAAAAAGTTCTTAGCTACCGGTGGATGACGGTATACCGTTGTCTTTCAGCGGCCAAGACGTGTCAGGCGAGTAACAGCTACCCATACATACGACGGGGAGCAACATCAAAGGTGCAAGACATTTGCTACTGCAACCGCCAATCCATCTACCAAGCGTGGCGATTTCTACAATTTCCATTGTCATTTCCAATGTTTAGATGATGGACTGTTACGGGTTGATAAAGAAGAAGATAAAGATCCAAGCATTTAGATTCATCAGGGAAAACCTTGCGATATGTACCGTGTAGTGGCGGTATAAGAATATCCACTATTCCATATCATTCCGTGGGTGTCGTAGGAGGCGACAGAGGGAAACAAATCAAAGGAGATGGGCAGCAACGTCTTCCTAACAAATATAAACCCCCTTGCCAAGCGTGGCAACTATGGCAAATATCCCCCCTATGAGGTAATACGTTCCTATGTTCAGCAGTGGACTTTAATAGGCTTAAACGGTAACGGTAACGATGTTCAAATAATTTTATTATAGTTTATTTTGTCTGTTCGAAATATAACTGAATGACGGTTATCAAATGTAATTTTTTTCCTTCATTACAGCCCATCAAAAGTCCACAGCTGAACACAAGCCTTACTCATAGATTACCAAAAAGGGAGATTATATTAGGTCCTTACATATGAAAGCGTTTGTCATGTTGTCATGTTTTCCATTGTGCGGTAATAAGCGACGCCAAATAATAAAATAATGAGGAAAAAACAAATGAATGACTGTTTTCAAAACTCAAATGTACCAGTTAAATGAATTTATAAATTTGAATTTGGAATTCTTAACCAACGAGGAGATATTTCAGATCAATGTGGCCAGTACGACAAAACGCTAATTTCATATGTAAGGACCTACCATTAGTATGGCCGATATCGCTAACATCTTTGAAATGTAGTTTTGTAATTAAATATATACTATCACTGACCTCTATTCTGTTCTACAAGTGCGCTGGACTGGCTATACCATACAAAATGCTTATGCCGATTTGAGCGCCCTCATTGTCCGTACTTGGAACTAAAATTGACTTAATAAGCCAAAGTCTGTTGTGTTATTTAAATCGTATCTCTGTATTTTGAACTTTTAAACTAAAAATGAAAGTATTTTATGTGGTTTGATTATGTTTGATTATTATGAAGAATTATTTTTAGTAATAATGAGTGTGCTTAATATGTAAAATTCGTTACGCAAAGGAAAGTAGGATAACATTCCATAAGTAAGTGAATTTACAGCTAATATTAAACAAATTAAAACTATTTCATAATATAGGTACTTAAAAATTTGTTACTAATTTTAATATCGTAATTACCAACATGTTTGGTTTAATATTACTGAGTTTTGATAAACAATAACATTCAATAGGGTTGTCGATTTCCTTGTCTATAATACTTATCGATGTTCTTTTCTACCCATATCTGTTAACAACCAAAGTTTTTTTTTTTTATAGGACAGGGTGACAAACGAGCACACAGTCCACCTGATGGTAAGTGGTTGCTGTGACCCATAGACATCTACATCTATCTTCAATAAAGAATCAAAATGCAGATGCGTTGTCACCCGTGAGGACTAAGATGGAATGCCTCTTTTCCAGTAAAAAGGGTCTCCGGTTCTCTACACTCACCACACGAAACACAGCAGTGTTAATCTGCTATTTTACGCTGGTATTCTGTGAGAGCGTGGTCCTTCCCCGGTCGAGCCGACCCATTCGTGCTACAACTATACTACTAATATAGCTGCAGCATGGCTCTACCACGTAAAAGAAGTCGCCGACAACAGATAATTATCAAATGTTTATTAATTAACAGGTTTCCAACTTAACCTAGACCAAAATTATGGCTAAAAAGCACAAAAATTGGGAATTGGCGTCCGAAACAAAATTATTGTTATCTTTGTTCTAAAAACTTCACATACGACTGTTTTATTGGGCATGAGGAAGGGACTCCTTTGAAAAAGTGCAGAATATCCACAATATTTTCTGGTAGTACCAGTACCAGTAAGTATAAAAGTACATATTAGATTATTATTTCGAATGTTTTTATTTCTTCTCTCCTTGTTTCCTCCCAGACTCAAGGGCCATAGCCAAGTGTAGAAAGGTCGCCTGATGATGACTTTGTACTTTTTTGTACTTTGTGTTAATTTATATTGGGACTGCAAAATTATTAATGTCCTTAGTGAGTTTGCGTGAGTTTGGGGGAGGGGCGGTTAGTAGCCATAGCTTGGTAACCCATGGTAAACGTAGGGCGACTCACATGGCTGGCCCGAAGTGGCCACTCTGAGTGGGCTTGTCGAGCCCTTGGATGTGTGTTAGTGGGCTGCGACTAAAGGAGAGTCCTCTCTCTATATCCGCAGAACTCCGCTACTTTGGCGGGGCTGTACCACTGGGTGCTTCCGAGTGCTCATTTTTTCCTGGCTCCATGGCCTCCACATATCGGGATCGGATCTCCACATATCGAGTCCGTTGTGCAAGTGGAGTAACAGGCCACGAAGGGCAGTGCGCCTTGTGTTCCTGGTGCACCTTATCTGAGAAGGAAAAGTGGGAAGAGAAGTCCTCAACTTATGAGGGGTCTTCGCTGGTGGGACCGCGGATATGTTTGAAAGCGTTTCCGTGGCCCTGCCAATGTGTGGCGAAGGTGGAACACCATGGGGTTTTAGTAGGTGCGAGTCCGACATAATCCGTTCTTGCCCCCGCGAAGTGGGTATGCGTAGGCATTTCCACACTTGAAACCCGGAACAAAATCCGTTCTGTAGTTACGAATAAAAACATAGATAGACCAACGCAGCGTCGATCTTGGTTTTATATGAGGTATAAAGCTCGCGTCTAAGGCCTATGTATTAATTGATACATTTACTTATTGTTTGGCATGATATTAACATGATACATAAATAGAATCCTAGTGCGGGGGTAACGTTTTATATATAAAAAAAGAATGGACGTTACGGGTAGGCCTGGGTATAGAATTTTTATCGATATATTTTGTCACACTCTCTTATCTCTATTATTAGTTCTGTGGACGTTCACTTCTGCTGTCAGCGCCAAAATGGCTAAAATCAAATCGCCTCAATATGTCACGGTGTATAGCCAGTCTATATATAGAGGTCAGTGTATACTATACACAAGTGTAATTTGTCAAATTGACGGCCGAATACTCAAACAACTATACGAATACAAAAAAATTTGAAGATGTCGTTAAGTCTCGTAATGTTACAGTCACTTTGACTTAAAGTGAAAGAGACAGCACGAGACTTAACCATAGACTTAGAATATACTGGCGTATAGACCAATATAGTGTGGAAGGGAGAAGAAAATTCCTTATGGCAAAAATGCAAGATAGAAAAGGATATCAAATCTCATGACTCTGTAACCGATTTTGAGAATGACAGGTCGGCACAACTCGGCACGCAAGAAATAGCTCCTAGATATTTTGTAATTTTTAGAGTGTAATAGTGGTTATTGTTATTAAGTAACTTATTTCCAAAATGGTTACTTGTTCTGTGAGTGATTGTGGTGTTAATATTAGAAATAATCCTGATAATTGCACATTTCACAGGTAAATTCTCAAGACGTCGTCAATGTT
This sequence comes from Parnassius orleans, assembly GCA_029286625.1. Lineage (NCBI taxonomy): Eukaryota > Metazoa > Arthropoda > Insecta > Lepidoptera > Papilionidae > Parnassius > Parnassius orleans. The sequence goes on from JAGSMP010000149.1 coordinate 550,447, forward strand.
ATGAAGCGTTTATTTTTGGTTGAAATTTATGTTATATTCTGTTTAAAATAAGTATAGCATGTTTTCAATTATTTTGTTAATTTTGATATTTTGCAAAGAAAAAAGCCACGTTGTTGATAATTTGCATGAATTTGGTAAATACATTTTTAAACAAAATATTTTACATGTACGCTAGGGATTGACTCAACTATATCAAAATTAAGTAAAATATTGTTATAATAAGACTTCAAAAATTTAACTTTCAAAAGTTTAGATAAAAATAGAGACAGATTTTAATACATTATAAAACTGTAGTACTTTTTGATAAAAAAATCTTGAGATTATCCTCTTTAAGCCATTATGAACCCAACTAAGTATCTATTTATCAAACAAAATAAATGTATAACCTTACTTAACCAACCGCACAGCCTCACAGTCACACTAGTACAATATTCATAGCATCACGCTATTTTCCCAAAGGGGTTGAGCGGAGCTTCGGAACTTCGGATTATATTTCCAAGTCACAATGATAAAACTTTTAGCGTAGTTAGGTATAGATATTTAGTAATGCTGCTGAAGCGCCACTAGACGCCCGCGCATGAGACGCGATAGTATAAATTCCATAGTATTTTATACAACGCTCGATGCCCGATTCATGCTTGATGGCCGACGACATTGTGCCGAGGGCTTAAATAGCGTGGTTCATCCCGCAGCGTTAGTCGTGGGGAAGAGGAACTCATGGTTAAGTAATAGCTGCGCGGATCAATAGATCTGCAAGACTAAGTTGCACTTGCCGCGGTCAGTCCATGAATGAGTGACCATTTTCTTAACATACCGAGATTGAGAGAATAGAGAGTGCATCTGTATCCTCAGACACTTGGTGCACTTTACTCTGTTAAGATCATTATGTTTTTAAAATTCATGCAGCTAAAATGATAATAAGTTTATTATTACTTTATACTTTTCAGGGACAGATGAAAGAATATAAACAAGAAACATGATGAAGCCTCATAAACATATTGGCCTTTAAACAGAGCAATCTTATTCAACTGATTCCTACAAGTTTCCTCACTTAAATTGCTAAGTTTACATTCATATTTAAGTCGAATGTTAAAATATACTTCTATAATGTAAATATTTATTTAATTATTAATTATTAAATGTTTGTAATTATCAAAAGTAATACTTATATGAAAAATAAAGCAGTCATTATGTACTCCGTGTCTCCGTTTTTTATTTCCCCATCAAAACATTTTATAAATTATATAAAATATAAATATGTATATACTTAGTTAAGTATCTACCTATTTATATTAACAATATGTTAGAAAAGAAATTCCGGGGAAACTGTCCATGGCAGTAAATATTTTTCTCCAAAGATCATAGCTCGAAAATACAACTTTCCGATCTTTTAAGTTTTTAAGTTTATCGGTAGAGTCACCTGGGATTTTATACATTTGAATTAAAATCCAAATAAAAGCAGCTAGATTCAGCTTATTTCCAGGAACATGTTATATGCATATTTTTTAATTATTTTAGAACTATCATGGTAAAAATTAAGTTAATTTTTGAAGTTATTCAATTTCGTGGACTAAACAACTTTTTAAAATCTTTTTACCGCTTCCTTAACAATCATTTTTCGATAGTCCTTGTAAGTAAAATGTACATCACTAGCTAACGCACACAATGACAAATCAAAATTAGTCACGCGTTTTCGGGCTGTCAGGTCGTCTATACGCCAGTATATTCTAAATCTATGGACTTAACTACATCTTAAAATTGAGCAGCGTTTGAGTATTTGGGATATTTCACGTTATTAACATAACTTTAAGATCAATACTTTTTAAGATTCAATGCTTATCCAAAATAATGCCATGCATGGCTGTAGCAACATTATGTGGCGACCCTGGACTGGACTGGAATTTTTATTTTGGCTTATATACGATTCAGCACGTCTAGGATATGCTACAATGAAAGGCTTTACGAATTTTTCGAAAATACTGCGCATATTAACTAAATTGTTTAAGAAATTTTTGTACTTTCTTTTCAATAAAGGAATAACTAAAATATGCCTATACAATGCTGATAAATGAGACAATATTAATGTCTGTGATTTTCGAATTTAAAGATTTTTATTTATATTTCCTTATAATTTATAAGTCAGCGCTATAAAACGATACAATCTGATATTATGCAGTAAAGCAATAATGAGAACATTACAAAAACACATTGTTTAGATTGAAACTTATGTCGGCAAATTGTTCCATTACTTTTCTGTACGTATCACAAATGTTCGTCATTTAAAAAGCTTTGTCCAAATTCTAGGTTAATCTCTAGAGATATTGTAAAAAAGCAAGCATTTATATCGTTACGGCCTATTAAAGTGCACTCTTAAACATGGCCTCCCCCATAAATTGCCTCATAGAGGAATATTTGCCATAGTATTTTATATTTAGTCAGAGCTTCTGAAAGCGGGTGGAAAACCGGTACTTGAAGTCTGTTTTCGCGAGTCGTTACGAACCGTCTCGAACGCAGACTCGACGACTTTCAGCTTCCCGAACAAGCCGGTTTCCGAAAAGGCTTTAGCACCGTAGACCACATACATATTCTTCGGCAGATTGTATAGAAGACCGAGTACAATCTGCCACTATGTCTTGCATATGTGGACTATGAAAATGCCTTTGATTCCGTCAAAATTTGGGAGGTGCTGCAGTCCTTCAGCGGTGCCAAATTAACTGTCGGTATATCGAAGTACTGAAGTGTTTGTACAATAGGGCTACGATGGCTATCCGAGTACAGAACCAGAGTACGAAACCTATCCAACTGCAGAGAAGTGTAAGACAGGGTGACGTTATATCCCCGAAACTCTTCATCGCTGCATTGGAAGACGTTTTCAAGCTTCTGGACTGGAAAGGATACGGTATTAATATCAACGGCGAGTACATCACTCACCTTCGAATTGCCGACGATATATTCGTTATGGCAGAATCGCTGGAGGACCTAAGCACTATGCTCAATGACGTCAATAGTGCCTCCCATCGGATAGGTTTTAAGATGATCATGGACAAAACAAAGATCGTGTATAACGTCCATGTCACACCTATGCCGGTAGTACGAGTATGTTTACCTGGGGCAAATAGTTCGACTAGGTAAGTCCAACTTCGATCGAGAGGTCAATCGACGAATTCACTCGGCTGGGCAGCAACGACACATCTTCTCGTCAGGTATACCTCAAAACTTGAAGACGAGAGTGTACAACCAGTGCGTGCTGCCAGTGATGACTTATGGATCTGAGACGTGGTTCTTCACAGCTGGCCGTATGAAGAAGCTCAAGATCGCTCAGCGAGCTATGGCGAGGGCTATGCTCGGGGTTTCTTTGCGTGATAAACTTAGAAATGAGGATATCCGCAGTAGAACCAGAGTGACCGACATAGCCCAAAGGATTAGTAAGCTGAAGTGGCAAAGGGCCGGCCATATAGCTCGAAGAACCGACAACCGGTGGGGAAAAAAAGGTTTTCGAGTGGCAGCCTCGTATCGGTAGGCGAAGTGTAGGACATCCCCCCACTAGATGGAGTGACGACCTGGTAGGATATGCAGGAAGTCGATGGATGCAGGTGGCTCAGGACCGTGCTTTGTGGAATTTCTTGGGGGAGGCCTATGTTCAGCAGGGGAATTGTGAAGGGATGTAATGATGATGAATGAATGAGGATTATATTTAGTTGTAATTAGGAAGACGCTGGTGCCCATTTCCTGATTTGTTCCCTTATGTCACCCACGGGATGATATGGGGTGGGTATACTTACACCGCCACTAGATGGTTTAAGCATTTATAACGCGCTAATAATATGGCATGTTATGCGAGGCCAATAATATAGCAGGGCATATATGGGAAATATTTCCGCACTAGTGTCAATAATAATTGATAAATAAATATTACACTGTGACTATTGAATCAACTTCACCGTAGCATGTAATATGCGCACGTGTGTTTTTATTTGTGTGTATAAATCACTTTGAGGTGTATTTTTATGTACATATGTATTGTTTGTAGCAAGTGCAAGTTTTAAAAAAAAATATTAACTTTACTTGTCATACTAGGATTTTCTCCTGTATCGTGGAGGCGTTTAAGACACATAAATTAAACTTGAAACAACATTCAGATCCGGAACAATAATTTGTAGACACACTTGTTTCGTGCGCGATTTGAACCCGTGACCCCCTGCAGTCCCGCAAACAAACACTATAAAACTTCATTCATTCATTATTTATTACAGTCACTCAGAATAAGTCTCCCACATAGATTGCCTTACAAGGGGATATAGTTACTACACTTGGCAGGCGGGTTGGCAGCCACATTTTTTTTGAGTTTTTATCAGGATGATTCTGCTACCATCTATTTCATTTCCCTCTATCGTTGCATTCTTATACGTCGCTACTACACGGCTTAACACATTATTTTTAGAGTATTATTATTAAGAACACCTTATTTAAAGTAAAATTATTATTATATTACTACATTATTTAATCAAAAGACCAATTGGATAAATTAGAAATTATTCTTAGTAACATAAATCCATCCATCCATTACAGCCTATAAAAGTCCACTGCTAAACATAGGCCTCCCTCATAGATTGCTTCATGGGGGGATTTTGCCATAGTTGTCAAGCTTGGCAAGCGGGTTGACAACCGCAATTTTTTCAAATTATTTTGAGTCGTTATCAGGAAGATGCTGCTGCCCAATGCCCATCTCCTGTTTCATTTTCTCTCTGTCGCCTCTTACGACGCCCCATGGAGGATATGGGATAGTGGATATTCTTACACCGCCACTACACCATATAAATTGTTCATATATTATTTTTAAAATCTTTTACGACAAAGAGCACATATTTTCTCAACGTTTCTTAAAATTGATGACATTAAATTTTAATTGATGATAGATTCGCGGACATGATTAGATTATGACTTAATTTTCTATAGTATCTATTATTATATGATATTTCTTATAGTATTTGCTTCGGTGGAAGTGCGCAGGCATCCTTTCTGCCCTGGATACCTTTTTCTACCTTAGTTGGTTCTGCAGCCAGATATCCGTATTTTTTATTTGAAGGGTCAAAATCAGATTAATGTCTCGCATCTGTGATCTTCTTCGTTTGTAGTTAGTTGCAAGTTTCCATGGACTGTAATAGCCAGTTATTGGGGTGGGTTGTTAACTATTATCTCAATTTAACATTCTAAAATCGAGAATCTGATTTCTTTCGAAATCTTTAACTGCTCGCACGACATATATTATGTGTAAATATAATACATACAATGCTTACAGTTAATGATAAATTTGTAGAATTACTTACTTAGAGACCGGGACGTTGGTGAGGGACATGAAGTTGTTGCGAACGCTGCGCAGGCTCGCTAGGACCTGCGCGAATGGCGTCACAATCAAGTCTTCGCCGTGGCTGTGAACAAAAATATCAGAGTTAATAAATTATTTTTGCATACAAAACACTTATACAAGTATAAATGACCTAATACAGAAATGTAAAATTATAACAGCGAAAGAGCAAGCTGTGATAAAAGCTCAATTGATGTAAACAGAGAGAGAGAGAGAGAGAGAGAGAGAAAGTAAGAGAGAGAGAGAGAGAGAGAGAGGGAGAGAGAGATTTATCACATTTTTTAATCATCATTTTAAATGCAGTACACGCTTTGATAATAGCAAGCAAGTCTAGAAGTAAAGAGGAAAGGGTGGAGGAAGGAAAAAGAAAGTTTGAAGACGACGTAAAGTCATTTTATTTTTAAGATATAAAAAAAGTGAAATCTCTAAAGTTAAAACTGGCAAGTCCCGCTTAAAGTAAGGGACAATATTGGAAAAGATATAATAAGTCAGTACAAACATGGTAAGCAGTCAGTTGTTCACGTCTGTGTCAACACTTAATTTTATATTAGACTAGCGATCCGCCCCGGCTTCGCACCGGTGATTTCTGGATCTCGTCAACAGCAGCAACTACGGGGTCCAATTATGAAATTAAACCATCCAAAAACCCACTCAAACACAAACAATAATTTAATCAAAATCGTTCCAGTCGTTTCGGAGGAGTTCAGTGACAAACACACGTACAGAAGAATTATATATGCAGGGTTATTTTTCAAAGAGTAGCCAAATTTTAAACTTAAGTTCAAATATATAAATAATGATATACCGTTATTGCAGTTTTTGAAAATACGAGTAAATAAGGCTTCTACTTTTATTTGAAATTATCCCAAATTGAATGTGATTTATGGGCAACAACGTTTTTGCCTACCGATCGACCCTTATAAATGTGAACGTGCGCAGTAAAATCAGTTAAAATAATGTATTACTACGCATATTAAATTTAAAAGATTAGGTCAGAATATTTGAGATTTTTTTAAATTCATTTTACTTCACCATTTGCCTATATTACTTACTTTGTACATTCTCTGCAAATTTGGCCGGTTATTGCAAAATAACCCTGTATAAAGAATAATGAAGTCTTGTTTTATAAAAATGAGTACAATGATATGCATTTTGTGAATTTTACGACTTCTTTGAATAATGATGATATAATGCATTTTCTGGCATTATTGACTAAATGTACGCTGAAATAGCGCGAAAAATACTTATCGCATATAATATTATACCATTATGAGGATTTTGTAACATGGACATTATCTGAATTTTATTTTACCATTAAACGACTCTTTAATAATACATGGTTGGCCTTTATCAGATTCTCCAAATATTAAAAAGGTAAAGAGTTTTTTTGTTTTCAACATTTTTACTAATGTTTTCATATTCGCCGTTTGTTTAAAGTAAAATATTTAATAAGATATAAACATTGTTTGGCTTTATAATTAAATGTCGTTTCTCAAGTGTAAAAATAAATAGAAAGAAAGTCAATACGATTGAGCTGGTCACAAGTAATAAATTGGCATTTAGCACTTAGTATCGTTTCCTTAACATCATCGAATAAAACTCCAAACAGGATTGAGATAATTGGCACTTAAGAGTTTGTTTTATTTAGCTCTAGGCGAAGAATCTAATCCGTTTTGACAAATAAACTACACAATTAAAGGAGTATTGTGAACTAGAAAATATAAATGTGAAAATGTGAAAGTATGACGTACAAAGTTATGTTTTATTTTTATAGATAAACAATAAATTTTGATATGAACGTAGGAGATGTTTAGTCTACTATACAAATGTATTCCTCTGTTGTCTCCCCGAAAAATAACACCAGAGAAAATATTATGTTTTTTTTTTTACAGAGTAAGGGTGACAAACGAGTACACAGTCCACTTAAAAGTGGATCCTGTGGTCCATAGACATCTACATCTATCCTCGATTAAGAATCAAAATGGAGATACGTTGTCACCCCTTAGGACCAGATGGAATGCCTCGATTCAAGTAAAAAGGGTCTACACTCACAATACGAAACACAGCAGCATTGAGCTGCTATTTAACGCTGGTATTCTAAGAGCATGATTCTTCCCCGGTCGAGCCGATCCATCCGTGCTACAATAATAATATAGCTGCAGCGTGGCTCTACCACGTATGAAGCGCATAATGTTTTGACAATACAATATGTTTTGTTTTTTACCATCAAATAATTATTTTACACACTAAGAACCTTCTAAAATTACTACTTACTACTTCTTTTTCCCGTCGCTAGGTTTAGGTTTTTAACGACAGGCGGTAAGCGAGAGGATCATACCGCCATCTATCGGGAGCCATAAGATATTTTTGGCATGCCCTATAGTTTAGTTGCCTCTTAATACCAACGGGAAGTGGGGTGATGGATTCTCTTACGCCGCCACCGAACTTAACATTTATCGTTATATTTTGCCCAATTTACACAATATTTTTATGAGTTACAGCTTATGTGTTATTCTGATGTATGAGCTATCTGCCAGTTACAGTCCCATCCAAATCTGTTCACAGGTTTTTGCGTGATGCGTGTTCACGCCGAAATAGCTCGCAGATGACAGATTTTTTTCAGACTTACTTAACATTTATCGTTATATTTTGCCCAATTTACACAATATTTTTATGACTTACAGCTTATGTGTTATTCTGATATATGAGCTATATTATCGTAAAGTTTCATTAAAATCCATTCAGTAGTTTTTGCGTGAAAGAGTAACAAACATCCATACATCCTCACAAACTTTCACATTTATAATATTATATTATAGTATTACTGTTATATTATTTAAGTTCGCAATGTTTAGACGATCGTGACGCCAATTTATATGGGACAGTAGCGAAGAGCTCAAGCTGCTACGTTAGAATATTCGATCAATTGAAATAAACGGGACGACAGTCCTTAGGCAATGCCAACAAAAACAGTTTCAGTAAAATCATAAAAACAAAAGTAGTTTGAATAAAAAAAAGTGATATATACTCTGTAAACACCAGGAACAAACACAAGCTAGTGATACCAGTTTCTTGACTCCGCAGAGTCATTAATTCATTCATGGGGAAATGTATACGATATTACAAGAAAGTCCCAGAAAATATACAAGGGTCTCTCTATTACCAAGTTTAAATATTTTATTAAACAAAAACTGTGTGAAAAGGGTTATTATAATATAAATTTATACATGTTTGATAATAACCACTGGGAATGAGGTGATCGCTTCCAAGCTGTTTCTTAAATATTTTTTGTAAACAGTTTGTACAACCTGTGTTTTATTGTATAATTTTACATTGAAAAAAAAAAGGCCAGCTGGGTTTCCTGTAAAAATTACTTTCAATAAGAATTACTTGTAATCAATATTGATTAAAATTATTCTATTCTATTCATATTTACTTCATCATCATCATCATTATTACAGCCCACCACAAGTCCACTGCTGAAAATAACTTCTCCCAAGGAATACTACAAAGCACGGTAGGTACTGACCCAAGACAAAGGTCATGTGCAACGTCCATTTCAAACCTATGGCGGTAGTTGTTGGGAACACTACGCTCGAAGTTGTTGACGAATATATTAACCTGGGACAAATTGTGCAACTATGTAAGTTCAATTTCTATCAACGGATCCAACTCAGTTGCAGCGTTCGGGAGATTACGACACATGTGACGCCATATAGAGCTGAGACGTGGTTTTATCACTGCTGACATCATGAGAAAGCTCAAAGTCGCTTACGAGCTATGAGAAGACTATACTCGGAGTTTTTCTGCGTGATAGATTTCGTAATAAGGATATCCACAGTAGAACTAAATCAACAGACATAGCCCAACAAACCAGTAAGACGAAGTGGCAATGGGCAGCCTATATCAGCTCGAAAAACCGAAAACCGATACGGAAAGAAGGTCTTGAGTAATAGCCTCGTATTAGTAAGAAAAGTGCAGGAATTCAATGGATGCAGGTGGCTCACATTTACTTATAGGTTTGATATTTTATAGAATAAAACAGTTTTACTTCAATTTGTTAAACAAAGCGTAATTTATATTTATCAGTGGCAACAATTGTACACGCACATGTGCCCTTTACCCTTTAAAACATTAGAAGCAGTATTAGATATTGTGCAAACCAGATTTGCGGTCAACCGACGTCCATTGCAGAAATACATATTACAATATTAAATTATCACAACGAACGTGTTTAACTTAAAATCAACTCATGCCCTATTAAACGAGCAATATTTTTATATTTGTTTATAATCGCGTTCTTTAAAACGGCTCCAACGATTTCGATGTAATTTATAATGTAGGTGTTTACAGGGGCGAAAAATCGATCTAGCTAGGTCTCATTTCTGAGGAAATTCGTTTTATCCGTGTTTTCACGCACGAAGCAACAAGCTTGACTTTCCCGCGCAATATGATTGGTAATTTCGCCTCCGAAACCGTCTTTTTAACAGCCTAATGGATGGAGCGTAGGGATAGTAGGATTTCGAATTTTGCAATGTATTTATCTTTAGTATTCTAGCCCACACTGAACTTAGATAAAGTTTTATTTTACAAATTTTTCTAGATTAGTGTAATTCCTGAGAAAATTGTATTTTTTTTTCTAATGTCGAGCAAAGTCCTATTGCCCAGGTACTATTATAAAAAGAAAACTTTAAATCAAAAATTGCTGTATGCATAAATTATTTGTGTTGATAAATTTCCGGTCATTATATTTCAAATGATGCAATCCGAATGTTTTACGTACGAAAATAAGAAATCTGTTTGAAATTAAATTTAAAATACATGAATTGCTTTTAAATTAATACATTTAATTCCAAAATGGTATAAAAATAATAAAAGTCCCATGAATTCAAATTACAAACAAAACCATCTTCTTAATTTACGGAGGAATTTTAATCAACGTAAAGCGATGTGATATCAAATGGAAACAATTTAAGACACACGCTTTATGTTTATTAAGCAAAGAGCCGAGTAAGCGTTTGAAATGAAAGTACAAAAGTGATTATAATATAGCCATGAGTTACATAAATTCTGAAAACATTGACACATCGTATTAGCGCGTATATTATGATAATGGATTCTAATAAAATGTGATTAAAAAGTGATTCAGCACCGTCATCGTAGGTAACGTCAGTTCACAGTAGTACATGGGCATTTCCTAAAGGCCTTTTTACCTCCAGTTCTTTCTAGCTATATTGCATATATTATTATGTCACCTAATAGAGGAATATTAATACATAAAACGCCCTACCCGTGCACCCACCGGTTTTACTCGCCAGTGGGTTCAGGGGGAATTTCTATTTACCTGTGCTCCCAGTGTGTCAAAAATACGAAAGCACCTATGAAGAAATATCAGCGATAAAAGGTTGAGATGCGACTGGCTATTATATAATAAATTAAATAATATATAAATTAAACACGAAGTGTAATGCAATGCATGGGTAAACAGAAATTCTCCTTGAAACAACTGGTGCTTGATCCCGTGGGTACAGGGGTCGTGTCTTATATAATTTGCTAATCCTGACTAATCCCTATTCTAGGATTCGATTGATTTTATTTTTATGTTAAATAGCAATAGTAGTTATAACTCCTATTGTAAGTAGGAGCAGTCACGTTTCGGGACAATGCATAAGTTCACTTTCCAAGCAAACTTTGGGTTTCAAACACTGCACTAAGAAAACGACGTAGCATAATTACTGAGGGCTCAGACAGAGTGCTGGTGACGTCGCAGAAATTTGTGCACGCAGCGATTTTTAAGTTAACGAAACTTAGTGCAGCTTACAGGTGACCGTGCGATTAGCGTGACGACAAGCTATTCAGTAGACTATCAGTGTCAGTATTTACTGTACTTACATGTCTTTGTTTCGTGTGGTCATTTACATATACAATATAGTAGATAATAAAAGTTTAGTTTTACGGAGCTGAGTCATGAGAAGAATGCTGCACGTCGCTATTATGGGTATTTAAGCCTGACGTAAACCTGATGGTATACCGAAAACTTTCAAAAATAATAAAAATTTCTGGCATTTCCTATAGTGGCCTCTACGATACCCACGGGATGAATTGAGATAATGGATTATTTTCAATACCTTAATCGAGAATTTTCTAACATGTATCAAGAGCTTAGACCATTTTAGTTTTATTTTTGAAGCGAGTAGTTGTTATTTTTTTATATCATAATAGAAAAATATCAAGGGTTATCAACCACTTCATGTCAACGTCAAGCTAGCTTAACTATCAGAGCTTTGAACTAATCCACCATTTTATTATGTATGCGTAAATGACAGTCAGAACTGTTTCCTGGTGAAAACTACTTTTGACCGACTAAATAAGTTAAAAGCACTGTGTTGCCAGCCATTCCCGATTTTGGGAAAAAATATTTTTTTCTAGATTAAGGTAGTTTTACATAAGCCCTACAGGAACAACTAGATATCTGCGGCTTTGCACACCTCAACCAAGAGCAGCTGCACCTAAACCTACTACACTGTATTACTTTTTTAAATATCATCAACATTGGTCATCCAGTCGGGATTGGGAATTAAAAAAAAATGGATTGGAAATAAACGTTTCGTAAAATATCAAACACTTTTTTTACTATCATAATATAAATAAAATTAACATAAATTTGGCTATCACGTTTATATAAATATCCCACCAAAGTCTAGGTTCTAGTTTATTTATGCTTTATTTGCACACCAAGTACAAAAAGGCGGACTTAATGCAACATGGCAATCTCTACCAGCCTACCTCCAAGCTAAGCAGAGAAAATATTGTGGGTGCAAAGTGCAAAACAGCTAAGTAAATAATATCTATGTCTACATAATATTACCATAACTACTAATACATACTAAGATACATAATATAAACATAATTACACAAATATATTATATAGATATACATACAGTATATATATATATATATATATATATATATATATATATATATATATATACATATAAATACATACATATATTTACTTAATACTACTTATATATATAGCAGTTTCTGATTCAAACTCCAGTAAAAATAAGTAAAATAAAAACAGGAAAAGGGAAAGGTTGGAATTTAAGGATATCAAAATGAAATGGAAACCCACAAACTACTCCTGCAACGTTAAATAGTGATTCCAGAGCAAGCGTTTGAACGATACCTTGCTCGTGGCTGTGCGTACACTGCCCGGTAACTCGTTACATAATCTTACTGCATGGGGAGTAAAAGATTTTTGTAAAAAGCTAGTGTGACAGAGGGGAACATGGAGGTTAGATTTTTCCGTAGAACGGAGACAACGATTAAGGGAATCACCCTGATACTGAAATTTGCATTTCTATTTCTAGTTCTAGTTTACATAATACTATCATGTGAGAACTCATACAGTTCGTATAATAATATCGACCGACTAGTCTGGAGCCATGCCCAGTTGTTCACGAGGTTCTGTTGAAAAATAGAAGTCACAATCATAACCAAGAAATCCGTACGAAAATTACGACGCAATAACATGATGCGAGCAAATAACATAAAATAAGTAGAAGCAGAGTTTAGTGTACTGAAGATAAACATGAGTCAGATCTGCATAATACACCGAGTAGAAAATAAAATAAAAATAACGCAGCTTATTAAATCTCGTTTCCCTAAAAGAGGAAATTACTGCATAAAAGGAAGGCATAAGCAATACAACACTATATTTTACGACGCGTCGGGTAAACACGAGTTTATTTCGCTGTAGATATTTTAACTAAGACAAAAAGTAGGTCAATGGTCCCAATTCCATGAATAACATACATTTTCTTAGCATACCCGCCATGCTGAACGGGCCGCGAATAGTAAGTGGATAATAATCAGATAACCACTTAATATAAGAGACAAATTGCGATTTACGATATGGATTCACAACCGTCTTTCGAGACGTATAAGACCTACAAGTGGTAAAATGTAAAATTTTGACAACCGACTTCAATATAAATATAATTTATTGTTGATTTTTTTAAAACCGTTCGACCAACTACGATAAAATTTAAATGGGATCACCTGGGAGGTATATACCCTTTGAGAAACAAAAAATATTTTAAAAAATAATTTTTCCAATCGGTTCAGGCGTCTTCGAATAATCGGTGAACACACATAAAACAAAAGATTCCGACGAATTGTAAACCTCTCCTCCTTTTTGAAGTCGGTTGAAAACTAACCGCGCATGGAAGCTTAGGTCTTTGAGGGGTTGTAATAGTTGTAATTGTGGAATTACTCGCGCATGGAACGTTCTTTTCGTCGGACGATGAACTTCAGCGCGCATTCAACCATTTCGTAAAGGCCAGTTTAGATTTGTATTATATGGATTACATTAAAGTGAAAACATCTGATATATTTAGATTTTAGACTTTGTACAGTTTTTTTAATAATACTCTTATCTATCTAGTTCTTATCTTGAACTCACCACCGCCATATTAAAATATTTCTGGAAAGGTCTCATTAAAAAAAAATTAAGAATAAAATAAGGGTTAACTAAAAGCGACGGTACATTTACGATGCGACCTATACGGCGGTGGAATCCCAAGGCGCTGTTTCAATACTTCAAAACTGTTTAATGTTTTAATTAAGTGTACTACAATGACGAGAGTTTATAATCCATTATATATAATTCACTATCCACAATGTTACTGTCCGGCACCGTAACGTAAGATATCGGGAAGAGTTTAGATGGTAGGACTGGGATGTGATCTCAGATACAAATCAGATTCGAAACAAGAAATCGAACCTACCGGGTTTTACTGCGATGCGGCAGTAAAACCCTAATGGTATGGTATGTCTACACCAGTGCGCTTTCCTGTTCATCTTGCGTCTTCCTCTAACGCACGCCTGAGCAACCATAGCGCATGCAATAGCGCATGCGATAAAACTAATTCGAGAACAGCGCATGCCTCTAGCGAAAGCTAATCCGTCACCGGTGGGTTCACATGCAACATTTCGTGCATTATACATACATACATACATAAACACTCACGTCTGTCACCCAGAGGGGTAGGTAGAGACTATGGACTTCCATTTGGCACGATCCTGACACACCTCTCTCGTGCATTATAGTAAACAAAATGGCGGAAGACAAAGTTAAAACATTAGAATTTATTGATGATTATCGAACATATCAAGTATTGTCGCACCACAAGCACAAAGATTACACAAATAAAATAAAAAGAAACGACGCGTTGATTTCTCTGAGCCAAAAATATAATTATGAAAAAGGAGTGGGTCCGGAACAGAAGATGATTACGAATCTTCGTGGTTTGTTTTTTGTGTTGTGGTTGTTTGTTTGACAAGCGCACGGGTATAGACGATAAGCTCCATGCGTCTTATGGCACAGCGCTTGAAGCAAGACGAACTGAAAGTTGAAATGCAAAATGAACATGAAAACGAATTTGAAAGCGGACTGGTGTAGACATAGTCAATAAGATATACAGTCTAAATGTCAGTATATTGTTGAATAACAAAATCAATATAAAATAAAAAGTAAAAGCAAAATTTCACATTCTGAAGTCAAAGCTTTAATTTTCTGTACACTATGTCTGAGCGCCGATTTTAGAATATAAGATATTTTATTCTGTTTAGTGCTATGAAGTCGGCTTTTTAGCCTTTTAGTGGACTAAGTAATATCTCAAACTCAATGTCGTTTAAATAGTTACATTAAAATCTTCATTCGCTATTTTGCTACCTTTAAGGGTAGGTTTTTACAAATTTATATGAGACCCCTTGTATAACTTTTAATTAAAAAAATCGAATCACAATTGACTAAGATATTGCGAAACATACAAACAAAAACAGACAGTCGAATTGTAATCCTCCTCCTTTTTTGAAGTGGGCAAAAAAAACGCTGTAAACACAATATCATGCTAATGTATATATATTAGTTTGAGTAGACAGAGTTTGCAGTTTTATTACAAGTGAAACACAAATGTAAGTAAATTGCAATAAAGAAATCTTAAGAGAGGGCGCTTACTCTAGACTGTAAAATTGTCAATAAGGTTATCTTGAGGGGCTTGTTAAATCTAAAAATAGTGGAAGCCAAGCAATGGTCATAAAACTCAATAAAGGCACTTGAGACGCTGGTATGTTAGCGAGTCATTTAACTACAGCCACAAAGGCAATTAGCATTATGTAGCTACTGGGTTTAAATTGATACTATTTTTGTATCAATCCACGTCCATTCTATGATTTAAATTGTTTATTAATATTACCACTCTAATAAAGCAGGAGCCACTCGTTATGAGTTAATGCGTGTTCTCGTGTTACACACACTAAATAAATTCGGTTTCACTTAACCTCGTTTATCATCGATTAATTAATAATCAACTGTTAAACGTAAATGATGAAATTGGACTGTATTGCCTCGCCAGATAAAAAGATAAAATAAAATGCTTAATTAACCTTAATTCATTATGACGTAGGCCTATGTCATTATTTACCTACTAGGAAATAAAATCCGAGATCCTTGAAATGAATTTGCTTTCATATTTTTATTTATTTTATTTTAGTGTGGGGCAAAAGAATTATCTCCTGTATATCGTGGAGACGTTTTACGTACATGAATTGCACAAGGACAAATAGCCGAACCCGGACTAATTATTTGTAGGCCCTACAAATAATTGTTTCGTATAGCAATCGTACCTACGACCCGCAACTCCGTATCCAGACGCTTAGCAACGGCGCTATCGATTCATTATGGTTAATAAAATTATTCCATGACTTAAACCTTGAGCGTATACTTATCATCTCATATTCTCATCATCTCCATTATCCCCACCACAGTTCATCTACTATAGCTGATTAAGGTCCCTTTTAAAATTATTACCAAATCTGTGGAACCTTCATTTATTTAGTTCAGTGGTGACGACGGTGATAGAAATCTTTTTGTATGCTGATCTTTGGACTTTGTTAATTAATTAGCTTAATCCTAATCGTATGTATTTTGTTCATAATAAATAAAATTAAAATGTTTAATCCAATTAGGTACCAATTTTATTTGGCATTTGAGTGCCTAGTAAATCTAATTTGAGGGGCGTTATTCGGGCGAGGGACAGAGCCAAATCACGTACAGAAGCTAAAACGAACAAAGCCTCATTACAATTTTAAGATGGCGCTTATTGAATTAAGCATAAACAATTTTATTATTTCGTTTGTTTCGTATTTAATGTGAGCCTGTAGATTGAATATATTTTAAGATTTTCAAAAGAATATCAAATGTGTCAGACATCGGATCTTGTAAACGTCAACCTGCCTGTCAAACATGGCCACTACGGCAAATCCTCATGTTATTGGGGAGGCCCAAGTTCAGCCCCTTGAGCATGAGTATTCTATCGTATTGAAATATCGCAATCAAGTGACCTTGTATGGCAAAACATAGTTCCAATGAGGGCTAATAATCTTCCACTCACCAGATGTCGCTAGTTGTGACTGAGGTAAAGTTTTCTGTTACACAATATAATTTAATTGAGAAATTAGTTTTAAATAATAGTTTATCAGTTTCTAGAGTGTAATATTAATACACAACACAATGCGTCAGTGATTTGATCTTTAATTTTTTGTACTTTA
Source organism: Parnassius orleans (assembly GCA_029286625.1). Taxonomy (NCBI): domain Eukaryota; kingdom Metazoa; phylum Arthropoda; class Insecta; order Lepidoptera; family Papilionidae; genus Parnassius; species Parnassius orleans. The sequence goes on from JAGSMP010000149.1 coordinate 567,428, forward strand.
TACCTTTTTTTTACTTTTAGTTATATTTATAGTTTGGTTTATTTTTAAATCTAATTAATATAAAATATAATAATAATACAGAAAAAAACATTAACCTTTACATTTTTCTAAGAAATTATCTTCCCCGCTATGAAATCTGTCAAATGATTACCTCATTGTAAAGTGGCGCCGCCCTGGTGGCAGAAAAAGTCGAAAATGCCCTCATTACGTCCTCTAGGGGCGCTGTTCATATTTCCATACAATTTTAGTTGATAGCGATACGAAAACGTTAGTGTCAAAAACTTGTGCAAAGGGCAAAGAAAAGGAATGTTATCGAGCCGGCGATTTGCAAAGCTGTATTATCACTGCAAGGGTTTTGATTTTGACTCACCTCCTGCCAAGCTTGGTAAGTTGGTTGTCCAAGCTCTACCAGGGGGTGGTCATCAGGTAAGGTCATAAGTACAAAAATATGTTGTATCGATGCTTGTATATTAAATAATCAACCGTTGGCCTGGAGGCTGATAATTTATTTGTAGGTCAATGTTCAGCAATGGATTTTAGGCTGTATGGATGGATGATTATAGTTTTTTTACAATTTTACTCAAAAATATAAGATGATTGAATAAAATAATATTATTTAATTATTAAAAGAAGACCATATAGTTTTTTAATATCTAGAAATGAACAGTTGAATATACGTTTCATGAAAGAATAAAATAAAAAGCTCCGGCTCAAAAACTTGTTCTTGGTCTTGAACTTACTCGAACTTGGTCTGGCGAATACTTGGGTCAAGTATACTTACCACACCAATTGTATTCAAAAGAGGGATAAAAAACGAAAATTTTCACGTTTGATTATATTTTCTTACATTTGTAGAAAATTAATAGTCCTCAAGAATAGGGAATTTTTATATAAATTTTATCATTTTTTAAATTATTTTTATTGAAAAATTGGACAAACTACCAACCACATTTTTGTACTTATACCTGATGAAATTATATATCAACAGTGGTTTGGTAGCGTTGCTGTGCTATGAACCATATATGTGCAGTCCATGGTTGTCTAGACATTGTATTATATACAATATAAACAGAAAAAATAATATCCTATACGAAGTAAAATATAGAATATTTTTTATATAATGACTCTTATATTTTGTCATATGTATTGGTAATTTTACGCCACGCTGCAGCACGAATGTGAAGGAGCACGCTTGCACAGAATATCAGCGTGATATAGCAGCATAATGCTGCTACATTACCTATGGTAAGTGAAAATAACCGGAGGTCCTCCTACTTACTGCAAAAAACTGCACATTCGTCTGTGTTTTTTCTTTTTCGAGGAATCAGAACTTGTTGAAAGATTTGTATTCGTTGTTGACTCAGAAATTTGTGAATCACTCATTTTAATCTAATTCTGCAAAAGTTATAAATCTTATGAACTCGCAACGCATGCTTCAAAAAACTCTCTAAAACATATATAATACAATCCTTGCATCGCACGCATAATGTCACTTTATTTAATGAAAACAACAATACAACCGCTTGAAAAAATTGAGTAGTGGTAGAACTTACCCACAAGACTTTTGAATTTTTACTAAATTTGCATATCTAAACCGCAGCATGTAAGTTAGGTAGTGTTCCAATTACTAATAGAATTGACTACCTCGTGGGTCTAGTGATCGTAAACGCGATTGTTGATCATGAGATCCCGGGTCGGGCTATAATCAGTTATTGAGTTTTTCTGTCAAGAAATTTTAGTAGCAGCCCGGAGTTAGGCGGTGTTTCACCCCATGCCTCGGAAAGAACGTAAAGCCATTGGTCCTGCGCCTGTTGTCTCTCCGGTCGTGCCGGATTACCGTCCCATCGGACTATGAGAGTAAGGTAATACGAGTAGAGAGTGTACCTGTATTTGCGCACATACACGGGCACTATAATCCTGTCCTGCGCAGATGGCTAGTCTCCGTGGAGACCAGCCGTCGTCGTGACTGAAATTCGGTCTGGAGGACATTAATTAATTTCTAACTTATAAAATAATGAAACATTAAATGATCATCGAATTGTCGACGTCGACAGTGGGGCAGGCAGCATCAGGCGGCGAGAGAAAAAACGAGACAGAAGACAGAGAATGATAACATATGTATGCTCGTATAGCCAACACAATACGCGCGAGGTTAATGAAACATGTTAAGAATCGTCCCAACCATTATATCAGATTTGATAGACCACTAACCCTCGCAAAAGAACACCGATTCATACCAAGGGTGATTCGCGAGGCTATTTAAATAAAAAAAAACATCCTAATTTCAATAGAGAAGATGACTGGGTGCTACCATACTTGGTATCCCATAATTAATAAAATTAAACCCAAAACCAAGCATACTACTGCAAGACTTCAAGACACTGTAAGCTCGTTGTGCGTAGATTGGACCAAAAATTAAAAATTAAAAGTTGAAGGTAGCCGTCGTTAACTATGACATCGGGACGTTAAACACCTCAGTCCATCCCGTGACCATGGGTGCTGTAAAGTGCCCGAAACGTCAGGAATTAAAAAAGATAAAATTAAACGCGATAAAATCCGTAAAATTAGTTTTATTCCATTCAATATTATCGATCAAAGTACAGACTAAGGAGGATCAAACGATCAGACATCCGCACAAATCGGGACATCTGGCAACACTAGATGTAGGTGTCTATGGGTCACATACACTTACCATCGGGTGGACTGTGTGCTCGTTTGTCACCCTTATTCCTGATAAAAAATTTAACATTAAATATAAGCATAACAAATATACCTGCACTCTTGTTATGGTTTCAGTTTCAGTTTTATCAAATTTAAGCGGAAAAAGGAATTTTAAAATGTAGACCTAAATACCGGATGCTAGAAATGCACGGGAGGAAGATAAGAGTGAATTGCTGCTTATCTCGCTGGTGCATTAAAAATTCTTGCATTAAAAATAATGGCTGGTTGAGGGGCAGTTATATCTATTATGGAAGCAATAACTTTAACGTAAATCCTGCATAGGTCTGTGGTTTAATTAACATCAATAGTTTTAAAATACTTAAACACTATCTTTTTCAATTGCAATTTTAAGCCAGCACCATGCACTGGGACAGATCGGCGGACTAATTGCTCCAAAAACTCATCTCAGAAATGAGAGGACTGTGCCCACCTGTGGAACGTATATAGGTTGTAGCCATACATGATACTAATTTATGAAATAAAAAATCTTGAAGATAAACTATCTTTGGTACAAAGTATTCGTGTCAATGTATTTCGTTTTATTCTTTTTTTATACGAGAGGGTGCTAACGAGCATACGGCTCACCTGATGGTAAGTGACTACCGCCGCTCATGAACAACTGCAACACCAAGGGAATTGCAGGTGCGTTGCCGGCCTTTTAAAAAGGAATAAGCTCTTTTCTTGAATTATTATATTATTAGCACATTATGAAACAAATCCGTTTATAAATATAATCCTATTTACTATATCTCAACCTGTCTTTAACAAAAACACACAAAAAAGATGTCACGTGTGAAATATTTTTAGCTTGTGAAAATCGCCGAAATCACGCGTCACCGCTTACGTATCTACTAGGACACCGTTTGATATAGAGGTATCAAGTAATAACAATCTTCAATGTAGCTAGTTTTAACAAGAAAAGGAAAATGGTGGCACCCTCGTACAGACAGGCATAAAATAGGTCGATATCTATTAGATTGCAGTTGTGTCAAACATCTACATGCAGAAATAATTAAACATTTTGGAATATCACTTTTGCAAGCTATGTTTTTATTTATTTATGTTCACAAGGACAAACATCCAGACCTGGTACAATTATTTATGTGTGTTGTGTAGGCCAAACAAATAATTGTTTCGTGCGGGATTCAAACTCGCGGCCTTTAGCGCTGCAACTCATCGCTAAGCCCCTGCGCCACAATGCCGTCAAATGTCGTTGAGCCGCAAATTTGCCTTTATTGCCGTTTATAAAAACAAATTTAGGTAATACCTATGTGTTCAAAAATGGGAAACATAACAAGAACGGAATTTTTTAAACAATTTATGACGATGCCAAAGCGATGGTAAGTTACATCTAAATCTAACCTCGAAAAAAAAACAGATGCTTTGACATCTCTGAGGACTAAGATTCAATTCTTTTCACAAAACATTCGAAGAACTGAAAAATTATTTTGCTATTTTCCGCTGCTGCTAATTCTGTGAGGGTGTGGTCCTTCAGCTGCAGCGTAAAATCTTGTCAAATCAAGATTGTAGGAATGCTGACTTTGAATTCAAACTTAGCTCCTATGAGCCTTTAACTCAGCAGGCACGTCCTCCAACTATTAAGTCGTTAATATTGCAACTATGAAAATATCAATTCAGTAACTTCAGTCAATATTTTTCATACTACAATTAGCAAGTTCTTGACTACAATCTCACTTGACCGTGAGTTGTTGTACATGCACAAAGTAAAAATATGCATTAAAAAGGTTATTATATATATTGATTGAGTATAAATGAATTTTCTTACCTCATTTTCAGATATTTTATATTTTCCCCTCTTTCAACATTTGTTTATTGAATTGAATGTCTTAATATGTGTACTCATGTACTATTGTATGACATAGGTGTAGTCATTACATTTGATTGACATAACTTTTTTAAAGAAAATAAAGGTAAAATGTCACGGTGGCGGTCAATTTGAAAAAAATTCTCTAAACGTAACAAAAAATTGGTGCTTAAACGTTCCAAAATAAATTACATTATATTTATATTATTTCTTTTCAAATTTTTCAGCGCAAGTTTTCGCAAGTTACTTTTCTACCTAGCAGACCTTCTGGCTACCTTTTGCTTATTTGTGCCGTTAACCAAATGTACATGCACCGTTGTGTTCCGGTTTAAAGGGTAAAAGTGTTTTACAAGTTGAGGAGTAGTGGACTGTTACGGGCTGATATATTTATTTGAAGAAGAATATATAGACTTTATCTAGGATTATAGATCAAAAACAAATATTGTAAAAAATGTGGCAGCAATATCCCCTGAATAGTTGTGATTAAGTATAATTGTGAGTACCTATTCATGCTTATTCGCTGAGTCAGACAAAGTTGACAGGGTAAGGCCTTTTGATATATCACCGCGTGTCAACATTGAGTAATGATCCCTTTCAAATTTATTACAACAAAAACATCAAAAAGCCAACATTTGTATCTTAGTCCTAAGGTGTGACAATGCATCTATCTTATAATAGATCGAAAAGTAAAGGAATATGGAATGGCGCTACATGCTTATATATTAATTATATATTTATACTTAACTAGAAAGTCATTAAATACTTTTTAAGAAACTTAGTGCGATAATTTAAAAAACTGTGTTTATTATCCAAATTTTATAGTTTACTAGCTGGTCCGGTCATAAAGCAACACGGGCCGCCGACGTACCGGACCTATGGGCCCGGTAGATGTTGTTATGCCTTTTCAGTTAGGTGACGTGATGAGCTTCAATCAATTCAATCATTTTTAGCAGTTAGGATTCTAAAAAATCACATAATCAGAATTTTTTTTGGATTCAAAAATAAAAGTTGCTTGTTATACGCGATCTCACCCCTAAGGGCTAAGATAGAATGCCATGTTACAAGTAAAAATGGGTCTCCGGATCTGTATTCACAATACGAAACACATTGCTATTTTATGCTGGTATTCTGTGAGATCGTGGTCCTTCCTCGGTCGGGCCGATCCATTCGTATTGCAACCATAACATAGCTGCAGCGTGGCTCTACCACTTTAAACGTATAAAAAGCTTTTTAAACATGAAAATTAAATTTCTTGTTAAATCAATGAGATAGATTTACTATAAGCAATTAATTAAATAAGTGTCGTTATTTGGGGACAGATCTTTTATCTTCTTCACATTTAATAGTCCATCGTTTGATATGGGTCCATACCACCATAAGGGGGATTTGCCGAAATCGACACGTTAGCCGAAAATTGGTTATCGCTCCACCAAAATCTCATATCTCTGAGATAGATAATCTGCTATCAGTTGCAAGCCATGAGTTGTTTCTTCTGGCATTTCCTAGAGGCAACTCCACGACATACACTGGATAAGATGGAGTGTGAAGTCAATTAAAATTGTTTTCAGTCTTCTTGTTCTGTTAAGTGTTATATTTGTTATAAAGCATATTAATGCATCATACTCGGTTTGTAGTTAGGAAGAGTTGGAAAAAGCATCTCAGAATGAAGGTAAGAATTTGATTTCAGTTTAAATATCTGCTTTGTAAAAGAGTTGAAACGCACAAAGGCCAAATGTTTGTGAGTAGAATTTATTATTAATACTAGATTCTTGTTTTAGTTCACAATATCTTGATGTCCACATGAAATTGAATATTCAACAGAACTTTGTAAGAAATCGAAATGCGTCATTTGGCACATTATTGAAAGGCCTTGCATACCAAAAGCATGATCATCAGCCAAGTAGAAAAAATACTACAAAGCCAAAAAGGGATAAAGAAGTTGAAATTTTAAAAACTACATTTATTTAATTACTAGCTGATACCCGCGACTTCGTCCGCGTTGTTTAATATTGTTGAGCGCCACTATTAATGCCTGGTGCATGGCAACACTAGTTACCACTAGCGCCCTCTAGTATCGAGTAGAAGAACTAGGAGAGTCAAGATCCTTCTTGAAATTTCTATGGCAGAACTTTCTAGAACTATCGACACCTAGTCAATCGGGACCGGTATGTACTCGAACATTCTAGATGTTTCTACAGTAGAAGATTCTGGAACTATCTGAGGCCCTATATAAGGCCGGTATAGACCGCGACCGAGTCAGTATTGAATTGGTGATACAAGCGAATACTTCGAAGCGATGCAACTGCGAAATAAAGTGATCAGTAGTACAATTGTGTTTTGTTGTTAGTGTGGTTTTAAGTTGTAATTAGTGTTCTGTAAATTCACTCGGCAGTTTTTAATTGTCTCGAACCCCAAGCTCGTAACAATATATTAACAAATATATAAATACTACTGTAAGAAAACGAATTATATGAAAATTAGTTATTTAACGGTGAAAAATTACTAAGAAAACTATAGGAAACTACGAGGGGCAATTGAGGCAGAGGTAGAAGAGACTTCCCCTCTCCTACGCATGCGCGCTACACCGCTTGCCCCACTTCTCCGCGGCAAGAAAACACTGCTTATAAAAATCGTTGTTTCTTAAAACTTTAATAACTTTATATTAAATGAAGATATCGCATTTTTTTTAAATAAGGGCCAAGTGTCTAAGAAATAAAACTTAGAAAGCCTAATTGAAATCTATCCAGTAGTTTTTCCAAGATGCGCGCACAACTGCAAACCTCTATCATTTTATTTAATATAGATATATTTATCCATAACTTAATTTATATTACCAGCATTTTTATAGTTTTTTCAACTGCCTTACCTTAATTTGCGATAGCTTTTAGAGATATTTTTTACAGAACATTCTATTGACCTCAATGATATTATGGCAAATTTATTTTCTAAATGCATAAAGAGGCTTAAATATAATCCTTTATAAGATGACTTATACCAAAAGAAAATATGTTAATTTTTTGCTAAAAGCATCATATAAAATGTTGTATCATTATCTACGTGCTTTTCCATTTTTTTGATAGTACTCTAGCAAATTTCTATTTTGTGTAGTTTAATAAATTGGCGTTTTGAATAAATTTTACATTCATACAGTACTTGCTTCACTTGTTAATTTTAAAAATCGTTTAATAAAGTTCATTGGCATCAATTGCCTCTTTTCGAATTCATATTTTAATTATCTATTCATTTTTGTAAGTGTTTCTTATTTCAAGATTTAATGCAAATCATTGATATATATGTACTACGCACTAGATTTCGCATTCCGAACATTCACTATGTTCAACTGAACTGTACTGCAATCCGTACACCTTACTTTAGTGTGGCTTCAATATTCATGCAGTGTGTGGCGGCGATAATAATACGAGATTTCAAATTAAAGTTTAAACCTTACGTAAATAACAATTCAGTAGTCAAGTAAGTAAAACTTTTGTTGTTCAAGTGAATAAATAGGTAATAATATCGTAATATTTTACTATCTACCGCGCATGCGCGAAGACATAGAGTAGCACACATTTTTTGTTTGGAATAGCTTCTCTAGTACGTAGTACATATAACTCAATGCATAAAATGGATTCTTTAGAATCTCGGTTATCAATCCAAAGAGTTTTTGCTCTTATTTATAGACATGGTGCGTTGCGGATTTTAAAGCTTAAGTTTGTATTCCATAAACTTGATGTTTTCATTAATAAAGTGTAAAGTAACAGCCTAAGTATTGGAAGGCTTCACATGTCTTCGATTTTTTTATTTATTTATAAGACATGCAGCTTTCCTTACGATGTTTTCTTTACCGACGAGCTCAAGGTACGAGTTGGGTACGAGTAAATTATCATTTAAAATTACAGTGAACAGTTTTATTGGTGTTAGCGGGAAGTGAACGTGTTTTTAAGGCAAACGCTCTATTGAGCTTCACAGCAATTTTTTTATTAATGTAAGCTCTTTTGCCTACTTTTTAATCAGGTGACAATTCATCAACAATAAAAAAAAACATGCGAGAGTGTCGTGGAACACTCGGTTGGAACGAAGTTCCTTTCGTAGTATATTATTATTGATAAACGTATTGATTAACAAATACAAATAAATAAATTACTAGTGTCTATTAAAATGAAGCGTCATTCAAAATACAAAAACATGCGCGAGTGTCGTGGAACACTCGGTTGGAACGAAGTTCCTTTCGTAGTATATTATTATTGATAAACGTATTGATTAACAAATACAAATAAATAAATTACTAGCGTCTATTAAAATGAAGCAGCGTCATTTAAAATAAAATAATATTTCTTTCATAGCAAGATAAAAAAGTGCGAAGGAGATGGATATTATTCTATCTTGCTTCCTTATAGCCGCCAAGGCCATCTACACTACGTCAGAAAGGGTCGTGACGGAAAATTTACACTTTTCTCGCCTAGCCCCATCCGCCAAATTCATACTGTCCTATAAGGAACTTCGTTCCAATAATATTTCTTTCATGGCAAGATAAAAAGTGCGAAGGAGATGGATATTATTCTATCTTGCTTCCTTATAGCTGCCAAGGCCATCTACACTACGTCAGAAGGGGTCGTGACGGGAAAATCTTACACTTTTGGTCGCTTAGCCCCTATCCGCCAGATCCGTACCGTCCGATAAAGAACTTCGTTCCAATATAATATAGTCAACGCCGCATGTAAATATTGGCTTTGTGGTGTTATATTTTTCAATAAATTTGGAGAGGAGCATTACTTAAAGACGACAGGCGGCGACATATCAAAAGGCTTTATCCTGCCAATTTTCACTGACTCAGCATATTAGCATGGATAGTGAATATTTTTTGTTAAATCCTACTACTACACTTAGTCACAATGCTGCCATATTTTTAACGTTGTTAGTTTTTGATCAATAAGCCAAGATAATCTTTATATCCTTCTTCTGATATATATATCAGCCTATTACAGTTTACTGCGCAACATTGGTCTCTCTCATAGTAAGGATGATTTGTCAAAATCGCCACCCTTGGCTGGCGGATTGCTAATCACAGTACTAAATTAAACCGTGTGTGGTTTCTGCTGGAGGGCTAAAAATTTTCATTTGTGTGTACCAGATTGTTTTTTATATTTTGAATAAATAAAAAAGAAATGACTCGTAACTTTGACGCTGCCTTACATCTTGTATAATACGCATCTTACTGGCAATTCCAATTGTCACCTCTTAGAACATCCACGAAATAGAATGACTGATTCTCTTACGCATTAACTTGTACTTTTATTGTTGTAATTAATATGTATAACAATAAAAGAAACCTAATGAGGTTTCTTTTATTGTTATACATATTATTTACAATAGCAATTATATACATATATGTCTTTATTTTATTTTATTTTGTCAAGTAGAAAAATACTAGAAGTGCAATATACACGTTTCGTCAACCATTCTAAGTAAGTAAGAAATGCTTATGTTGATAGTAATCCATACAATAGATGTTTTCTTTTGGAGTTAATGAATAGTTTCTTCGATGCCACAAAAGCGTTTGACAAAGTCTGGCACGACGGCTTGCTTCATAAACTGTATAGGTATATACTTAACGTGCCTGATGGCTCACTCACATTATCAGAGCCTTCCATACCAACCGCTATTTTAGTTATCGAGTAGAGAACCCGATCTTCGAAGCGCGTCCTAAGGGCCGTCCCACAGAGTTCCGTGTTCTCCCCACTCCTTTTTTACACTCTACACGAGTGACATCCCGAAGGACCCGGCAGTTAATACTGCTCTCTTTGCCGATGACATTGCACTCTTTGTCGCCAATTACAATTAGAGATTTCTCACAAAGAGCTGACGATCGCTTAGGCGAATGGTTCCGCTTATGGAGAATCAAAGTGAAAGTGAGAAAAGTGTAGCAATATACTTTAAAAGGAATCCCACTCTCAATCGTCAGAACCTGAATCCAAAAATATCTTCAGGCATGACCACCCTATTCGGCCGCCAAATCCCTTGGAGGTCATATTTGACCACAGAATTTCCTTCGCGGAACTCATTCGCAATGTTCGCAACCGATTCAAATTTGTTTCTAGCCGCCTCCATCCGCTAGATAACAGTCAGAGTAAACTGTCCTTAAGACACTAGCTCCATTTTTATAAAACGTGCGTAACACCTATCCTACGCAAGTGTAGCCTTCGCGCATACGTCCAAGCATAGACATAGACATTCAAGTCGTCCAAAACAGTTTCGTTCGCAAAGCCATGAAGACCCGGTGGTACCAGCGAAACTCCGAACTGCACAAGAATTCCGAACTTCCGTCAATCTCTGAATATTTCAAGTAAATGTCTCAGCGCAACTATGAAAGCGCCGCGAAACATCCCAACCCGCTAGTGTAAAAGCACACTTCGACTCCATACGTCACGACCAGTCTCCGCGGTTCCGCTCGATTCCGACGACCAAAAGTCGTTGACCTGTCACACACAAACACTACACACACACCTAGTGTCACAAACACTAGGACGCGCCGCGCCGTACACGCGTGTGCCGCGAACATCGAACGATACGAGGCCGTCAAAGGCGCGGGCCGCCACCCCTGCTCCGACGGCGGTTAGATAACTCATCGGTACAATCATAACTCGTATAAGTGAACATCTTTACAAAAGTAACGTCCTCATCATCATCATCATAATTAGTATCATCATCATCATCAGTCTCCCTTTTTACTAGCCGCGAACTATTAGCCCGGTGTGGCTAACAGCACTAACATCGCAGAAACTAGATTGGTCTCATGAATAGCTTAAAAGCATTTCTGCGAATGTAGATTTAATAATTCGTTATTACTAGGTTCACTTCCTCAGTTGCGGGTACCTGGTATTAGTCTGATTTAATCAAACGTTACGACCTGTAAGCTGGGTTGAATCTTATGGAATTAGATAAAGCTTTAGAGCGAACAATCTAAGCTCCGTTGACACCATTAACCTTATGTTCGCAACTTAAAGGCCACAAACTGGGAGCTGTGACCTCTCTCTCCCTCACTCACATTAGTCAGGTTTTTGGCAGGGATATTGTTGGTGATGACATCACTTATATCCCATAGCTAATTGCAATAAACCTTAGAATTACATTACTTTGACACAAAATATTTCGCCATGATTAGCATGAAAATTATAATATGCTGTTATAATGACCTATTCATTGAATAAAGAAAGGTTACAAGTTAGGAGGATTTGACATAAGTTTGAAAGAATTTTTTGATGTTACTAAATTAATTATTTAGTTGACTGGAAGAGGGGGGAGGGGAGATACGATATAGAAATGCTCTTAGAAATTGTTATATTAAATGCATACATCTTTATATAACGTTGGTTAGAGTTAACGTCTGTTAGAGATCGTGGAACTTCTGAACGACTTGACTAATTGAGGTGAGGTGATTCAAACGGTATATTTGTTTTGTAGTGACGATGGTTCATAGCTACCATTCAAAGTTAGCACTGTAGTCAAATTATCAACAGATTCTATATTTATGAATTATAGTGACACATGCAGAACTACGTCTGCAGGGTCGACTGGTATGCATATATTATACATATATCGAAAATTTATGTGGGTATAAAAGAAAGAGATGCGGACTTATTATCTAGCGGTGCTAGTTACATTTTTTCTCCAACCCTAAACAATAGTATCCCAAAATCATCACCGGTCATGATGCATGTTGCGGAATGAAAATAAGGGCTTGAAAAGATTATCTTTGAAAAATAAGTGAATCAAGTGTACAAATCCAGTCAATCACACAAATAAGTTGATATTAGATAATTTTACTACTGTCCAAAAAAAAAAACTTATCTCTCTCAAAGAAAATAACTATATTTCTACTCTCTTTTGCGTGGGGCTACATATCAAGAAACAATAGAGAGAAATGTTACCTGATACGTAAATTACGAGTACGGCGTCACCTCAGTACTATCGATTTCAAATTGCTTTATTTGCGACATGTACCGGCTTAGATATCAGATACTCCGCAACATTCATCAAAGGCACTCGGATGTCCCACATAAAACCCAGTAAGTGATATATAACAATGGTTTTATTTAAAATCATACAGACATCATACTGAAATAGGCGTTAGGTGTTTTAAAAATGAAAACACCTAAAAGTGGTCTTTAAAATTAACCAGAAATTTAATATTCGAAATCCTTTTTTTAGGATGTATTATTAGAATTTTTATTCGATCTCCTGTTAAAATAAGTTGTAGTCCTTACTCGGTTTCGATACGGGTAGACGCACAGTAGCTTCTTCCACGGTTTGACCAATAATATGAATAAAGTAGTACTACCTGCACACGAAAAGTATTTTCACGAAGATTTTTTTTAATCAATAACTTTTACGTAAAATTAATATCAACTTTTTCGATTTAGATATCTTTATTTAAAATTTAGAACCAAGAGAATGATAAAGCGCATCAAGTAATTTTACAAAGTTACGTTCGTAATGATTTAATCCTTGAAAAAAAAATTGTCAGTCTAACCTCCCTTGGCGAGCAATTACCGAAAGCCGAAATTTATTAAACTCAATACATTTTCGCTATTTTTTATCTGTAACTTGTACTGATTAAAAATAATATTATAAATGCATGTTGTTTGCTTACCTACTACTTACCTATCCACATGGAATTCAAGGTACAAAGGAGCTCCAGTATATAGTAAATAATATTTATTTATACTGTTAATAATATAAATACAAGCAATTTTATAACATTCGTCAGGTAATGAGGGAGGTCCCCAGCTGTCATATCTATATAGATACATTTTACTTCATTACTCGGCTACCAGCGTTTCACCAAATCAGGCGTCAATTAGCAGGCCGTATCGCGTACAGGTGCGGTGGCTCTAATGGCCCCTTATATCTATCAGTACTATTATATAAATCATACATCTTATATTTACTATTAATATAATATTATTAAGTCTAAGGCACAAGTAGGTTTGTAAGTTATATTAAAAATGAGCATAGCAAAGTACAATGAAAAAACTTGTAAGTAGGACTTGCACACTGAGGTTTCCTTAAAACTTAATTGTTTGTAGGGAGTTTCTATGATTTTGCCTCTTTTCGTGACCGATATTAGCAAGGTATCAGCACCGGGAGTTCCGAGACTTTCGTGCAGGTTTTTAGTATGACTTTTTTGTGTAATTTAGCATACGCTAGTCCCATTTGTTACACAAATTTTAGGGTAACGTTAACATGATATGTTTATTAGCAACACCGATTATTAAAACCCTTTTAAAATTCGTTATTAAACGATATTTGAGTTAGCTGGATCAGAGTTTAAAGATCAATGCTCGTAATTGTTTAGGATCAGATGCGCTCAGGCCTCATTAAGGGTTTTAAAATATATCTAATTATAAAAATGTATTTATGGTAGAAATTGACTTATAGGTAGGTTCTGATACAACCTGCGTATCAGTTTGCTTGCACTTATATTTTTCTATTACGCTTTTGATGCATGAAAAATGCCGTAAATTAACAAAGGTAATACTCATTTATATGCAATACGTAGTATACAAAATGATGCGAGCTATGGGGGAGGCTTATGTTTAGTGGACTTTTATAGGCTACTAGCTGTTTCCCGCGACTTCATCCGCGTGGAATTTATTACGATGGATTTCCTGGGTTTTAATTTTTTTGCGCGGAACATTAAATCTTTTTCTAAAATAAAAGTAGCCTAAGTTACTCCTTATAACATCAGCCTCAAAATCGGTCTAGCCATTACAGAGATTAGCCGGAACAAACAGGCAGACAGACAGACAGACGGACTGACAGACAGACAAAAAATTTAAAAAGAGTTTATTTGTTATAAGTACGTATATACTTTCATATGCATTTAGTAAAAGCTGTTATTTTGACATTACAAACAGACGCTTCAATTTTATTTATTTGTATAGAATATAGATAATGACTAGATGGATACATTAGGGACGTACATATACAGTAAGCAGTAACTACCTACTTTTATCAAATTAATTTACTAACTGACATTCATAAATTATAGGCAAGGTACCTAACCTAAGCATCGAATATTACTCTACGAAAAGTTAAGTCAGATTGAAGGACAATCTTAATTTTGCAGTGTAAAAAATATTCTCCCTTGCATTGGTCTACACTCTATATCATGATCCTCATGCCAATGCTAATTAGGTTTGTAATCGCAAAAAATATTTTAATGTGATATAACTATATAAAAACCTTTATGTAATATAACTGTAATGTGACGTGTAGTGGCGGCGTAAAAATATCAATTATCTCATATCGTTCTGTAATTAAACAGGAAATGAGCAATAATTCCTGATAATAACTCAAAATAATAAAAAACTACAGTTGCCAAGCCATCTGACAAGCGTGGCAACAGTAGCAAATATCACCTCTATGAGGCAATCTATGGAGGAGGCCTATGTTCAGCTATAGACTTCCTGACTGACGGACATAAGGGGTTCGCGTTTTCCTTTTATGACACGAAACCGAAAAAGCAGAAAAATGAAAACTGCGGAATAGTTTGATTTTCTAAAGGAATACTAATTTGTAATTATTAACTTCTATTTTAGGATTTCCGTGTCGCTTTGTTATCATATTGGTTAGCACGGGAAAGGACATTGCTCTGCGCCCATACATTGTTCGCCCTGGAACCAAGAGCATCGGAAAATTATGTTTTATTGTCGATCATTAGTAAATTCCTATATGATCTTATTTTTATAGCGGACTAGCTGCAGAATAGATATATTTCATAAAAAGTATCAGATTTTGAGGTTATAATCGAACCTGAAAAACAATGTCCTAAAACATTTAGCTATTTTTAGTACCTATTTAGATAATTAGGTATGCAGTTTTTGTTCTAAGGCCTAAGTTTATGTAAGTGCAACGTATAAATGCATATAATCTAGTTAACATACCTGCTTTGTTAGCATTGGTATTGAAATGAGAAAAAATGTTTGTGTATTAATGTAAAAATAAAAATGTATGTATTTATTGGCAGATAGCATTTAGATGTTATCATTAGCATATACGGTACGGTAAGATATCGCAATTTACACAAAATACACTTTCCATTGCGTATGCGTAAGTCCGTTTATGAATGCTAGGTTATTGTTTGAGCGGTACACAGTTCCGAAAATCACAGCAAGGTAAGTAGTTTTTGAAAGCAATCAGGGTTCGTTAAAATAACCAAGTCGTAATGTTCAATATATACTCCCGAAAGTCACCAAAACACCGATACAATTACAAAGACGCCAATGTAATTTTGACAGAGTGAGTGATGAAAAGTAGGCATGTCAATCTGAAATCGTTTAATCGATTGTTTATAGTAAAATAATCGATTTTCTAGATCGATATAAATCTGAAAAATCCTTGTCCGATGTCCTGATATCGACTTAGAACACTCCATCGATTCAATGAATCGATCCAAAACCTCTCGAATCGAACTTATTGAAGAACTAGCTATATTTCAAATGATTCAAGACATAATTTTGCATAGTTGGAACATCTGTTCCTTGTGACTTTTTTCTGTTCTGTTCTGCGTTCGATCCCAGGGTTGGGAAAAGTATTATTGGGTTTTTCTAACTTGAAGTTCCCAGTAGTAGTACGGAGTCTGGATTTGTGCCCGGTGTATGGTAATACGCGCACCCCCTATTACATGGGATGTATAACATAACTGGTGCTAATTGGTAGTACTACACACCCCTGCCTACTACTTCTGGGAAATACAGGCGTGGTGTTATGTTTATTAATTTAATGATGTTTCTATCCAATTACTTGTATTTACGGTAAATTATCATCAATAATGTTCTGTGTCTATATTAGGTATGTTTGAAAATGTCGTGATTGATCGAGAATCGATCTGTTAATGCTCGATTTAATCGAGAATCGATTCTAGTATGTTCGATTTGAATCGATTTGGAGATCATTTTTTTAAAGTAAATCGACATGCCTAAGTGAGAGCACAGGTGAGAGACTGACAAGTGACAAGTGACCATTTAGTTACATCAAAAATGGGAGTGCCAAATACGATACGATTTATGGATATTTCCTAAAATTTACTACAGCCATACGTTACAAACAAGTATTACATACATCACCTTTTATCATACGATAATATTAATACCATAACAAGTATGACAATGTCCTACTTTACTTATAATAACACGTACGTCTCTACTTCTTCCATACTTGTAACAATATTAATAATATCTGTATCTAGTCTGCAATATTGATCTTTTTAAAGAACACATTTATAATTAATGCAGTAACGATAAGTGTTTTTTAACATTAATTGTCGTAAACTCGTAAGTTATCGTTTAGTAAGAAGTAAAGTACACACCTTTCTAAACGATCATTAAAAATCCTGCATAATTATCTTTATGAATATTTTTTTCAGCATTATTCTAACTACCTATTTAAAATCGAGTATGACCTCATTCATTAGATATAGTAGATTTTATAAATTATGCTTTTAGGAAATAACATAAAAGAATATAAAGAAATGGTAATTGAATATTTTTATTGTAGCTTCTATTTGCTACTTTATTCGAAATAAATTCAAAATGTGATTCTGATTAAAAAATATTCAACAATTCATTAAATATTCAAAAAATCGATTACAATCGATTGGGCATCCCTAATAATTTTTCGACACCACATGATGTTTGGCGAAGATGGCGGCGATTAATGTTATTAGTCGAGTAGAATACTTTTTAATGTTCATTTTGGAATGCAGCTAGTCCGTGTTGTAAAAGTATTTGCAATTAATATAATAAAACAGACAATTAATTATCGTGTATGTCCGATGCTTTTATTGCACAGGGCGATTCTGGACATTGTCCTTTGCATCTGACCTTTGCACTATATCAGCATTGCATGCAC
Organism: Parnassius orleans; assembly: GCA_029286625.1. Classification (NCBI taxonomy): domain Eukaryota; kingdom Metazoa; phylum Arthropoda; class Insecta; order Lepidoptera; family Papilionidae; genus Parnassius; species Parnassius orleans. The sequence goes on from JAGSMP010000149.1 coordinate 584,886, forward strand.
AGCTCGATAAAAGTTAGAAGGCCGTACATATTTCCCCCGCGTATCCACAACGCTTGTTGTTCATATTGCGTTATCTAAAAACACATTTTCAGCTAGAGTACCTGTCATAATGTACTTGGTTACTTGATAACTTATTGAATACTTACTCGTTATATTTAGCCATATAGGTTTTAGTGGGAATTCGATTGCAAGCGGATTGCTGCTCCTGTATTGTCGTTTAGATAGTACTTTAAAGTGAATTTTGATACATAAAAATGGTGCAAATGTGTGTAATAAATATCTGTGCATTTGAACTATCGGTTCAGAACATTTAACAAGCATTTCAATGATGATAAAAATCTCAAGGTATGTTTTCAGTTTGGTTCATTAAAATACTTTCGACCACGAGCATCTGCTAGGTTAAGCTGTAAACAAAATCTCCCAGTTGCAATGTGACGCATTAGCATATTATTATTTTTTAGATATTAATTTTTCTTTGTAAACAAGTTTTACAAAGAAAAATTTCTATTATTTAACACTGGTAATCACTCAACAGTATAAACAAACATAAAATGTAAATTGCCTTCGTGCTAAGCCGGGACGGGTCGTTAGTATATATGATACATTGTGAAGCCTTAGTAACACAGGGACCTGGTACTAAAATCTGAAAAGCTGAAATAATTCCAGGACGTGTTAAGTCCACCAAGGGAACCTCTTTCCTGTCCTAAAACTCTGAGAGAAACGAGAGGAGGCCTGTGTCCAGTTGTTGGACGTGTGTTGGCTATTATTTACTTTCTTACTGCCAATATTACAATGGCAAAAGTTTTAATCAGGTGAGTACCTAATCAAAGGAAAACTTACCAAATAATGATATTTGCGTAGTAGTAAAAAGAGTGACAAAGCAAATTTATGTTGCAGAGGTGAACGGCAGAGTCGGGACGAATCTGGAAGGACGAAACTGAGAAGGGACGTCCTAGGCGAAAGTTTATCGACCAAATTGGCGATATATTGAAAATGGACCAAATTAAGAGTACCTTCAACCGACGAGCGTGTATGCGTAGGTATATGGATGTGGAGGAAGCGAGAGGTGTGTCAGGATCGTGCCAAATGGAAGTCTAGTCTCTGCCTACCCCTCTGGGTGACAGGCGTGAGTGTCTATGTTTTGTTTGTAAAACTTGGCTTTTCATTATGCTTTTTTGTTTGGAAGTTTTTGAGATTCACTAAGCGACAATGTGTTTTTTTTTTGCAATCAATTGCAAACAAAAACGCACCTGATGCCTCGTGTAGAGGCGAAACACGTGTCGTATTATCGACGGTGGTATGTCTTTCCTAGTGTAGTGATGTTGGGAGTTGTGGTGCTGGGATTAGTGGTGACGAGGATAGTGCACGCAATTGAGGGAGGGCGGGAACTGCTCTTCAAACTAGGAAAGACACATCATTTTATTTTATTGCTCGGATCTTAGCAGATTGATTTTACACATCTTTAATATAATGGATTATCGCAAAGTAACGCCTGATTTTAACAATTAAGCACACATTTTGTCTAAAAGCACCAAGATGAGTTACATCAGAGTTAGCCTTGAGGAATATGATCGAATGTGGCATTATCACGCAAGTATTAAGGTGCTCGTAGTTCACTATATAAAACGCACAACATAATGCTTATAACATTATGTGAGAGTTCTTGGTTAAAAGTTCAACCGCAACATAATGCCAGAGCCAATATCTATCGCAATGCTGTTTTACTAAACAAAAAAAAATCATCAATAACTCTATATTACTTAAAGACTATTGAATATTTCTTATATACAATAAGCAATCGTGTTTTTCGTCTCCCAGGAAAGAACTTACTTAGAAAATTAAAAATACACTGTCTAAGAAGTAGGATACGAAATTTACAATAGAAGTCGTTGGTGTAAAAGCAATGTAATACATTGGTAAACAAATTTAACCCGATACTTTATAATTCCGAAGTTGTTAATTAGAAATAATTTTACAAATACTATCAAGATATAAACGACGCTGTTAATCTTAAATTTACTTGCGTAATTATAATAACGAACGAGGTGTTAATGATAGTAGCGTCAGTTAGATGAATATGTGTTTTAATACCTCAACAAATTATCACGTCTGTTCTTTCTCATTGAGAAAAGTTTATTTATAGAAAGCTAGGGCCCTGGCTCTGTGCGCTGAGGCACGTGTTTTCAATTCGCAACCCACGCGAGTATCTAGGTATCATCTGTTTAGTATACATGACATTTACTGAATGATAATAATTTATACTTAACATGCTTAACCTTCACATTCCTAATTATTGATTTACAACACAGACTTCAAAATTTACAAAATTTAAATGAAATTTTTTTTTAAATAGTGTGACAAACCAGTTTACTACTAGTTCAGTTTGTTGTGCAGGTTATCCACGAGTGCAGCCTAGGAAAACTTCGATTGAAATCGTTTTTATGTGGTATTGGTAATGGATTTAATTATGTTTATTGTTGTTTTTGAGTTGATTTTTTAAAATTATACTATACAAATAAAGGTACCTTTGCAATGTGCTAAGGTTCATTTTTTTTGTCAGATAAAAAGTAGGTGCCTATCAACTAAATTAAACCTATGATATGAAAGTGAAACAGTTGAAGTTTTCTATTCATACTGTAATTTTTATTTTGTTCATGTTGTTTATTATCCTATTAATAACTTTTATCTAATGATTGAAAAGTTAGCCCTAAGTCAAACACAAAAAAGATCCGAAGTCCTTGGTTTTTGTTTTTCTATTCGTGCCCTCTGACGGATAATACTGCTTTGTTTTAAATTCATGCTACCATCACATAGTAGTTCGAAAAAGACGTTTTTAATATACTTAAGCGAATGTCATCGGTTCACAATAGATTGTAAGTTATTACTGTCCAATCAGCTTATGAAAGGATTGCTCTTCCGACTGGACGTTACTGATGCTGTTATTATTATAAGCTGTAACAACTTATAAAAATAACCACGTTGGTCAGAAAGCCAGCCTAGCCTATATTATTGGCAAAATACAAATTACTAGTTTTTGTAATCGGGTTGTGGTAAGCTTTTCCCGTAATTCTGACACTTAGGACGAGTAAATGCCTCTTGGTTTGCGTGTATACTTGTGGCTCTACAATATCTCCTTCGCAACGGATAGCTTACGATTATGCGGAAAATCGGTTAACAGGACATATTTTTTAAGTGTAAGAGCCTCCTGCATACATACAGATTGTGACTGTAGCACAAATAGATCAGGACCGAATGAATACTAACGTAAAATATTGGCATAACGCTGCCCTGTGCTGCCTGTTTCGTATTTTGAGTGACGAACACCGGAGGCCTTTTTACTGGTAGGCGGCGCTCCAGCTTAGTTCTCAGGGTGACAACACTACGATCCATATCATCCATTTGTCACTAGATGAACTGTGTGCTCGTTTGTCACCCTTGTCAATCATTGCAAAAAGGTGATCGTCATCATCGATATTATCAACATTTTTCATCATGGTCAACATAGAATGTTTTCCTCTTCCACTCTCCTCTATTAGCCGTCATCTCTTCACCCACTCCTTTCTTACTCATATCAACCCCAATACAGTCCATCCATCTTTTAGGCTTCCCTTTACTATTATATCTATCCACTTTCATAGCCAACATTATTTTTGTACATAGTTTATTTCCCTTCGCCTAATATGCCCATACTTCAGTTGCAAATTTAAAAAAAAATTGGTTTAATCATACCATACTTGAGAAAATAATATTATATTAGGTCCTTACATATGAAATTAGCGTTTTGTCGTACTGACCACTTTGATATGAAATATCTCCTCTTTGGTTAAGAATTCCAAATTCAAATTTATAAATTCATTTAGCTGGTACATTTGAGTTTTGAAAACAGTCATTCATTTGTTTTTTCCTCATTATTTTATTCTTTGGCGTCGCTTATTACCGCACAATGGAAAACATGAAATATCGGTATATTTACGAGTACGAGTTCTACCGTGGCACCAGTGCTGCAGAAACAGCTCGAAGGATTAATGATTGTACGGCGCTGGTGTCGCAAAAGAAAGCACGGTACGTTTTTGGTTTCAACGTTTTCGTTCTGGAAATTTCGACCTTCAGAACCCACCCCGTGGATGGCCGGAGACCAAAGTGGAAAATGAAGAATTAAAGGCTATTGTGGAAGCGGATTCATCACAAAGCACTTCAGAGATAGCTGCGGGCTTCGGGGTAAATGATAAAACTGTATTAATCTACTTGAAGCAAATCGGGAAAGTAAAAAAACTTCAACGATGGGTACCTCATGAATTGAGTGAATCGAACTTGCAAACACGCGTCAACTGCTGTGTTACTTTGCTCAACCGACACAATAATGAAGGGATTTTAAATCGAATCATTACTTGTGATGAAAAGTGGATACTGTACGATAATCGGAAGCGCTTGTCGTAATGGCTGAACCCTGGAGACCCAGCCAAATCCTGCCCTAAACGAAAATTGACTCAGAAAAAGTTACTTGTGAGTGTTTGGTGGACTAGCGCCGATGTCGTTGACTACAGCTTTCTAAAATCTGGCCAAACGATTACAGCAGATATCTATTGTCAGCAACTGCAAACCATGAAGGAAGAACTAGCTGCTAAACAATCGAGATTGGTCAATCGCTCTAGGCTACTGCTGCTTCACGACAACGCAAGACCACACACTGCACAACAAACAACCACTAAGTTAGATGAGCTACAATTGGAATGTCTGCGACATCCACTGTACTCCCCGGACCTTGCTCCAACAGATTACCATTTTTTCAATGAACTACCTATGAGATGGCAAAAGTGCATAGATAACAACGGTGCATACTTTAATTAATTAAATATATTTTACAAAAAAAAAATTGACTTTATATTCCTCCCGTACAAAACGCCAATTTCATATGTAAGGACCTAATATTTTGACTATTTTGACTGAATTTATGTCTATATTTTTTTTTTCTTTATTTTCCTCAAGAACAATTAATGTTCTTGAGGAAAATAAAGAAAAAAAAATACTTTGTTGTAACCAAGTGAAAAATTCTGAAAAAAGCCTTTTAGTTTTAAAATAGTTAGGAAACAAATTTCATAGAGTATTGTAATTAATCTTATAGACATTAGTATTCTTTCATGCTTTCATTTAATAAATATAGTTTACAATAGTCTTAATAAAACAGGGAAATGCGGTCTAAATCATTATAATATAGAATATTATAATGATTTAGACCGCAAATAGATAATTATCCTGATTGTAATTTATAAGTTACGTAATTGTTATAAACTATCCACAAGAAAAAGCCTTTAAAAAGCCTTTAAATTTTAAATATTTTGGTCAGTAAAAACGCGAATAAAGCTTAGGTAATATTTCGTGTAATACTCTTCTTATTCCTTTTTTGTCAGGTTGTTTGGGAATCTTTTGAAAGCAATTGTAATAAAAAAGGCAACACAAATGCGAGGCTCGGAATAAGTCTTTATTTATAGACGAGCTCTCCCGGTTACTGCTATCTTTTAATATTACTCGTCAAATAGATGTTATACCTGTATTTGAGAAGAAATTGACATGGAATATATGTATTTTATAATGTTAAAATTTTAGTTGTATTAAGTTAAGACATTATCGACTGCTCAATGTTTGTGTTCTAACTGGAAATGAAGTTCCTTGCTGCCTATATTGATTCGCAACTCTTCCATTTCTTCGTCTATTTAAATTAAATAATGTAAACTTTACATTTACATTCTTTGGCTATTATGCTATACAAATTTTATTTGAAAATTCTGTAAGATTTCTTATAAAATAGAGGTACCTACTACTTACTACTTTACAAGAAACGTTGTTACATTTTGTTTTAGTTTTTTATAATGCTAAATATTTAATGTTTAATGGAATTAATATGTTATTTAGTATTTATTTATAAGAGGTTTATACTGTGGCCGTGTTTATAAAAATTGAGGAAAGTAGATAGCCAAAATCAGTCGAGCTATATTACTAGAATAGTATTGTTGCCTGTTTTAATCGTACGAAAAAATAGCATGGGTACTCTCTTTCAACCGGCACAGTAGTTACTTCACTGACGCGCATCATAGCTTGCTTCAATTTTTAATTTATTATGTTTTATAGCTTGGCAACCAATTTACATGAACAATTTTTCGAAAGCAACCTTATACCATCATGTTCTCAGTATAATTGTCTTTATTTCAATTTGTATTTCAATGAGAAAGCAAATGAGCATAAATTGCTAGCTACTGCACGTGGTAGAGCCATGCTGCAGCTATATTACTGGTATAGTTGTAGCAGAAATGGGTCGGCTCGACCGGGGAAGGACCACGCTCTCACAGAATACCAGCGTAAAATAGCAGTTCAACGCTGCTGTGTTTCGTATGGTGAGTGTAGAGAACCGGAAACCCCTTTTACTGGAAACGAGGCATTTCATCTCAGTCCTCACGGGTGACAACGCATCTGCATTTTGATTCGTAATCGAGGATATGTGTAGGTGTCTATGGGCCACAGCAACCACTTACCATGAGGTGGACTGTGTGCTCGTTTGTCACCCTTATCCTATAAAAAAACCATCTCACTGCTAATCACAACTTTTGTGTGGATGCTTTGTATTTCGATTTTGAAAAAAAAATTACAGTTTACTTAATTGAGGGTAGCTATGAACATATTAAATTTATATATATTTATATATTATGTTTGATAAAATATTTTATTCATTCGGTACGTAGATTAGTGAGGAACGATACAAAGAAATTATTCTCTCCTCGGGCAAAGCTGCTGCTTAATATTCAAGCTTAGTGTTGTCTTATTTATATTTTCTTTTAACAGGAGTTGTAGATACATATCTATCTAAAAGAAAAGAAAATATTTTAAATATAAACTGGCCTGTAGCACATATTATATTCGTGTATTTTAAAGTTTCAGATGCTGTGTTTTCGCTTATATTTTTACTTAAGAGGGAATTTTATTAAAATCAATAGCGATTGCAAAGTAAATCTCTTTTTATTTTTAATGAGTGAACACAAAGCTCACGGCGACGAGGCAATAGCTTTGAACTGTTTTGTGTTAAATGTAAATATACAACAAGCAAGTAGTTATTGTAATACAAGATTTCCCACTTTTAAATGTTTTTAATGTTATACGATAGTAATGATAGTTTTAAATTGGTGGTTTTTTTCTGCCTATGAATTCTAAAAATTTTTTTCTGTCAATCAGTAGTGTATTGCTACTGTATTACGGTTTGAAGGGTAAGAAACCCAGTATTAATTACAGACTATATTCATCTTAGTCCAATCACATCTGTGACCTTATTTGTTTAAAGCTACCAACGGGCAGGTACCAACGGGCTGCATTAGCCACTTATCGTCAGTAGTGGCTCGTTTGTCACTCAGATATAATATATAGATATATTTCGCAGGTTTATGACAAAACCTGTTTTTTTATCAAAAACCTAGGCTTTTGATCAAGAACCGGAAGAAGACAAAATTACTACTTTATGTTATCATAAGCTTGAGAAAATCCATCTAGTTTTAAATCAACTATATGATAAAATCAATGTCGGTTGCTATTTTTTTAAATAAATTAAACAAGTAGATTACCTAACCTAACCTAACCTAAGCTTAAATTTTATCATAAACCTAAACGAATTAAGGTTTTTGATCGAAAAATAGGATTTTTTCAGGTTAATGATAAGATTAAGAAATAATTTTATCTTCTTCCAGTTCTTGACCAAAAGCCAAGGTTTTTGATTCACATTTTCTTTTAACAGGAGTTGTAGATACATATCTATCTAAAAGAAAAGAAAATATTTTAAATATAAACTGGCCTGTAGCACATATTAAAGTCGTTTCAGTCCAGAAAATTCACTGGTGATAGCAGATTTACGATGTAGTCTTGCGAAGTAAAAAACTTCTGGAAAATCGCAATTGACTGCCAAGCATTTAAATGATATGGATGGTTGTTTGTTAAATGTTTAATTTTGTCGCAATTTGTGTGTGTGTGTGGTGATGTTTGGCAGCTGGAAGTAATCTGAACAATTTCCCAGAGTAATTCCCGTTGTAAATACGATCAAAATGCAACATCTTTTCGAAACGCCAGTGAATCAAGCCGATCACAAAGAACACGGTCGTAATCGTTTCAGGCCGCTCCTATTTGGATGCGGTCAAATGAATGGAGCTGGTACTGGGGGCTCCGGCCCAGAGATAGTAACAATATTTCATTATAAGTTAAGGCCGAACGTTGCGCCTTGTTCTGCTCTATTATAACAAGCGTTTAGAGGCCAATTTCGCTTCCCTTCCAAGTGACCGCGGAACTGAAAGTCACTTGATATGGCGACGCCGAGGATTATGATGCTGACATATGTAACAAGGGGAGTGTCCGGAAATTGAGGAGATAAAACAAAAGGCGGTAAGCGCTCAAACTTGTGTCTTCTGGGAATTGAATGGGACTAAATTTAATCTTTGCTAATGAAAAAACTTGCAACATCAACTCAATTTCAGAGACAAGGTTTTACCGGCACTCGACGACGTGCTACCATTATTGGTATATTGGCACGACCTGCGTATAAAGCATCATCAGTGCTGCATAGTAATGAATGATTTGATGATGGGAGAGTCAAAGTATGTAAATGACATGGGGAATGGAGAACATACGCTGATGTTAATTTGTTGGAAGATCCATTGTGGAAAACCTGAATGAACCGCGACACGATATAAAACGGCCATTTTATACATATTTATATTTAATCGGAAAAATTGATAAACAAAACAATTTTATACGTGCTACGTGACTAATTGAATAAAAAAATGGCGCGTGTCAGCTCCGACGCGCGACTGGGATTTACTGTTAAAGAAGCTGTGGGGCCATTTTTAATTAATTATGTATTCACAATTTAGTGTTGTTTTTTATTTTATTCTTTATTATGTTACGGAATGGTATTTATTTCGAATGGGGTGATGTTATTGGTTTAAGATGAAGAAAATAAATTATTCATCTCTTAGAAACTAACACATACATAACTATATCAACTTATAATCTATATTTGTGTTTGAAAAAAAAACTTTATTGTGTGGCGGTGTAAGAATATCCTCTATCACTCTATCAAATACCCCATATAATCCCGTGGGTGTCGTAGGGGGGCACAGAGAGAAACAAGTTAGGAGATGGGCAGTAGCGTTTGGCTAATAACGACTAAAAATTAAAAACTGCGGTTGCCAACCCGTGGCAACTGTGGCAAATATCCTCCTTATGTGGCCTATGGGGGAGGCCTATGTTCAGCAGTGAACTTTATTAGGCTGTAACGGTAACGATAAAAAATAACAAGATAATATTTTAACCATTAAAATTAACAGTTAATTTTTAACTAATAATTTTAACTACAACTATTATAGCCATTAAATCTTTACAAGCGTTCAGTATAAGATGCGCAAATGCGTTGCGCGGAGGGGCATCATAACGACTTCACGTTTTGTTAACACTCGATTTCGCTCCCCATCTAATTTGTGTACCGCGGGCTATATATGAAAATCTATTCTTAAGGAGTAAACTCCAAAAATAAACGTACGAAAAGATATAAGGCAAGGTTTTTATTCCAAAATAGGAGAGAATAAGGAGACCCTACAACTACGTGGACCTGTAAATCTTATTAAATAAGGCGTGCCATCGGAAGAGAAGCCACATCACATGCTAGCGTTAATTTACTATTTCCTTGTAGATTATTTCATAAAAATTGTTTTGTTGAAACGGAACAAAGCACATTGATATGATTACAGTAATGCTTTTATTCGAAAATATGTATGCGGTTGCGAGTTGGACAAAAACGTTTTCACCCATTCACTTACACGTTTTCTCCATTAAATCATACGAACAATATGCGATGAAAACTGTAGGGGGTAATACTAAGTCGTAACTCTGGTACAATGTAGTGAATAGTAGATCTATAGGTTATGCAATCGCTTAATATAATATGTACCTATAAAAGTAAAGTACATCCGACAGGTCTCTTCCAATTTCTTGGAAGCATTTGGAGCATGTGCGACGAAATTATAGTAGAGAGTATTATATACTCTCAAAGAAAACAACTTCAAATTTACTCACGCATCACGTCTGGTGCGCTCGTCCCAAAATTTGTCCCAGAACGTGGAACGGTTTTTGATTCTCAGCACACTGGTGCTGAGAGTGCGCGGCAGTGTGCCGCCACTATTGCTGCCCGATACTCCGGTGGACATGCTGTGCTCCGAAGCTGAACTCTTCGTGATGAAAGTGGCCCCGCTACCTCCGGTACCCAGCCGGTCGGACTGAGAACCCGAACGTTGCATTTCGCTCGTCGAATGAGACACCACTACATGATTTGGAGCACGAATACTAATGCCAATTGATTTATCGCGCGGCTCCCGTCACCATTATAAGATTAACGTCCTCGCCGCGTAACGTATACCATGTGATGCACCCGTTTGATTCTATTTAAATACGTAAGGTTCTACCAGATTACGATTATACTAGTACACTCGAGTAGTTTATGACATTGACATAAAAATATTTACTTAGGAACCAAATATGATATCAAGATAACAATATAATGCTGGTTTATGCCGCTCACACATAAGAGTCCTTATCGTCACTAGAGCAACTAGTGTTTGGAAACAATCGAACAAAGTATTAACACCACAAGTTTTCAATCAATAGCACAAAGCTCTTTTCAACAGTTAAAACAAACTTTTAGGCCGTGACCGTTTTACGTCCTTGACACTAATCAGCGAACAAGTCTACTTCGTTCAGTGCGTGCATCGGAATTAACCTGGACCGACTTGTCAGACTAGTGAACGACCTCGGAGCTGTTCAAGCGCGAGCTTCTCGTACACACCCAACGTTGCACAACAAGTAAGTTTATATTATTACTATTGTAACATTCCGTTGCTGCACTGCGTAGCAAGTTCAGGACGTGAGAGCATGTTTAAGCTTCGGAAATGGTTTAGTACGTCGCACTTTGAGTCGGGGTTGTTTAAGTTATCGGTGGGGGTTTCAGCGGTACGATAGAGTGAACAGCGTGTTTGTCGAGGCATGAGTGGTTGCGTGCCGCCGGCGCGCCGCGCGGACTGTCAATGAAGATTGGAGGCGAGCGAGGCGCAGTGAGGCGCAGCGCGGCGGCCGCCGTGGCGTCGGCGTCGCACTCGCTCGCCCGGCGTTCGCCGACGACTCGCGACTCCGCCCGAGGATAAATTTGGCGCTAATGGAAACTGGCTGTGGGCGCCGGTAATCAATGTTCGACGTGGAAATCGAGGGCCACTGAGCATTATCTAACTCAAATTGGATTCAGGGTGAACCTTTAGCCTGGCCAAGATTGCTTTGTCCTTTGTCTATAATGACTAGACTTTATGTCATATTGATTTAGGCACATAAATTATTTGTGTTCAAGGTCGCTCAAAGCTTGCTAGCACTTCCGTCCGCTACCTAAAGCGGCGATCTGTTTCTTGCGATTGTTGTTTTGTTTTATTTTTTAATGTATATTAAAAGAATGTAGGATTTTAATCCAGGTTAACAGCTATAGAGATAAGAGGTTTGATTAAGCACGGTAAATGTAAATATTTAAGAATAAATAGGTATTTAAAAAAGAAAATTAAATGTATTATGATATGTACGTCAAATTAAGAAAAATTATAAAAATAAGATTTATATACGATGTTATTAAATGAAACCACAGCAGTATCAATTTGAGTTGATTTGATAAGATATTGATCCTAATTCTTAGGTAAACTGTGATGGAAGATTTCAATTACGTTTCATCTTAATCTGTTGAGAAGGTATTTATTCCATCTTCATTTCATCTAAGCCAATAGAATAATTTGATAGTAACAATACATCGTAATAAGAAATAATGAAGATAAATTATAAGTTCAGTTTCACAAAGTCAAAATCCTATACAAGTACAACTACCTTCATACTATATTTTTTTCTTTACAACTTGACAGTTTTAAATGAAACGTATAATAAAATCGTTTATTTTCTATAAAAAATCGTGGCTGCGTGAAGCAGAACAAAGCTACGACAAAATCTGCAAGTACTCACCTTCACTGTCGGCGTGAATGGCTAAATGAGTTTTATAATTTATGACAATTAAGCAGAGAAAAAACATGCACAGACAAAAACACGATGAAATATAGTGGACATGAAAGTAAAAGCGATAAGGGAGAACAAACCTAGAACACAGAGAAGTCTACTTAAAGCCCATGCAATGCTTTTGCATGCTTGTTATATTAGTACATACGCTCTGTCCAGTTGTGCAGCCTCGACCTCCTTGAATCTGTAAGCAATTAAAATTATGGAAAAGACAGATAGAACAGAGAACATATTTTTTGCCACCTAAGCGGTAATCACGGTTACTAGTTACATTAGAGCTCGGTGACCAAAAAAGCGGTGATGGGTGGAGGGTTTAATGGTGTGTTATTTCGTTTGCTCAGTTTTTGAATGATCAACCAGAAGAAAATGAAATCATAAACTTTTCTAGACTATAAGAATATATAGGGTGATTAGTATGTAGTAGTATAGTAATAGTAAAACCACACTGTTGGCATTTTTTTAATAGAATAAGGGTGATTAACGAGCACACAGACCACCTGATGGTAAGTGGATACTGTGGATACTGTGACTACAAGACATCTACATCTATCCTCGGCTAAGACTCAAAATGCAGATGCGTTATTGACTAATATGGAACTCTCTTTTCCAGTAAAAAGGGTCTCCCGTTCCTTACACTCACAATGCGAAACACAGCGGCATTAGGCTGCTATGCCGGTATTTTATAAGAGTGTTGTCCTTCCCCGGTCGAATCGACACATGCGTACACTCATTTTGACATATTTTATATATGATCACTTTATCACAGAGTTTTGAACTCAACATATTTATCTATTTTCTCCCGTTATTTATTTAACTTGGAATCAGCTACTAGCTAACGTATTCATTAATTTATTACACTTGAACGTGGTAGAGCCATGCTGCAGCTATATTAATTGTATAGTTGTATAGTTGTCGGCTCGAACGGGGAAGGACCACGTTCTCACAGAATACCCGCGTAAAATAGCAGCTTAGTGCTGCTGTGTTTCGTGTGGTGAGTGTAGAGAACGGGAGATATTTTTTACTGGAAACGAGGCATTCCATCTTAGTCCTCACGGGTGACAACGCATCTGCATTTTGATTTGCATACGAGGATAGATGTAGATGTCTATGGGCCACAGCAACCACTTATCATCAGGTGGACTGTGTGCTCGCTTGTCACCCTTATCCTATAAAAAAATTTACAGTCTATTAAAAGTTCTACTCAATAAAGTCTCCACCGTAGAATGCATCATAGGGGGGATTTTATCATAGTTACTACGCTTGGCAGGCGGGTTGACAACCGCAGTTTTTTTTTTGCTATTAAAGAAAATGCCCATCTCCTGTTTCAGTTTCCTCTGTCGCCTCTTACGACACCCACGGATTGATATGGACCAATGGATTCTGCATTTTCTTACGGCGATTTCACTACAAGGCGAAGCTAATATATATAATATAATAATTAGTAACAGATGCAGCATACAGTAACTCTCCTCTTTGGCCATCTCCGCTTTGATGAATACCGAGCCGTATGCGGGGATCAGCTTAAAACCAAAACATTTTGTGCTAGAGTTGTGTAATTGGCAGGCTCGTTTGTGACAGTGGATATAGCTTAGAGTGTAGGACAAACCGAGGTTCGTCTTTTTATTAACTTGGTGCTACCACAAGGTACTCTTTCACATTACGCACAAGACAACACAATTTAAGGTTCATTCCTCACATAGAACACATGCTATCACCTGATAATATAGGCTGTGTGTAAGTAAGCTCGCTACTTGTATATTAGTTGAACACAACATTTAATATATATGTAGTATTTATTATAACTAGCTTACTTTGTCTCTGTATCCAAAGCGCTGTCCTGTTTCTAAAGTGCCTTTGTTGTTTGTTTTGGTGCAAAATGTACGGTGTACCGAACACAATGAAATTTTATTTAAATGGTGAATCACAGGAGAATACTGTACTAATTGTTTCGTGAGAAATGTATGTTTGTAGAAAGTTTAATCAGCCTGATAATTGGATGGCTAGTCTTTAAGTTATACGCCAGCAATTATCTATATATATATAAATCTAATCAGCTAATAATTTCACTCACCAATAGCCAGTTTTTTTACAAACAAACGAGCACACTGTCGACCTGATAGTAAGTGGATGATATGGCCCACAGACCTCTACATCTTTCCTCGATTGAAAAATCAAAATGCAGAATGCGTTGTTACTATATTCACTATACGAAACACATCAGCATTAAAGCTGCTAGTTTTCGCTGGTATTCTGTGAGAGCGTGGTCCTTTTCCAGTTGAGCTGACCCATTCGTGCTACAATCATAATATACGAGTAGCTGCAGCGTGGCTCTACCACGTAGTAACTCTTTCGACAGGGCTAAATCAAGAGTCATCACCACCTTTAAATTAGCTTTTTCTTCCACTGCGGCAATAACAATTCATAATTGCAGAGGAACATTTTAACAACATTAATCATTGGTTAAACATTAGTCAGTCGATTCTGTAATCCTTTAAGCGTTAAATAATTGATTGCTGGCATTTAATTAAAGGTATAGCCGTTCATTTAATAGTCTGATTAAACTTCAGGTTGCGACATGTACATGGCGTTGAACGTCTTTTAAGCTCGACTTACTTATGAAATTGATTTTCCTACATATTACCATAAAATGTATTGTAACAGTAAATTATTCGAGTAAATATAATCATTTAATTATGTAATCAACATCATCATCATTACAGCCCTTCACAAGTCCACTGCTGTATACAGGCCTCCCCCAAGGAATGCCACAAAGCACGGTTCTGAGCCACCTACATCCATCGACTTCCTGCATGTCTTACCAGGTCGTCACTCTATGTAAGATGAGTAACAAAATCTTTTTGTCCTATTTATTATACACTTAGTTGATTTCGTACGTTTAATTTTTTGTTCTGTGGTTAAACGTTTAACGTTTATACAGTTAAATTCCATTCAATACACATAACAATTTTGTTACAAAAACCTCGCGTTGTATCCAACAAAAAGATAAATTATTATAGAAGCACCTCGCACAACTGTTGAATGAATAAAATGTAATAATGATGAAGTATGCAAGGAGTCTCTGCTTTGATGTATCGTAACCCGTTTTAATTATATATTATATATCTTTACCCCTATCTATCTCATTCCGTTAAAAGGTCTGTTTAGTGATTGTGTTCATAAGAGCTTTCTCTGTCATCCCTATTTGATTTGCCATAATGAGGGCTAGAAGGCTAATAATCTTCCGCTCACCAGATGTCGCTAGTTAACATTGAGGTGAAGTTTTTTGTTACACATCATCATCATCATCATCATTACAGCCCTTCACAAGTCCACTGCTGAACATAGGCCTCCCCCAAGGAATGCCACAAAGCACGGTCCTGAGCCACCCGCATCCATCGACTTCCTGCATGTCTTACCAGGTCGTCACTCCATCTAGTGGGGGGACGCCCTACACTTCGTCCGCCGGTACGAGGCCGCCACTCGAGAACCTTTTTTCCCCATCGGTTGTCGGTTCTTCGAGCTATATGGCCGGCCCATTGCCACTTCAGCTTACTAATCTGTTGGGCTATGTCGGTTACTCTAGTTCTACTGCGAATGTCCTCATTCCTAAGTCTATCACGCAGTGAGACTCGAGCATAGCCTCTCCATAGCTCACTGAGCGACCTTGAGCTTCCTCATCCGGCCAGCAGTGAAGGACCACGTCTCAGTTCCGTAGGTCATCACTGGCAACACGCACTGGTTGTACAGCCTCGTTTTCAAGTTTTGAGGTATACCTGACGAGAAGATGTGCCGTAATTTCCCGAACGCTGCCCAGCCGAGTTGAATCCGTCGATTGACCTCTCGGTCGAAGTTGGACTTACCTAGTCGGACTATTTGTCCCAGGTAAACATATTCGTCAACAACTTCGAGCTTAGTGCTCCCAACAACTACCGGCATAGGTGTGACATGGACATTAAACATGATCTTTGTTTTGTCCATGTTCATCTTAAGACCTATCCGTTGGGAGGCACTATTGAGGTCATTGAGCATAGTGCTTAGGTCCTCCAGCGATTCTGCCATAAGGACTATATCATCGGCAAATCGAAGGTGAGTGATGTACTCGCCATTGATGTTAATGCCGTATCCTTTCCAGTCCAGAAGCTTGAAAACGTCTTCCAATGCAGCGGTGAAGAGTTTCGGGGATATAACGTCACCCTGTCTTACACCTCTCTGCAGTTGGATAGGTTATACACAATGTCATTTAATTGAGAAGTTCGTTTTAAATTTAATAAAAGTTTATCAATTTTCTAGAGTATTTTAATAATACACAAAACAATGCTTCAGTGGTTTGTTCTTTAATTTTTTGCACATTTTTAACTCTTTTTTAATTTTTCTAACTTTTATTTGTCTTTTGGTTTATTTATTTTTAATTTAATTAATATAAAATATAACTAACAGTACACAAAGAAACATTAACCATTACATTTTTCGAACAAATTAACTTCCCCGCTATGAAATCTGTCAAATATTACACCTCATTTTTAAGTGGCGCCGCCCTGGTGGCAGAAAAGTCGTGGATGCCCTCATTGCCACGTTTGACAAGTTGTCGGTGTGGGTATTTTACCATGGGTGCAATATGTCCAGGATATTCATTATAAAAGTCGATTTCTACGAAGCGAAGGAAAGCGGTGAAATTACGGATTCTTCTACCCCGCCTCGGCTCATAGCGTTAACTTTAATCAATTTTGTTGATTGATGTTTTTAATCAATCTGTCAATATAAAAAAAAAACATAAAATGAAACTTCATAATATCGATTTTCATTATAAAGCTAAACGGCCTACTCGTAAGTTTTAAGTGTTGTCAATAAATTAATTGCTGCTCCCGTAAAGTTATAATATATAAATACATAGGATAGTGAGGTGAGAAGAGAGATGGAAGGTGTAAAAGTTCTTTAATGTAAAAGCTTATCTTGGTATAATAAGTTACAATGTACTTAAATAATATGTTTTCTCAATTATAAGTGATTACTTCTTTCTGTTATACATAAGTGATTACTTCTTATTCCCAACAATATTTTTTTCATTATTAACATATGTATGATCAGAATACCTGGGCGACGGACATTTTCTCTACGTTACAAAAAAAATATACATATATTTTTGCAGGGATGACACCTGAATAGATATACTTTGAAAGTAAAACATTATCTAAATACAAAATTTCATCCAAGTTTATTATATAAATATTTACAAGAATTGCCCGCTTAAAGTAATAAGAAAACAAAGAGACGTCTTTCTTTGAACTCCCGAGAAAATACACAAAATTTTCTTAGACAGTTTTTCTATCAATTTTTCTAACAAAACAAGGGTATTCAAACGACTTGTAACAATTGGTTAAACAACCAATGGAATATAATGTTTTTGTGTAGGTTAAAGTTTTTTATATTATGAATTGGATTAAGTTTTTTATAAATTTTATCATATTTTCGACCGTGGAGAGAATGTGAATGAGAGTGAGAATGTGGGGTGGAATGTAGGTAAGTGAGATGATAGATACGAAGAGTATGGAGAATGAGTTAGGATCACGGCTAGGTTTATGTGGTATATGTAGGTTGCAAGCTGAGATGTACTTTGCCCTTTACAAATATTACTTATTCATTAAAAAATATGTAATATTTGTGTATGTATATATGAATAATAAATTATAAAAAGTAAGTAATATTTGTGTTTAATTTGGTTTGACATGGGTCCTATCAAATGTTGAATTAAACCTTGTTTTGGGAATTTATTTTATAGAAGGGGCAAATGAGCATGCAGCTCACCTAATGGTAAGTGTCGACCGCCGCCTATGAACAAATGCAACACCAGGGAAATCGTAGGTCCGTTACCAGCCTTTTAAAAAGGAGTAAGATCGTTTCTTGAAGGTCCCTAAGTCGTATCGGTCCGGAACAATCCCAGGGGTAAACTATTCTACAAAGCCATCGTGCGAGAAAGAAAACATCAAGTAAATCACAGATTAGTGGACCGCAAAGCATTCAGATTGTGTGGATAAGTACAGTGCAACATAAACCTATATAAGATTTTTCTGCATACCGCAGTTCGCCGTTTTCGAACGTAAAATTTTTAATATTATTTATAGTAAAAGAAAGAAATGCAATAAAAAATGCAAAGGATGCAACGTGTCTTCGCAACGCCAGTGAATCGATCCGATCAGAAGGAACCCGGTCATCGAAGATTCGAGCCGCTCTGCGCTGGTTGCGTACAAGTGGAAGGAGCTGGCAATGGTGTGCCCTGGCTCAGAGATGAGCAGTATTCTATGTGAGACCGAACCTGCACCTTGTAAAGATGCAAGCGGTGTGCCGGCATGAAAAACTGTCCCGCTCTGCTGAGCACGCCAAGCTTTTAAGAGACCAATTTAGCCTTCCCTACCACGTGACCGCGGAACTGAACGTCATTCAATATGTCGACGCCGAGGATTCAGATGCTGGCTGAGGCAGCAAGGGAAATGCCCTGAAATTGAAAAGATAGGACAAAGAGGTTCTTTTTAAGGGCAGACGTGCAAACCTGTCTCTTCTGCGGGTTAAACTGGACTAGATTTAGTCGTACCCAACCCAACACTGTGTTTAACGAAGACTCGAGTTCATACATAATTTTGTTCCGGTACTCAACGATGTGTTTCCGAGAAATATTGGTGGCGCCAGTGTAAAAGCACCACCAGTACTGTCGTCCGCATAGCCATGAATGTTATTGATTTGCAGCATTTAATTGATATAAAAAAGAAACAGCGTAGGTGATAGCACGCAGCCTTGTGGAACATCAGCATTTATAGGCTTGTAGTCGGAGCATGTCGCTACATGTCGTCTACGTAGTGCTCCGATCTGCAAGAAAACTGGTGATCCAATAGTACAATTTCTCGGGAAGTCCATAGGAAGGAAGCTTCGACAGAAGTGTTTTGTGCCAAACTCGATCAATAGCCTCAAAAAGTAGACCTAAGCATTATCTGAAGATATTACGATGGTTATTAAACAGATTTTCTTTATAAATTGTTAGGGACAATCATTAATATAACTGAATTTGTATCGAATTTTCAAAGTTAAAATTAATTAAATGGGAGCAGTGTAAAAGATAATGTGAATAAGTTACAATAGGCATTATTGAAAAGGCAGTTGATTTGCAGCAGACTTAAAAAGGCTGGCAAGGAATGTACAATACTATGTGATTTTTTCCCAAATGTTTACCGCACCTGCATCAGGCCCACTTTGCTGATTGATGGGCGAATCCCTGACAATCGATTGATAGTGGAAAATCTAGATAGATTTATAGGTAGAGCGATAAATCTTTATTATATAATGAAATATAAAAATGAATAAGAAAAAGAAAATAATAATAATCAGTGTTACAGCGTGTGATATGCAGCATTACTAGTGCAATATTTACCAACCCTTAGCTAACTTAATTGCCCTGGGTACTTTATTTAAATATGGGTAAAATATACCTGGTTAATTTATTCAAATACTAGTTGTTCCCCGCGACTTCGCCCGCGTGAAATTTAGGGTTTTAAATTTTTTGCGCGGAACCCTAATTCTTTTTCTAAAATAAAAGTAGCCTAAGTTACTCCTTATAACATCAGCTATCTGCCAGTGAAAGTCCCGTCAAAATCGGTCGAGCCATTTCAGAGATTAGCCGGAACAAACAGACAGACAGACAGATAAAAAATTTAAAAATTGTGCTTTTGTTATAAGTACCGTATATACTTTCATATGCATGTAGTAAAAAGCTGTTATTTTGACATTACAAATAGACACTTCATTTTTATTTATTTTTATAGACTATAGATGTAGTCTGCTGATAGATTTTTGAAAGAACTAGGTATTTTTTACTTAAAAAGTAAGACATATTTCTTTCGTTCTAGCAACATTACTTAAAAAAGACAAATAGAGCCAAACACTGTTAGAGGCAGATGTTACAGCCTACAAAAAAAATCATTTTTAAAATGTCGTATTATTGCAACCCTTGTGAAAAATATAGTACATTTAACCCTATGAATGCCTAATCGGGTAGGACATGCAAACGAGGACGTTTTATACGTTTTACAGTTTATATGAAAACACCAAACTAAAAACTACTCGTGTAATTGGAGCGTGACCTTATAAAACCAATATAAAGTGTCTATTATGTTTCAAACAATAAATTAAGAAAATCATAAAAGGAAATACTATAATAAGCGAGAGGGATTCATTCTTGGCCATTAAGTATGTATAGCGGTTACCTGTAAAACACACACCAATGTAACTGAGCCTCAAATAATTAATAAAATGATGAAATACACCATAAATGGTATAACATTAAGCGGTGAATATTTTTTTAAAATTTATATTTTATTGTAGAAATGCACAATTATTATGCGTTTAGCTTTCTTTAATAAACTAATTTAATAATTTAAATATGGCCAAATTGAAACGATTGAACTTTAGTTAAAAACTTAAATTAATTTGGGAATAGTGAAATTTTTAATTCAACACCAACAAATATAAAACATAAGTTCAGCTATCACCATGCACAGTTGCAGCGTTTGAAAGATTTTGAATTAAATGTGGATCCAAGAGTAGAGTTGCTACGGTTTTAGCTATTATTTCAGTAGGTACGTATGTAATACATCATGTGCTTTAAATAAAACAGATCAGTAAGTAAAGTGTAAAAATTTGAATACTAAAGCTCGTAGTCGGTGTTTATGAAAGTTGAGAGTTTGAATAATGGAGTATATGTGAGCAATAATTTTGTAAAACAAATGTTATGTCGTTACATACTAATGAACTATAGATAGATTTCACCGGTGGCCACAAGTGTTGTGGAGTAAGTTAAGTTGGAGCTGATAAAATATAAAATATATAAATATATACATACACAAATTATCGATTAAAACTAACGAGATCGAAGATTTTTTATTACGTTTGTAGAAATCAATTTCGTGGAAATATTTTTGAAATTAATTATGTAAAATACTACCACAATCGTGAAAGATCTGCTAAAATTTGTGAGTGTAAGATAATAAAGAACTTTACTATTTGTTTTTGATTGTCATACATTTATGGGCACTTACCTTTCGCTGGCGATGGAACTGTTCCTCGACATAGACTTAGGTGACATTTCGAAGTCGGAGTCGGATCGGTAGAGGAAGGACTCGCGGCGTTGCGGCATGGCCTGAAGGACCAGCGCAGCCGAGGGCGATCCGCCCTCAAGCGGGGAGCGAGCGCCCCCCGCGGCCCCGCCGGCACCGGCACCATTCTCAACATCGAAGCTGAAACAATAAAAATGGGATTAATACTTTGATAATTAATTTAGTAACTTATCTTATTATAGATAGTATGTATGCCGCTGATAGTATATATGTATGCTGGAAGCACAGTCAGTAACACATCTTATTTGTATAGAAATTTCAATATGTGTTCCTTTGTTGTCACACTGGCTTTATTCGACTTGTAACAGTTAAATATTCTACTAATTGTATTATTTCGCATATTTTCACGAAATCCTTTGTTTATTGTAGGATTGAATATGATATACATACATATATCATCATCATTACAGTCCATCACAAGTCCACTGCTGAACATAGGCCTCCTCCAAGGAAGGCCACAAAGCACGGTCCCGAGCCACCTGTATCCATTGACTTCCTGCATGTCTTACCATGTCGTCACTACATCTAGTGGGGGGATGTCCTACACTTCGCCTACCGATACGAGGCTGCCACTCGAAAACCTTTTTTTCCCCACCGGTTGTCGGTTCTTCGAGCTATATGGCCGGCCCTTTGCCACTTCAGCTTACTAGTCGGTTACTCTGGTTCTTCTGCGGATATCCTGGTTTTTAAAACTATCATGCAGAGAAACCCCGAGCATAGCCCTCTAAATAGCTCGCTGAGCGACCTTGAGCTTCCTCATACGGCCAGCAGTGAAGGACCACGTCTCAGATCCATAGATCAACCCTGGCAACACGCACTGGTTGAACAATCTTGTTTTGAAGTATGTCTGACGATGTACATATATATATATATATATATATATATATATATATATATATATATATATATAGATTGAATGGATTATTGTTGTTGTAACATACATAGTATAGAAACAACAATTTTATTGTTTTTTAATTTTTATTAAGTTAGTTTATAAGTTAGGCATCTTAAAAACAGACCTTTAAAAGTATAACAAGTGTAAAACTCATTATCTTTTTACCTTACGATAATATTGGTAGTAAAAATCAAAACGCTCGAGTCAAACACATTTCTCAGCTCATTTTCAAAGTATGTAAAACAATATTTCTAAATACGTATACGTATGTATATTTAAATAAACACGTAATGTTTTTGACGTATGACAGTATGCTAATAGGATGGGATAAAACAACATACGTAGGCATTTATATTTTAGCAGGCAGATAAAATGTTAGAAGTTACAATCTAACTAAAATTACCGTATTCTTTGTATTTGTATTTACCTCTATATTAAAATCAATTGCTGTCCGTTAGTCTCGCTAAAATTCTAAAACGGCTTGAACGATTTTGATAAAAAAATTGTATGTGTTTGATGGGTCCCTGGATGGTTGAGATTTACAATTGGACCCGGTAGGTGACGAAATCACCAGTGCGAAGCCGGTGCGGATCGCTAGTTCTTTATAAAATCCACGTCTTTAATCTACATACACTGATTTCAATTTGTCAGTTTAGATACATGAAATATAAATTATCGATGGGCTATTTATAATTAATATATTAAAAATAATATACATATATAATATAACAATAACGGAGCCGTGGTATCTCAGATGGTTAGCGCTCGCTGTAAATTTCACAGTACGCGGGAAACCCGGGTTCGATCCCCGCCAGCACCAATGAAATTGTTAATTCCAATTTTAAGTACTGATTTACCACGTGCTCGGCGGTGAAGGAAAACATCGTGAGGAAACCATGTATGTCTAAGAAATAAGAAAAAAAAATTTCGCAGACATGTGAAGTTCACCAACATGCATTGCGGCAGCGCGGCGGATATTTCCTTGCCCTAAAACCCCCTCAGAAAAGAGGGGAGGCCTGTGCCTAGCAGTGGGACGTATATAGGCTGTAACTTAAAGTTTTTAACTTTATATTAAAAGTAATATAAATAAAATTGTTTCATTTCACCAAATAACTGGGGAATACGGAGAAGGAAAAACCTGTATCATTATGTTTGATGAAATCAGCCTAAAGAGAATTTGTCTCAATTGCCTTGTTGTTACATTATGAATTCGAGATCACATTACGAAACACCTCGCACATTACTCTATCTTTAGATATTACTCCATCTTTATGTAGAACCGTACTTGTATATTTTAGATACGTTTTCAATCGATTTTTACATAAAATACTCATGAAATTGGTAATAAATAGCTTATTAAAGCCACCGTCGTTTACCAAAGGTATTACAAAAATTGCCACTATTTTAAAACTATGCCAAGACGTAGTCGCTTTATGACCTCGGTATAAATGAGTCGCCTGGTCACTGGTGCCTGGTCACACAACAGATTTATAGAGCAAAACAGCGGAATTCCGTATGGTGAGGGATGAATTTTGAAAGTGTTAGAGCCAGGCTTTAACTATATTGTGGTTGTAGCATGAATGACTCGGCTCGACCGGGGTAGAAACAAATTCTCACAGAATACCAGCGTAAAATAGCAGCTCAATGCTGCTGTGTTTCGTGTGATGAGTATAGAGAATCGGAGACCCTTTTTACTGGATAGGAGGCATTCCATCTTAGTCCTCAGGGATGACAACGCATCTGCATTTGAATTCTTAATCGAGGATAGATATAGATGTCTACGGGCCACATCATTCACTTACCATCAGGTGGGCTGTGTGCTCGATTATCACTCTTATACTATAAAATAAATATATAACTTTATACTATTAACGAGGCATTCCTTCTATCATTTCCATCTTTGTCTTTTTGAAGATCCGTGTGCTGGGAACGTAAGAGAATCCATCACCTCATTTCGTCCCATAGGTGCCATGAGCGACGACTATGAGGAATGAAGATAAAATCTTATGGCTTACATTATGGTATAACCATGTTGGTTACCTCAGAAGTAAAATACCCAGATCGTAAACGGGCAGCAGCGTCAATGGTACGTGACGTTTGGCACTGCAACCAACAACTCGTCTTCTAAATATGACGATTTAAGCAAATCTTCCCTACAACGGGAGAGAGACATGTCCAACAGTCGATTTTTACGAGCCGATACAAAAAATAAAAAAGTTAAAGTTCTCAAACACAATAATATCTAACTTGATTTTATTTTCATAAACCTATTAACAAACCTAACAAGTGAAGTTAACAGCTTATAAAATCTCTTGCAAACTAGTTTATAACAGGTTCGATGAATAGTCTTCATCGAACCGAATAGTTGGCGAAGTTATGTTCGAGACTAACTTTTTTCTGAATACTTTTCCCTTTGTATTCACAACTAAACGAAGAAATTTGTCAAGTGTACAATATTGATGTACATAATAAACGACAAATTTAATAAATCATATTAAATGTAATAATATTTGGCTTATAATGTTTACCGAGTAGTGGCGGTGTAAGAATATCTACTATCCCATCTTATCCCGTGGGTTTCGTAAGAGGCGACAGAGGGAAACAAATCAGGAGATGGGCAGCAGCGTCTTCCTAATAACGACTAAAAATAAAAAAATTAAACTGCGGTTATCAACCCGCTTGCGACACGCGACAACTATGGCAAAAATTCCTCCTATGACGTTGTGGCCGTAGAAAGGAAAAGGGGAGATCTCCCGCCGGGCAAGGTGTTCTGCCCGGGGAGGGGCCATCGCTCCGAGTGGTAGTTCGGAGCTATTCTATGTATATAGCTAGATAGCGCGATTTAGGCTTCGATTTATTTTCGCTTGTGGTGCGACGACAGCGCCGCCGCAAGGTAATCTATGGGGAAGGCCTATGTATAGCAGTGGACTTAAATAGGCTGTAACGGTAACGGTAATATAATAATGTTCGCACATTAAGCAATCGAAATTCGAATGAAAGTTAAAAAAAATGTTGTTTTACGGTCCGAGATATGTTGTGACTGTCCTCTTGTCACTGCATCCAAGATCCCTCGCTTCTATCACAGAAATGTTAGGTCATCGGATAAAAGTAAATTTTAGGACGAGTGAGTGCTTTGTGTTTGTCCGGGCCTCAGTAATAAGCGTTCAGCGAGGCGTGCGACGTAGCGGTGCTTTTAACTTACATTTTGGGCGTGCGACGCTTAGGGCACTGTAATACAAGAGCGTATAGTAGTCACTACCGCGCCCACGGGGATGAGTCGCTCGCGTCCGTAGGCTTTGACCACCTAACCCTAGGCCCACCCTACACGTGTCCCCCGGGTGGTGCTAAACGAGCGACAAAGCCGACAAAGCCGAAAGTATAGACTCGGCTCCTCGCCGTATGGTAGCGGCGTAAAAGCTACCAACCCTTAGTTCGCACCATGAGCCAGCAATTAAAAGAAATGACCCCGATTACCCGGCGCCCCTTTAATGGGCCAGGGGTGCGAAGAATCTCCGGGAGGAAAACCGGCGACGAGGTTCGCCACCCGTCACGTTCTGTCTCCCGGAGGGGCGAAAAGTGGATTGCGGAGGCCCGTCTGGCTACGCTGAATGTATGTGGAGCAATGAATGATAAGATGGATGAAGTATGCGAAATGATGAATGATAGAGGAATAGATGTGTTATGTGTAAATGAGACGAAACGAAAGGGAAAGGATGCCACTGCACATGGCATGTATAACGCTTACTGGTCTGGTGTAGACAAGACCGAGCGGGCATGCCAGGGAGTCGGTGTCATCCTTTCAGAAAGAATGGCTCAATGTGTGAAAGAGTATGAATGTGTAAGCCCAAGGCTGCTATGGATACGAATGAAAGTGGGCTTAAAGAAGTTGTTTGTGCTATGGTGTACGCCCCAGATATGTCTAAGCCCACTTATATCCGAGAGCAGTTTTGGGACATGGTAAGGATGGTGTTGATGAAATGTAGAGTAAATGAAAATATTATTATGTTAGGAGATTTTAATGGAAGGGTTGGGGTGAAGAGGTCTGGTTATGAAAGGATATTAGGAACGTTTGGCGATGAAAGTATAAATGAGAATGGTGAAGACCTCCTCACCGTATGTGTGGAAAAGAATCTTTTTGTGACGAACACTTTCTTTCGCCATAACAGGATTCACATGTATACATGGGAAAGAGGTGATGATAGAAGCATGATAGATTTCATAATTGTGGATGAAAGAATGAGGAGCGCAGTGGTAGATACAAGGGTTTACCGGGGGTCCAACGTAGGGACGGATCATTACTTGGTCTTATGCCGAATTAATGGTCTATTCAAGCGTTGGTGGCATCGGACATCTGTGTCTACCACTGCGTTACAGCGTGTAAGAATAGAGAGGTTACAAGATGAAGGTGTGAAAGAGAAGTTCAAATGTAGACTGAGAGAAAATATAAGTGGTATGGATGAATTGTGTATGAATGATTTAGGCTTGGAGACTGTGTGGTATAATGTCAAGAAAGGTTTGGTGGATGCAGCCACCGAAGTATGTGGTGTAAGTAAGAGAACGAATGAAAGGAAAAATAATACGTTGTGGTGGGATGATGAGGTGTGGATGGAAGTTGAAGCAAAGAAGAGAGCATGGCTAGATTTACTAGCAACCAAAGCTGGTAATTCTAGCGGTATGATTGATGAGATTGAAAGAAAAAAAGGCAGACTTTAGACGTATAAATAAGAGAGTAAAAGAAGTAGTTGGAAGGAAAAAGCAAGAAAGAACGGATAAGAATGATAGAAGAATATCGGATAACTTCCAGGCAAATATTAAAATGTTCTGGAAACTCGTAAGAACTGCCAGGGGAAATTCAATACAGCCTAGAATGAATGCTATACGGGACGAGAATGGCTGTATGCTGAATGATGAAGTTTCTAATTTAAAGAGATGGAAGGAATTCTTTGAAAGCGTGTTTATGAGTGAAGAGTCGTCTGAATTAAGTGAAATAGAAATTCCGAAAGAAGTGGAGAGAGGTAGGGAGATAAGTGTAGATGAAATAATGAAAGCAATGAAAAGCATGAAAGCAGGTAAGGCAGCCGGATATGATAGAGTATCACTCGAAATGCTAAGGGCTGGAGAGGGAGTGGTGGCAGGCATGCTGTACACCTTGTTTAATTTATGTTGGGAACTGAAGCGGGTACCGGAAGACTGGTGTAAAGCCGTTATAGTCCCAATATATATAAGGGAAAAGGGTCACAGCAGTACTGTAAAAACTACCGTGGCATTAGCTTACTTAGCATTGTGGGTAAACTGTATGCTAAGGTGTTAATTGAAAGAGTTATGGAAGAAACTGATGGAAAAATTTGGGATGTGCAAGCTGGATTTAGAAAGGGGTTGGGGTGTACGGATCAAGTATTTTCTATGCGCATGATTGCGGAGAAGTTTTTGGCCAAAAACCAGAAAGTTTTTTGTGCGTTTATGGACTTGGAAAAGGCTTATGACAGAGTGGACAGGAATATGTTATGGCAAACACTGAACTCATTTGGGCTGAGCGCTGGTTTGATACAGGCATTAAGGTCTCTTTATAGGGACTCTAGTGCTTGTGTCAGGATCAACGGGGTCTACTCGGACTGGTTTGGCATCCAAAAAGGTGTCAGACAGGGCTGTGTAGCTTCCCCGTGGCTGTTTTTTTTTTATAGGATAGGGTGACAAACGAGCACACAGTCCACCTGATAGTAAGTGGTTGCTGTGACCCATAGACATCTACATCTATCTTCAATAAAGAATCAAAATGCAGATGCGTTGTCACCCGTGAGGACTAAGATGGAATGCCTCTTTTCCAGTAAAAAGGGTGTTTAACCTATTTATGGACAGTTGTTTGCAAACTTTGAAAGTTGAAGAATGTGGGTTGAGAATGGGTGAGTTAACCGTCAAATGCCTTTTGTACGCCGATGATCAAGTCATATTTGCATCGTCGGCGGCCGAGTTGCAAATGATGGTTACTTTAATGAACTGGTCATTAAAAGAAAGCGGTATGAAAGTGAACGCAAGTAAGACGAAAGTGATGGTTTTTGAAAGAGAAGAAAGTAAACCGTTATGTGAAATAAGAATAGAAGAGGAGTTGATTGAGCAAGTGGATGAGTTTGTATATTTGGGATGTTTATTTAGCAGGGATGGTAGATATGATAAGGATATAGAACGACGAGTGAACGCAGGAAATAGAGTGAATGGGGCTCTACACGCTGTTATGAAGAGTCAGAATGTGTCAAAAAAGGCACGTTTGGCAATTCATAATGCTGTGTTAGTCCCTACTTTAATGTATTTTTACGTGGTAGAGCCATGCTGCAGCTATATTATTAGTATAGTTGTAGCACGAATGGGTCGGCTCGACGGGGAAGGACCACGCTCTCACAGAATACCAGCGTAAAATAGCAGCTTAACGCTGCTGTGTTTCGTATGGTGAGTGTAGAGAACCGGAGACCCTTTTTACTGGAAATGAGGCATTCTATATTGGTCCTCACGTGTGACAACGCATCTGCATTTTGATTTCTAATCGAGGACGGATGTAGATGTCTATGGGCCGCAACAACCACTTGCCACCGGGTGGACTGTGTGCTTGTTTGTCACCCTTATCCTATATAAAAAATGGTAGTGAAAGTTGGGTCTGGCAGAAGAAACATGAGAGTAGAATAAATGCTGTAGAAATGCGGTCATTAAGGAGTATGCTAGGGCTGAATCTGAATGACAGGGTGAGAAATAGTGTGAT
This sequence comes from Parnassius orleans, assembly GCA_029286625.1. Lineage (NCBI taxonomy): Eukaryota > Metazoa > Arthropoda > Insecta > Lepidoptera > Papilionidae > Parnassius > Parnassius orleans. Next base: position 613,807 of record JAGSMP010000149.1, read on the forward strand.
AAGAGAAAAGTGTGGTTTGCAAGATGACGTTTTGACCAGGATTAAGAAAGGAATGCTTCGGTGGTTTGGTCATGTAGAAAGAATGAACGAGGAAAGAGTGACAAAGCAAATTTATGTTGCAGAAGTGAACGGAAGAGTCGGGAAGGGACGCTCTAGACGAAGGTTTATCGACCAAATTGGCGATATATTGAAAATGAGCCAGATTAGGAGTACCCTTAACCGACGAGCGTGTATGCGTAGATATATGGATGTAAAGGAGGCGAGAGAAGTGTGTCAGGATCGTGCCAAATGGAAGTCCGTAGTCTCTGCCTATCCCTCTGGGTGACAGGCGTGAGTGTTTATGTTTATGTTATGTTACCGCGCCCACGCCTATAACGGTTTCTATTGAGGTCTTAGGGCAAGGCCTAAGTAGAGAGCGTTTGGCGGAGCGTGAAGCGTGGAAACAAACACATGCTGTTTTATTGTAGCGGCAATGCTTAAGTCGTATGGAAAACGCGCTCCCACTCCGCAAACGCTTACTAATTGGCGTAAATTTGTGTTATGTCTCACTTATTTTAATCAAATTTAAAAGACGATAAGGTTTGTTAGTTGACGCGTATACATTTTTATGTATGTTCACCGACTGCTCTGAAACGATTTAAATGATTCTTTTTTATTAAATAGTTCATACTTCAGGGGTGGATAAATTTGAGACATTCCTTTGTCCACTTAAAGGTTAAAATTATTAAACTTTTAATTATAAGTAAAAACCGATGTCAAAAACTAAAAAGGATAAAATAATTTCCTAACTAAAAAGATAAAAAATTAAGGCGTGGAAATTATTTTATTCTGTTTAGTTTTTGAAGTCATTATTTACTTAATTAAATGTTATTACATTGTCATTGGAACTTGGTGGCTCAGTGGGTAAGCGCTCGCTCTAATTTCGCAGTAAGCGAGCAACTCAGGTTCGATCCCCGCCGGCACCGATTAAATTGTTAGTTGTGGTTGTAAGTGCTGATTTACCTAGTGAAAATAAAAAATAAAAATCGAAGACTCGTGAAGTCCGCCAACACGTAAAGGGGCAGCGCGGTGGTCACTTCCTTGTCCTAGCCCTCTCAGAAATGAGAATAGGCCTAAGCCCGGGAGTGGGACGCATATAGGCTGTAACTTTACTTTTAGATTGTCATTACTGACGTTATTTGAGTGTTTGGTTTGGCTGCGATCGAATCATAACGTATGATAAACGCCTCCACAATACAGGAGAAAGTCTTAGTGCCACTTTTTTTTTTAATAAATCGAATCAAATAATTTGTAATGGGTACACATAAATAAGTTATAATTTTAAATATTTATAACATAAGCACTTCATAACGTCACACAGAGTGATTTATCTATTTGAAATCTACTATCAATATCAAATATGGCAATTACACACGGATTATCGATAAAGAATTCATTCTACTCATTTGCTACTGTTTTACGATACCTGGTTACTGAAACGTATTCGCGTTGCTGATAATATAATCAAGCAGCTTATCAGAATCTATACATATAAAACAGTACTGTAACTTACTGACAGATAGATAATGCACAGCCTAAACCCGTGGACATAGACAAATCCACTAGGGATTTTTTTTCGATATTCTATCTCATAGGGGAAGAAAAGTGGTGGTAAAGTTTGTATGAAGAACCATTTTTTAAGTTACGATAATGGCACTTTGAAATTTCAATATTTTTGAAAATGTATCTCCTCAGGGTGGCAAAGTTTGTGTGGAGAAACATTAATTATTTTTTCGAAGTACGTTCTTGCAAATTTTTTTATTCAATTCGAATTTATACGATAAACGATGAAATGCCCCACAGCCTGCAATTATAATGGATCGCTATACCCTTCAGACCGGAACACACCAGTTCAAGCATTACTATTTAGCGAGAGAAATAGATTAGAGGTTAGTACCTAACTAGACTCCTAGATAGAAAAGGAGTCCTCACACCTAGATGATGTTGAAACTACGAGTAACCTACCTGCACCTAGATTATGCTGAAACTACGATAAATTATATTAATATCCTTATTTCAAAAATATTAGACGTTTCTTTAAAAAAAATCAACCTCATTAAGTAAGTGATATCAAGAAAATGATCAATCTATTGTGTAAACGCAAAATCTTCGAGGAAGTATGATGTATTCTGTAGAATGACAAAAATGTGGCCATCCAAATGATTATATATTGCTCTGACTTATGGAAATAAAACATTCTAGATATCTTGGACAAAGCTTTTTCCGCTGAAATACCTAACTACAAGTTTTATGACGTATCACGAACCATTAATACGCGAAACGTTGAATGGTGACGATGGCTATCCAACTCATAGAACTCGATCTTAAGAAGATAGGGGCTACAATGTAAAGGTAAGAGGTGAACGCTAGATAGCCGATGAATAGTACCAATAACTGTAATTCGGTAAAGTCCATTAAACATGTTTGTACTTCCGTGAATAAAGGTACCAGGCTTCTTTTGTCCACGAAAATTGAAGGATGAGGGGAAAGTTATTAAAACGGAAGAAATATTAGTAGCTCAAAGACGATGTGGTGAATTTAAGAATTTATTCTTGCGATTCATTTAGAGAATTACCAAATGATTTACTTTAATGAGAGGGAGAGATCCAATCCTACCTACGACTACTATCTTATTTTTCTTAAAGCTGTGACAAACAGACGTTTTCGCAAAAAACAATGATTGTATTCTAATGTTTGGAAGAAAAATACTTAAGAAATAAGTAAAAGAGTAGTCGAGATAGATAGTTGGTCAAGTATTAAAAAAGAACATGCTTCGGGAGGAGTTAACACGGTGTATCCCAACAATACAGGCTGCTATAGTCTACATATACTTCTTCATGAAGTAAGTGGTTCAACTTTATTAAAAGCTTTAAAATCTGTGACCGGTGTCAACGGTGTGTATCCTACAGCGGATTGGAACGCTTGCAAGACTTGCAGTAAGGCTTGTTTGAGAACTATCATCACTGGTCTGTGATGACCTCCGTAGAGGCTGTGTTTACAATACTAGAAGTTATAGTATAGAAAAGAATAGCATAGAATAATTTTTATTCAATATTGATTACATGTAATTCTTATTGCAAGTCATTTTTCACTTTTAACTTCTTCCCAGGACAGAGTTTTTTTCCGAACCAGTGGTTCGGAAAAAACCTCTGTCCTGGGAAGAACCAGCAAGAAACCGGCGGGACTTTATTTTACTTACGTTTTTTTAGTACTACCAGTAATACATGTATATTAGAGACCTGTTAATTATTATTTTGCTTTAAGAGTGTATTTGAGTGAGAGTGATTTTAACATTAACTGATTCGTGATTATTATAGTAGGGGAGCCCAAGAGGGTATTTTTTGGATTTACTTAAGCGCGTCAGATTAAGGTAAGGTGGCTTAATTACGAGCTAAAAAGAGTGAATTTAGAAAATCTGGCGATTTGAGCGTAACGTAAGCGAGTGGGAGGGTTACAAAGTAGCAAAAATAAACGTTGTCTTGACACTCTCTTGCGTGGTTGAATTCTTTTATTTTAAAGAAAAAAACATAATCTGCCGATTCCCACAAGCTGAAATACTAAAAATCATCTGTGAAGATGAGAGCGTACAGCTGGAATAAAGCATGTACACCCCACTCCGCGCCTGTCTCTCCCTTTCACTTTTTCCCTATCTCTGACTCTCGTGCCATTCCCCACCCATTTACAGTCACATTTTATGGTTATTGAGAAAAAATCTTTCTAGCAGTCAGATTCTTAATATTTAATCTCAAAATAATCATGAGATATTAAGCTATATGGTAGCTTAAAAGTGTAAGAGGAACTGGGACCTCAAGCTGTACCTTCTGTGTAGTAATCAGACACGCTCGAGTATTTCAATATGGCAATTTATTTTCGCATTTTCAAAAATTCGCTACGAACTTGCGTCACTTCCGAATCGTCAGTCTTCTGAATTTTTTTTAATCAATATAAATTATAAATAATACTTATTGAAAGTCACTCTTTTGTTTAAAGTACTCGCAAAAACCTCTGTCCTGGGAAGAACCAGCAAGAAACCTAGGGGGGACTAAGAAATAAACATTTCAAAACAATAGTATTGTTCATTCAATTCAATTCAATTCGAAAAAATTAATATTGGGAGTATGTTCACCATAGCAATTATAAATACATGAATTATCTCCAGTTAGGAATTACTAATACTAAAAGATGTGTGAAGTGTTTTTGTTAGAATCGAAACCAGTCTCAAATGTTATGAGTTTTAAGTCATTTTTAGTAAACCTAAAATTCAGTCTTAAGTCAAAATATCGTTATATACCATACATACTATGGTCAATCACTGAAATTGTTAATCGCAATACATGCTATGCTCGACGATGAAGGAAAATCTCGCGGGAAAAACTTGAATATCTGAGAAATTAAAATATTTCCACCGACAAGCTTTAGGGCGTGGTCGGCAAACGTGTCTGTTACCAAAAATCTTAGTAATGACAAGACGTCTGTTCCCAACTCTGGGACCTCTGCAGGCTGTTACTTTACGTCATCTACAAATTGCGGGAAACTTTTAAAGATTTCCCATGCAAATTTAATACAGTTGTATCTTAATGTTGAATAATCAATATCAAGTGAGATATCGTAGTCAAAGCTTAGCAACTGGCGCGTGCCAGGGTTCAAGTAAGGGTCGCAACCGCTGAGACGATTCTTAGTATAGCTAGATTGATATTAACGGCGCAATTTTCTTGCACAGATGTGTTTTCTAGCGAAATGAAAGTACTTAACCTTAATTTTATATTTATAAATTAATATAATAGTTACCTTTTTAGGTTTATGTGTGAAATGTCCTTTTTATTTTTAATAATATCCGTTTAATGTGGCTATGTTTATCATTAGAGACGGATACTGGATTTGAATTGAACAAATATTTGCAACATCGATTAAACACCATACAATGGGAGAGGCCCAAGTCCGGCAGTGGAGTGTTAAATGACAATGTCCAAAATCGCCTGTGCAATAAAAGCATCGGACATACACGATAATTAATTGTCTATTTTATTATATAAGATGCACATAATTTTATAACACGGACTAGCTGCATGCCGAAATGAATATTAAAAGTACTCTATTCGACTAATAACATTAATCACCGCCATCTTCGCCAAACGTCATGTGGTGTCGAAAATGATTAGGATGCCCAATGTTGCATTTTTTGAATCACATTTTGAATTTATTTCGAATAAAGTGCGAATAGAAGCTTGAATAAAACATTCAATTACCATTCCTGTATTATTATTCCCTAAAGTATGATTTCAAAACCTTCTATACCTAATGAAATGGTCATACTGATTTTAAATTATAGGTAGTTAGAATAATGCTGAAGTGAACAAAACCTACATATTTCATCATGATCATTATTATTCAGGGTTTTCAATGACTGTTTAGAAAAGTGTGTGGTTTACTTCTAAATAAACGATCACTAACGAACTTACGACAATTAATATAAAAAAACACTTATTGTTACTTCATGAATTATAAATGTTTTCTTTATAAAAGTAATATGGCAGACTAGATACAGGTGTTATTATTAATACAAGTATAGAAGAAGTAGAGAAGTGTCGTCATTATAAGTAAAGTAGGACATTGTCATACTTGTTATGGTAGGTATTAATATTATCGTATGACAAAAGTTGATGTTATACTGTTTGTAACGTATGGCCATAGTAAATCTTATTAAATATCGATAAATCGTATCGTATTTAGTACCCTATTTCGACTTCACTAAATGGTCACTTGTCACTTGTCGTCTTCATAGACCAAGAATACGCCAGTGTATTCTAAGTCTATGGTCTCACCTGTGCTCACCTGTCAATTACATTGGCGTCGCTGTCGCTCGCTCTTCGTAATTATATCGGTGTGTTTTGGTGACTTTCGGGACTATCTATTGAATATTACGACTTGGCTATTTTAACGGACTCTGATTGCTTTCAAAAACGATTTACCTGGCTGTGATTTTCGTAACTGTACCTCAAAAGATAACCTGGCACTATAAACGGACTTACGCATACGCAATGGAAAGTGTATTTGTGTAAATTGTGGCGCTGCTGTTGGTTCTATGTTCTGGAAGATAAACAGATTCGTTACTGTGTACAACAATGTACTGCACCTCTTTTTGTAATTACATTTTTACTTTGTCTGCATATTCCGAGTCTCGTGATGTATTTAGAAGATGAACAATAAACATGAAATTAAATCTGTGTTTTATTTCTAATTCAAAAATAATAAGTTAATGTAGGTTTAAAAACAACTTACTACCTAACTGGTAAGGCTGGTTTCATAGTCACGCGTTTTAACAGCGCCATCCAGACGTAAAGGCTTGCAAATGCACTAGATGGTAAACGCGATTATATTCTATGCATTTATATGTTGCACTTACTTACATTTAGCTTTAGAACAAAACTACATACCCAATTATCTAGGTAGGAACTAAAATAGCTAAATGTTTTGGATATTATTTTACAGTTTCAAAAATCACTGAGCTATGAAAACCATAATGTTCGTGGTTCGATTATAACCTCAAAATCTGATACTTTTTGAAATATATCTATTCTGCAGCTAGTCCGCTATAAAAATAAGATCATATAGAATTTACTAATTATCGAAAATACATCACATAATTTTCCGATACTCTTGGTTACAGGGCGAACAATGTATGGGCGCAGAGCAATGTCCTTTCCTCAAGTCTATATTGTTCAGTGAATAGGTTAATTAATTTGAAAATTACGGATGCATAGTGCCAATTATATCAGTAGTGTTTTCGACTCCCTGAGTATAGACATGACGAAAACGGACGTAAATTTCACACATGTAATATTAGCTGCTGGAAATACTATGTACGCTTGCACTTGTTGACGAGTATATTATATAGAGAATCTAATTTTGAAAATGCTAGAAAGAGCTCTATTTTAAAAACTAGGTAGCTACTAAAATTACAAAACCTACTCATTTATATTCCCGTTATTATAATATAGACATATATCAGTTAAATTTAATGAGGTTAAAAATAAAAGAAAAACACAGACGGACATAGCCAGAATCCTTTTTATATTATACTTGAATAAAATAGTCCCAGCTTAAGAGGAAGAAACACTAGTTTTACGTGGTAGGGCCGCGCTGCAGCTATATTATGGTTGCAGCACGAATGTGTCGGCTCGACTGGGGAAGGACCACGCTCTCACAGAATACCAGCATAAAATAATAGCTTAATGCTGCTGTATTTCGTTTGGTGAGTGTAGAGAACCGGATACCCTTTTTACTGGAAATGAGGCATTCCATCTTAGTCCTCAGGAGTGACAACGCATCTGCATTTTGATTCTTAATTGAGCATAAATGTAGATGTCTCGTTTGTCACCCTATTATATAAAAAAAACACAGAAATCCGGGATGATAATTTTGGTTTTTCATAGGTAAAATAATCAGTCCGAGCTGCAGTTGTCTCTCGCCGTTGCGTCGTTGCTCGGTCGTACAGGCGCAGCGCAACAGAAATATCGTTGAAAACCTATTCATATTCAGATATCCTCTTAACAAATTGTTATCAACGATGACTCGTAATGAAAGATGTACATTTTGTCTGTGAACGGGCCCATTATCGTTGAAAAAGCCGTAATTGTATATAGTGGTATAATCCAATAATCGCATTACAGACCGGCAATAAATGAGAACGATGGGTTTTTGTTATCTCCGGTTGAGTGTGTAGAAATAAATTATTTATTCACTTAAGGCGGCTTTGGACACTCTTTCGAAGATGTTTGGCAAAGGCATACGTTAGGTCAAACGCCGAGACCGGGTAATCCTAATATGCCACCAGATAACAATAGAACAAATTTTATAACGACTGACAAGATTTTGATAAAATTTGGAATTAAGATAGTTTTTTAAATATTATGTATTATTATTTGTAATGTTGTTGTTTCTTGACATAAACACTCACGCCTGTTATCCAGAGGGTTAGGCAGAGACCATGGATTTCCATTTGGCACGATCCTGACATACCTCACTCGCCTTTTTTGCTACGCATACATGCTCGTCAGTTAAGGGTACGCTTAATCTGGCCCATCTTCAATATATCGACCAAATTGGCGTTATAACTCCCTATTCATGTTCAACATCAGTATGCTTTTGACAAGTCTTGGATTACGCTTGAAAAAGTTAAGTTAGTCAAACGTCTAATGCTGCTTCCCCCATAGATTGCCTCATTAGGAGGATTTTTCCATAGTTGTCACGCTTGAACCCCACCTGAGTTGGCTGGCACCCGTAGTCTATTTTCGGAGTTGTTCTACATCGCCATCCACGGGATGATACGTGGTAGTAGATTGTAGTGGAGAATCTCTTACGCTGCACGACAAAATTATTAGTAGTTAGTTGATGAAGATTTTATGTTAATTTCGTTCTGTTTAATATTTATGTGCTATGGACACCAGCTGCCTTTTATGGCGTAAGTATCCACCACAACAAGAGAATTTTTGAAAATTCAACCCCTAAGAGGGTGAAATGGGGTGTTACAGTTTGTATGAAACTTTTTATTTTAAGGAGCTCGAAACTTTTAAAAGTACTCTGTAGATAAAATAAATGAATAAGGGTTTTGCGATTTTTCAAAACAATCCCTTACGGGGGCCCAAAGGCTGTTCAAATTTGTATGGAGAATAATAATAAATGGTTTTTTAACTAAAAAACTGGTGAAAATATTCTTTATTTTTTCAAAAAATTACTCTTAAGGTTTAAAAACGAGGGTGCAAAGTTGGTATGAAAAATATTGTATTAAGCCGCATAGCCGAAATCGCTGAACGTAGAAGCATGAAATAGGAACAATTGGTTCTTTTTATTACGTAGCTATCCACTAAGAAAGAATTTTGAAAATTCAAAGCTTAAGAGGGTGAAATGGGGTGTTACAGCTTGTATGAAACTTTATATTTTACGGGGCAAATGACTCAAAACTTACTGAAAGTTCTTTAGGTGAAAAAACCCTTTGAGTAGCGTGGAGGTCGGCTCAACCGGGGAAAGACCACGCTCTCACAGAATACCAGCGTAAAATAGCAGCTTAACACTGCTGTGTTTCGTATGGTGAGTGTAGAAAACCGGAGACCCATTTTGCTGGAAAAGATGCATTCCATCTTAGTCCTCACGGGTGACAAATCATCTGCATTTTGATTCTTTATTGAGAATAGATGTAGATGTCTATGGGTCACAGCAAACACTTACCATCAGGTGAACTGAGTGCTCGCTTGTCACCCTATCTTATAAAAAAAATGCGGTAAATTTCCTTGAACTGGGTCTACGTCACGACTTATCTTCTGGTGGGGCTGAATGTCAGAATTATTTTATAATAAGTAAAGAAAAGAGAACTAAGTAATATACTTATCGCACTGTTCAAACGTAGAAAGAAGATATATTTTTAAAGCAACTGAGCTTTTATATCTTGCTATTTTGGTAGTTGCCTCAGCTACTTACTATAACTCGACATAAGTCTGTCGGCTGGTGAATTATTTCAGTATAAATGTATATACATATGTATAGGTCACATTGTAAATGGCTTAGTACATTTTATTGAGAGAGTTTCTTGCAATTCTATGTAAAATAATTATTTAAGAATAGGGAAATGATTTTATTTCCCAAAACAATCATATTTTTTTTTAAATGTCATATCAATATATTTTTTAGTACATTATATACTCATAAATATAATACTTCTAAATTTATGCTTTAAATCAAAGAACACCTATTTATTTATGAAACTTCTGGATTTTTGAGAATTGGGTAAAAATTTGATAATATATAACTCAAGTAAAAAGCTTTTATTACAAGTCTTATTTTAAAGAAAAGAAAATATTACAAATACATATATTTTGTCCCTAAATGTAAACAGAGACAGGGGATGAAAATAGTTTTATTTTAACCGTACCCCGTTTCCGATTAAGGCCCAATTATGTGCGTTTCTTCGCTTTTTTGGGACTATGGGGACGCTTTGCGCATTAATGCACCTTGACGGCGGTAGCCTACACTAGACTTCTTCTCATTAAAAGATTAAAGCTGGACTTCTTCACGCCTTTTTCATGTTTAAGCGTGCGCGAAAACCGTTCACTATATCTCGAGGCTTTATGCAATATAATGTGTTGCTCCTACCTTAGGTTTTTATATAATGCAAATAAAAATTACTACTTTCATTTATAATAATTTATAATATAGTATTAAAATTTTATAAAATATCAAAGGTAATCTAAACAACTTTACTTTACGTAGGTTATAACACGCATTTGGCCTTAGAGTAATACCAAGATAACACTTGTACTTGGCTTGTTTTAATTTTGTAAAAAGTTTAGTTTTCTTTTTAATAAATTGTAGAGCCGACTTTCACAACAACATATAAAATGTCTATTATTTTTTTAAATTCAAATTCGCTTTTAGAAAAATGGAAGCCACGCTCATTATGTTGCAAAGTATCGACTCCAGAAATGTGCATATGAAGAGGACATTATTCGTTAAAACTCACGTCGCGTACGACATGTCGCTTTTGCAAATTAATCTGTGTCTGCTATTAATTTACAAAAAAAAAAGCATGATGACAGCACTTGGAGTTAGCAAGTGCTGTGATCATTACGAAGTATTTAAGTGATACATAAATGTGGTCCGCTTTAAGAGAAATAACTTTTTTGTGTTACATAATATCGTATTTTAGAAGCTATTAGCTGTAATAATATGTTTCAATTAATTTTTAATACAATTTTTTTAATCTATATAAATAATTATGTAAGAAGAATATCTTTGCTGCTTTGAGATTTTATTAAGTGATGGGGTGTACCTACATCGAAACAATCAAAAGATTTGGCTCAGCGTAATTTCGCAGTCGCTATATAAATATATGTGTACATACAGTAACTTTTTTGTGGCCGGCAACGCACCTGCAATTATTCATTTCAATTATACCCCTGTCGATGCAATTGTTCATGCGCGGTGGTTAGACATGTGTAAATCGTTCATTTTTAGTGACCCAATCCCAATCGTTCAAGTATTGATTCTTCATATGAACCGGGTCATTCGGGCTATTCACTAAAGTGGATCATTTCGGGTTTCAGTACTTTGTGATCTGTTGAGACCGACTCGCGAGCGCGGGTCATTCGGTTTCGATCGAACACAAACCGACATTTCATTTTACCGTTTATACATATTACATAGTGTTCTAAACTTTACTGAGTATAAATGATTAATATATTAAATAAAATTTACTACTTAATAGATGAGATGCTTTTTATCTTTTATACACGTGCAACGAAATATAAAATAATCTTTTACAGTTGCAAGTTGTTCAAACAAACTCACACACAAGCGTTTCTGCCATATATAGTATTATATGGCAGAAACGCTTGTGTGTGAGTTACCTATAGACCTATAGATTATTCGTAGCGATTATCACAATTTTTTGGAATAATAAGTAGAAAAAGGCATAATCGTGTAATACTATTACATTCACAATTCATGCAAGTTAATCACCTCACAATCAACTCACAGGTTATAAATTTTCTGTCAATCATTTGTTCCGGATCGTTCAAAAATATGCAACCATCAATACTTTTACCCGACCCGGGTCAAGTGACCTAATCGTTCACGATTGACACATGTCTAGCGACGGTAGTGGCGGTCACAGAACGCAATTACTCTCTAGTGGCGGTATTCACTTACCGTCAAGTGAGACGCATGCTCGTTTGCCTCTTACATAAAAAATATAGTGGGATACTTTTTTATATTATTGTAGGGCTCTTAATCCTTACCATGAGATACGATAAAGAATATATGTATACAAGACGCACTTTAATATTTTGTTAACGCACACGCCAATGCACACACGCGTAGCACTACAATGTTAAATTATAGAAGCTATCGATTATGTTTTCTTATATTTTAAAAGATTATAAAGTAAAAAAAAGTGTGTGTGTGTACTTATGTACGCACGTAGGAAGTTATACTTCTTTAGCGAAACAAAACAAAAAAACTTGAGAGACAATTACCCACTGACGTTGTCGCTTTTAGGTGTCAGTGTGCCCGCGCATCGTAACAACTTCATGGTGTCGTTTTTAGGTGTCGGTGTGCGCGCGAATCATAAAAATTCACTCTCATCATTTCTCTCAAACGCCCCAAAAGAAGTATAACTTTAACAAAAATACTATAAGACATCGGGTAGAGAGTGTAGATTTTATAACATTAAAATAACCCAATTTATGGTACGTGGACAATAATACTGCTAGCTCGTAAACGCTTGTTACTGAAGACATTCAATTATTTATAGCAAATAGTTCCGATATTAATCAACATATCTACGCAAATAAATAAAATTGAAGTGTCTGTTTGTAATGTCAAAATAACAGCTTTATACTAAATACATATGAAAGTATATACGGTACTTATAACAAAAACAAAATTTTTGTCTGTCTGTCTGTCTGTCTGTTTGATCTGGCTAATCTCCGAAATAGCTGGACCGATTTTGACGGGACTTTCACTGGCAGATAGCTGATGTTATAAGGAGTAACTTAGGCTACTTTTGTTGAAGAAAAATAATTAGGGTTCCACGCAAAAAAAAATTAAAACCCTAAATTACAGGCGGGTGAAGTCACGGGGAACAGTTAGTTAATACATAAGCTTGGGCATCTTTTTAATAATCAACCTTTTACATAATCAATATAATATTAAGTATATATCATATTACATGCTTAGTACTAAAATAAATTTATTTAAGCTCTTTTCTTTTCCAACACAATACACGATTGAATGACAAAGAAACTGAAGTAGACTAAGTAAGACTAACTAAAATGCCGCAGATGTGTTGTCACCTCTTATTACTAAGAAAGAATACCTCACAACGTGTTAATAATGCCTCTCCGTACCCTCACATCCTTGAAAATCAAGAAATCAGCATGTAAAAGAGAGTCTTAGAAAGAAAAGGAGCCTACCACTTAGTAATTCGATCCTGGACGTGCGACACTTATAACCCACATCCTTTTTCTAGTTGCAACACCAGCATGGCACCAATACATTTTAACCAATTATTACTATTGAACATTTTATATAGACACTCTTGGTCACGAAACAACATATATTTGTTTTAAGCTAGTACCTGCCGGTGGTCCGTCTTCTAGCGGACACGGGCGGCCTCCTAAGCGGCCTCCGACTTGCCCCACGGGCACTCCATCTTCGCGGCGCTTCGCTCCACCTATATTTTAAGTTAAGATTCCATTTCAGGGACAAGACCAGACCAGTGACCATGGTAATATAAGAATTTATTTTTAGCAATAAGGTTGAAAAGTAGAAAAAGAAAATTAAATTATTTTTAACGAATGTGTGCATAATTTTCATTTATAATTAATGATATTTTTTGAAGTTGTAGTTCTAACTGGAAATCTTAATAGATATGCAAGTTGCTTTAAAATAATACCAAAATATAATCTATTTTCTTTTCATGGGTATGGCAAGACAGATCAAAAATTCTATTCTAATTATACAATAAATATTTGTCCTTCTAATTAGTAAAATCAAAATTGTTTTGTTTTGAAGACAAACCTAAAAAACCATTTCAAATATACTTGCGGTATAAGTTAATTACAATGTTCTTGTATCAAACAACAACAAAAAATCAAGAAAAAGGTGAACATTGTCATTCCATTTGCGATGATATTTATTTATTCTTTTTTCGCCAAGTCTAAAGGCGGCTTAAGTGACCCCATACACGTTAACTGACAGTACGTGTAAAGTGTAAGAAGTAGTGGTAATTAACAAGCATGAAGTACCTACTTGTAACTTACATAATTGCGTAACAATGTCGCAAAAAGCGATAAGTTTGTTTGAAAACCCTATCAATTCATATTTAACTTACGCTAAGCTATTTAAGTTATAGCCCATAAAGGCCTCCTCTCATATCCGACAGTGTTTTAGAATAAGAAAATGTCCGCAACTGAGTATGATTAATATGAATTTATAAAATCTTTTTCTTTATTTAAATGTTTAAAAAGTATATTCATACATAGCCAAATTGAAATAACACCTAGTCTAAATATATTTCAATACTTATCTTACACCTTAAGATAAGATGTAAGAGACTAAAAAAAATACACAAAAAGAACACTTATTATTGCAAGATTATCTGATAAGATTATTGCGATTAGTTGGATACCGTTGTCATGGTATTATACTTGAATGACTGAAATGAAATCGTGTTTTAATTGTCAAATAATTAAATATTCAAATAGCCCTTAATCTATTTTTAATGTTTTTACAACATGTAAAACTTGTAAATCATACATTATAAATACATTTATATATTATACTTGCAACTTGCACACTTCATCATAATTCTAAGGAACGTGACGTGACACACGAACATTATTTGAAACGTATCTACTCTAATACAACCTGGTTTTGAATTACCTTAACGTTTTCTTAACTACTTCATTTATGTCGGCTAATACATTTTCTGAAAAAAAAATTGAATATTTGTAACTATAAGATGAAAATTTTATATACTATTTACACTGAATTACACTGCATTATTCGATTATTTTAACTATTGAAATTACTTTATTTTTAGAGTTTCGTAAAACTTTGTTGTTTTATATATTTTAATAATCGAAATAACTAAGCAAAATATCAAATAAATATTTCTCAAAATTAAATTAATGTTAACGTCTCCTCTGCTCTGTGATCGATAGTAAATTTATTTAATCTAAATTGTATTGAATATAAAATCCAATAATTTCTTAAATTTAAAATATGCGTCGCCAAAATGCGATGGTAGTTAATTCTATTCTATTATTTTTTAATGAATCAGATATAATATTATACAATTATAATATTTTTTTGTAGTGCAAAATTATGTTGTGAAATCTATTATGAATCATCATTAAATAGGTTGTGATAATATGATTATTTTTTTGAAGGGAGAATTTTTTTTTGTACAATCACTTCATCACGTCATCATTACATCCCATTACATATGTCCACTGCTGATCATAGGCCTCTCTCATAGACTGCCAAAAATCACGGGCCTGATAGCATAGCTCATATTAGGTTTGGGAATTGGTATGTAACTAATTTATTTAAGATAGAATACTAATGTTTAAATTTTGGGAAAAGTATCTAAACGTTCTATGTTAATAAGCGTATCAGAGTTTCAACGATACCCTGTGCTCACAAAATTAACTCTGAATTGAATTCAAGCTTGGTTAAACTCGGTATGTTCTAATGAAAAAATATGTAGCACCTTCGATGCTTCGCTACACACACCAGTAATTAAATATGTCAATATATTGGCTCCTTATTACCGTCCCACCTTATTTCACTTTACCTTTCGAAACCTTTCAGAAGTATGCATTTGAATATAGCTTTTATAATATTTCATGATTCCCTCAGCAACGTGCAGACGTCATATAAATTTTATAATGTTCTGACATACGCCTCTGTTGTTATTATCATATTGCAATTGATGTTATGATCGAAGCCACTTACATCGATGATCAATCAATGGTATGGTATATATAAATAGATAGCGCATGCATTCAATGTCCTGCTTTTACCGCTAAAAATACATTTTAATATGTAGGTATATATCGTTAGCATCGATATGGAACGAGTCACTTGTTTACAACTGGTAGCTACCGTTAACACTTTAATCGCTATAGTCTAAGTCTAAAATTAAACAAAATATTACTGTATACAAAATATTACAGTGGTGCTTACGATGGCGTTCTGTAAGAATAATAATGACTTCTAATAAATTAAAAATATTAATTACATAAAACCACAATGTCATTATCGTGCTTTGTACTTGTTTATTAGTGTTGTCGGCCTTCTGTAATCATCAACGTCATTCGGTCATTACTCGCTAGTAGATAATACATTATAATTGATTCAAAATGTTCTTCTTTTTTAAATAAATATTCCTTTTTTAAATTACTTTCAATTAATAATATTGAAAAAATTTATGAAGTGGTTTTTTGAAATAATATTTTAGGTTTTGCGCATTGTTTACGTTATTAAATTAATTAATCATCAGTTATGTGTCAATTGAATTTTGAATTTGTTTCTTATTGATATGATATTGTATTACTTAAGATTAAAATATAAATTTATTTCAAGGTTTTAAAAATTACACTACTTTGAAAAATATTCAAAACTATTTATCTGTTATCGCAAAGGTTATCCACTGTGTGATAAATTACGGGAGTAATTTTGAGAACAATGTTATCATTATCAGATACTTCAAACTGACCCAATTATAAATAAAGTAAACGAAACAAATAATGTTGTGTGTCACGTTTTTAAAAATTAACTGAGGGCGATCCGTGGACCTTTTTGAATGGTCGCCAGTACTGGTCTGACTGGAACTGGTGGTCGTGGTACTGAGTGTGGAGAGGTCGCTGGACGCTCGTGCGGAGCGCAGACGTGGAAGCACTGGCGCATCATCAGCGTCCGGCGTGGTCACTAGATCACTGGACCAGCCTAGCGCTCGCGCTGCCGACCACACCGCGAATACGAAAGTCAGCATGCTGCGGCTATCGGGCCACACGCCGTGCGCGTCTCCGGCCCGTCCTCCACAAACACTCCCGCACATGCATCGATACAGTTCACTGTCTCATTAAACAGTCACTTGCACACCTCTGGACCGATACCGCGTGAGTTGCGTGACACGTGCGGCGCGGTTATCTCACGCGCGAACACAACTACTACTGTACCGTTCGAATCAAGACGCGCACCATGCGCTCTACTTTATACAATATTATCGCCATATCTATACTTATTCACCTTTCATCAGTTATTGGTTTTATAGGAAAAGTCTATTTTTATCTATCCAAGATTCGTCTTTGAACTGTCTACCATTATTTTCACACATTGTTTATAGCACTGCACGGTCAGCATATCATGATGCCGATGGTGGGGTAAGCGGCGTGTTGATGTTATTTGTGTAGAGTCGAGATCGTCTGCGTGACGCGGCTCTGTTGACGTTCGCGCGGCGCGGGGAACATGAGCGTTCGACGTCACATGCTGCTTGGCTCACCCGCGCCGCCATTCAGCGAAAGGGCACGTTCTATATTTGTAAGTAAGCCGTAAACTCATCACTGCTAGAATGTTATATCAGTGCGTCGTGTATCTCGGGATTTGAAACGATGTCACTTGTTGCACACGCGTTAGGCGTATCGCTAAGGCCTGTCACTAGGAGATGCGAATCGATCAAGGCGTCGATTTCTGTACAGATATGCGTATCGAGGTGTGCAGCTTGTCGGTAAATTGTTTTAATGACGTTTCGGACAGGAGCAGCGTCACGGAACATCCTGCGGCTGCCCGGCGGCCATGTTGGCCCCGCCATTTTGCCGGGGGTCGAAAGGGGCGAGCCGCATGCGTACACCGACACGCAACCCTCAGGAGGATACGACGCAACTCACCGTGGCGTTTGAACAGAAGCTGAACCCTATGTCTTGGTCATAAGAATCATAATAGCAAGCTATGTTCGGTGTGTTCGTTTGTAGGTCAGGCGAAAGCCTCGAATGAGTAAGCTGAAGCTTGCTACGGATCACGAAAACTGATCTAAGTTTAATAGATTTAGGTTAAATATTCTTCTTGATGAATTACCATATAATAAGCTGAAGAACAGTATTTTTTAGTGGATGGCTTTTGTAATAAAATGTATTATATTATGCAAAACGCAACTTATTTATGTACTTGGTTCAAGTTTTCAATGTAATAATTGTGAAAAAACCCAATAATTTTAAATTTAAAAATAAAAAATTGCTGTCCATCAAATCTGTTGTCCCCCGCCATTACATCAATCGTAATTTTAACATGGGGACGTCAATCACCTCAGACCCCTTTGCAAAGTACCCGAAACGTCGGGAATTAAAAATAAGTAAATTAAACTCAATAAAATCGTATAAATAGTTTTATTTAATTTGTTCGTGTAAATATAAGAAATCATGCAACGTTGTTCATATTATCGTTGTTTTCTGTAGTTGTGATGGCCTTATATTTCTAATATAGGCTTTATTTATTACTAATATTGTTAATATTCATACATTGAAAATTTTATTTCCAACTCACAAATTTTTGGGAAAAAATCATGAAATTTGTCATTGATAAGAAGTAAAAAAAAACAAATTAGTATAATTTGTAAATAGTATTAGACGCATACTTGTATTTATACAGATCAGTTCTTGTATTTATACAGATCAGCTCATTTTTGTAGAAACTGTAAATATAAATCTCAACAATTTATTAAATTATAATTAAATTTTTCCTTATAAAGTAAGAACGCTGCGTAGATTGGGCAAATAACGTTATTAAGGGTTATACAAACATATAATTATAAAGGCAGCCTTTGTCGCTTAAAGTTATACGACTTTGACACTTTCCCCGTTGCTAGTTAAAAAGAATCACATTTTATTTTCTTTATTACCTTTATAATTAACGATAGTGTTACTTTACATGAGATACATGTTTCGGCCAAAGAATACCATTAGTTGGTATTCTTTGGCTTTGCTTTTTTTAACCCCCGACGAAAAAGAGAGGTGTTATGTGATTAACGCGTGTATCTGTGTATCTGTGTGTCTGTCTGTGGCATCGTAGCTCCGAAACGGATGAACTGATTTAGATTTAGTTTTTTTTTGTTTGAAAGGTGACTTGATGGAAAGTGTTCTTAGCTATGATTCAAGAAAATCTGTTCAGCCGTTTGAAGCTCTTTTTGTTTCGGGGGTTTTTAAATTTTTTATTTAAAGTTATACACAAAATAAAAATAAAAAGATTTAAAGCACCAATTTTTAAAATATAAAGTATTGCACGTCTCACAACGCACGAGCGTGTGGCAGTGCTCTACTCTCGACATGCCGTTATGTGACGATTTTGCAATATAAAATTGTTAGTTTGTCTCAATATAAAAACACTAATATTTTCATACGTGGTAGAGCCATGCTGCAGCTATATTAATTGTATAGTTGTAGCACTAATGGGTCGGCTCGACCGGGGAAGGACCACGCTCTCACAGAATACCAGCGTGAAATAGCAGCTTAATGCCGCTGTGTTTCGTATGGTGAGTGTAGAGAACCGGAGACCCTTTTTACTGGAAACGAGGCATTCCATCTTAGTCCTCACGGGTGACAACGCATCTGCATTTTGATTCGTAATCGAAGATAGATGTAGCTGTCTATGGGCCACAGCAACCACTTACCATCAGGTGGACTGTGTGCTCGTTTGTCACCCTTATCCTATAAAAAAAAACTAAATCAATAAAAGTGGATGTTTTGAAAACTAGATATATTAAATTATAAAGTCAGCATATTTTTTATTCATTTGTTTAGTTATATTTACTAAAAAATTTGGTAAAAAATTATTAGTACGGCTGTCAGTTGGTCTGTGCACTTATTTGTCTTCACATTTCAGAAAAATATATGCAACGAAATGAAATAAATCTTCCTGAATAAGTTTCCATTTATGCTCAGGATGATCCATATTGCTGGTTGTTATCAGACTCATAGACGTTTAAAAGATATTTATTGTTTTCATCAAAATTAAATTAAATTTTGATGAAAAAAATAAAAAAGGGTCATGAGGCGTGCACTTTTGGATTTTCCAAACTATCTTCAATTGTTGGCAAAATTTAAAATATAACTTATTTTACATTAATGTTTTATTAAAAATAGTAGTAAATATTTTTAGCGATAACCATTGCAAAAATTGGAGACAAGCTGCTAGGCACGTGCTTAGCACGTGGCCACGTGGCGGATGAACTTGACCGACGTCGCTACCCTTAGGTCGGGGATGCAGTTAGGTACAAGGCTAAATGGTATACAGCCGAACCAAACTATATAAAACTAATTAAAAAAATATTTGATCTCTTAGATTTTTTATATTTTTTAATGATCAAGAGATCGCTTCGGGCGACATCAGATGAATTAAAATAACAAAGAAGTATACAGAACGTGCCACAGCTGGGCATTATTTCTGAGAGTATTAGGCGCAGCTTAGAGAGCTATAAAATAGTGTTGGATAAGATGCGTAAATACTGCATGAAAATGAAAATAATGTATTACTTGTTGATTACTAGTATAAACTGTATTATTGAATAAAATGACAATATAATATTTTAAAACAAAATAAACAAAAGAAATTATAAAAGAAAATAATATACTTAAATACTTCTTTGTTGTTAACAAATAGTATAGTGTTATAAAACTAATATAATGCAAAGGGCATCTGCAATATGTGTTAAGGTGAGAAAAAAAGTTATATTTACTCGTAGACGTTATTAAGCCGGGCGTAATCGAAGGCTTAAGTTGTGATACGGTTAGCAATGTATTTTTTTAATTGCAGGTTTAATTTTGAGAATGTACATACCAATTCAATTTACAATTGGCATCCTAAAACGCGTAAAGCTGTACTAGATGGAATAGGAGCTTGACCTTAGTTTTCGGCTACGCAGCTCAGTGACTAAGCATTTGGCTACGGCGTCGCAGGCAAAGTATACCTGATGGTAAGTGGATGCTGTGGCCCATAGACACCTAGATATTTTCTGTATTGAGAATAAAAATGCGAATGTGTTGTCACCCCTGAGAACGTAGATTGAATGCCTTGTTCCTAGTAAAAAGGGTCCCCAGTTATCGTTATATGTTTCGCTGATACGCTGTCAGAATGTGGTCCGTGTTGCAGTCACAATTGCAATGTATCTCTACCAAGTGGATGCTTTTTTTATCTTGTCAAAATGTTGAAAAATGATTTCCCTGACTCTGCAGCACTACGTGCTTACCTAGTTTTTAAACCATATCTAATGACTTTAGTTGGCGGCTACGTAGCGCATACTACGTAGCATGCTAAGCATTTGTCTACGGCGTCTTGAGGCCGCGGGTTTGAATCCCGCACGGTATAAAAGTTTATAATTTGTATGGTCTGTAAATATTTGTTTATGTAATACTAGGTAATGATAATGAGAGTTGGCTTTGGGAAACAAAGAACAAGAAGAAGTATATACTTTAGATAGATATTAAATACGGGTCTTACACATTTCTGCCGACAAACAGCAGTTTACTTCTGTGTGTTCTATAAAAGGCTGTGACATCATTTGAAGTAGTTTCAGTAGCGACATTAACATTTGGTGGACAGTAAGCTTGATCAAAGGAGACAATCGATTTTGGGTCCACTAGAAACTTTAACGTAACTTAATTTTATTACACATAAAAAGATACCAATTTATTATAGTAAACGGCCTAAAGATTTTATGAAAATCTAACCGGAATCATAAAATCTGAAAAAAAAGTTCTTTTGATATTCGTAAATAGGCTAATGTAATATGAAAAAAATGAGTATAAAGAAGAACGAACTACTAAAAAATTTTTCCATCAACCTTAAAGTACCTATAAATGCTGAATGTACCTACAACTTTCTTTTATACTATTAATTATTGACCAGGGCACTATTTTACTTATAATACCGGTGAAAACTACTAGAAAATCGCTTTTAGTTTGTTTTTAGGTTGTTGTGATATTCATATTTTAATTGTTAATTTCTCAGTATTCCCGTTAGATACGGTAAAACTAATATTACTATTGCAATCTATTGGTTATAAGGAATAAATCGACTTGTGTTTTATTAAGTTACGCCTGGTTACGGTGGAGGGCCGATTCTCAATACAAAAAGAAATCGAAAAAAGTCAAAGAAAATCACATAATTTACCTTCATTTTTGTTTTATTGTCTGGTAACTTAGACATGATACATTAATTTAAAAGACTGTTTGTCTTACTTAGAGACTCCCTGAAAAGCAGAGACAGTTTCCCAAATGAGGCAAATAAATCCACAATAATATAACAATTTTTAAAGCAAATAAGTTCGTGGTACAAAATATGAAAACGTTAATATTCTGGGAGACCTTACTTCTAAATGAGCTTTCTCCTCATCGCTCTTCTCGTGCTTTGTAAACTCTCATCTATCTTTGTATATAAGCACAACACTTATAAGATAAGTTAATTTATCTTAAAATTATACTTAGAATATTAACTTTATTTGAGGAAATAAATGTTTGTTTCTGTTTTGGTTTTTATGCCTTTTTATACGAGTAAGGGTGAAAAAAAGCACACAGTCTACCTGATTGTAAGTGGCTGCGGTGATTCATAGACACCCAGATCTATTCCGCATTAAGAATCAAACTACGGATGCGTCATCACCCCTGAGAACTAGGATGGAATACCTTATTCCCTGTAAAAAGGGTATATAACGATAGCCGGGGGGCTATCGTTATACTGGGTGTTACAAAACTACCCGTAAAGCCGAAAAAAGGTTAAATGGAGCCTTATAACGAGTCCATTTACAATATTTAAGAACAGTAGTAACGCTGTATAACATACCCCAAAAAAAAAAAATGTTATTATTTTCACTGATGTGCAAACCCTATTTCAGTAAAATTAAAGAGTAAACTACGCAGAATGTACCTACATTTCTACCTTATTCGCGGAACGACAAAGATTTTAAAAGACCTAACCTAACGAAACAACCTAAACGAACACTTACTTTTTCATAATAAACGTAAAATTTACAGAAGCGGCTCAAAGTGTGCTCCGCCTTGCTCAATACACAACCTCGCTCGTCGGGATATGGCTTGTGTGGCATTTCGCACCATCGTCGGTGTTATTGATGCGAAAACCGATCTAACACGCTGTTCCATCTCGGCAACCGTTGGGCAATCGGAGAAATACACTCTGTCCTTCACATAACCCCACAAAAAGAAGTCCAAGGGTGTGAGGTCCGGAGAACGAGCGGGCCATAGCAACCGGTTCTCGTACGTTGCGAGCAAAATGTGCCGGAGCTCCATCATGCTGAAACACCATGTTTCTTTGGTTCTCAAAGTAATCCCAGTCAGTCACAGGAAAGTCGTCAATCGCCTCTTCGAATTCCGTTTGTAAAAACGTTAGATAGTTGCTACCGTTCAGACGTGATGGCATAATGACGGGACCGATGACATGCCCGTCATAAAGGCCAGCCCACAGATTCAGCCGCCACTGGTGTTGGAATCTGCCCTGCCGTGAAGCATGTGGATTCACGCGAGCCCAAACGTGATCGTTATGCATATTTGAAAGGCCTGACCTCGTGAATGTTGCCTCGTCCGTCCAAAGAACATAGTTTACGTAATTAGGGTTTTCCTCTAACTGCCTGAGGTACCACTCGCAGAAGTTCCTCCTGGGTGCAAAATCGAAGAGTATCAGCTCCTGTGTACGGCGATAGTGATAAGGGTGACGATTGTCGTCACGAAGAATTCGCCAAACTGCAACATGGTTTATACCGAATCTTGTTCCGGCTCGCCTCGTACTTGTGGTCGGCTCTTCTTCAAAATGCTCTAACACTAATTCAGCCTGCCTGGCGTCGACTGTGCTTGGACGTCCACTTCCAGTAGACCGATGAAAAGAGCCGGTGGAATGTAGTCGTCTTGACATGTTCAGAAAACACTGGTACGAAGGCAGCCGTCGCTGTTCGGTGG
The DNA here is from genome assembly GCA_029286625.1 of Parnassius orleans. Taxonomy (NCBI): domain Eukaryota; kingdom Metazoa; phylum Arthropoda; class Insecta; order Lepidoptera; family Papilionidae; genus Parnassius; species Parnassius orleans. Next base: position 637,362 of record JAGSMP010000149.1, read on the forward strand.
GGGGGTCTACCATCGATAAATCGTTGCCGATACAGTTCCCGAGCACGATTTAAATTGCTATCTTCATGGCCTACGCATAACATCATATCGTAATATTCCGAGTTAGAAAGCATCGTTATTTTGCAAAAAATGTTGGAAAAAAAGCTCGAAACAGTTGTAGGATATCGATTAGAAGATTTGAAATTGACGACATATATTTTTTTTCCAACTTGACATTTTTTGAAGCCAGTACTTGAATATAATGACATCCTTGTATTGAGGTAAAAACTATTAAAGTAGACTATTATTAGGTAAAACAGGTACTTAGGCCTTTCTGTTAAATAATCTGGTTCCCTGACATGACAGCTTACTAGGGTTGACAAAATTTTTGGCTTTGATAATTAATTAAATTTTTTACGGGGTATTTTGTAACACGTTGTATTTTACACTAATATGCTATAAGAGTGTGGTTCGTGCTGCAGTAACGATTGCAATCAGTACCAAGTTGAAGCTTGCTTTATCTTGTGGAAATTCTGACAAATGATTTCCGTGAACTTGGTGCACTACTTGCTAACCTAGTTTTTAAATCATAACTTATGTGTATTTTTAAGATTTAATCGAATTTGCAAAAAAAGGACTACTCTTAGGTACTCAGTAGTGAAAAATATTTTCCTGTGAGGGACTACTCCCAGGAAAATATTATTCACTGCTGGCCCCTGCACAAATGGTGAAATTTCTGAGAAAATTACTGTATAATTTTTGCCCGAAATTATACAGTAATTTTCTTTTTTTTCTAATTTTCTACACACACAAATATATATTACAAATGTATCTCTTACATAAAGACAATTTGTAAATCTAGTGCAACAACCATGTATATTATGAGCAACATATAATATAAATATACACCTTAATGTCAACGAAATAAGGATATTGTTCCTGCAGAATACCGCAGAACACATAACGTTGTTATCTTGGATTCTAATAGCTTTGTCTTCGTCCATCTTATTATTACGTTTGTGGCTAAACATAATTACTGAAGGATTGCGCATACATGCAATTATGGCATGTTTACTCGTAGATGTTCTAGAATGAAAATATCGGTGATAGTTTGAAAAATGTATAATTGTCACCAGAATGAGTATTGAAGTTTCTTGACCCGTTTAGCCACGGCGAGAAGAAAAGTAATAATAAAGACAATCTTTATGCACATGTTTGTGATGTTACGTTTTAAATTTTTAACGCATACATTTTAAAGCTTTAGCAATGAGGGCATCCACGACTGCCACCAGGGCGGCGCCCCTTAAAAATGAGGTATAATATTTGACAGATTTCAAAGCGGGGAATTTAATTTGTTCGAAAAATGTAAAGGAATGTTTCTTTTTGTGCTATTAGTTATATTTTATATTAATTAGATTAAAAAAAATAAAAAAACCACAGATATTCATAAAAGTTGAAAAATAAAAAAGTAGTTAAATATGTGCAAAAAATTAAAGAGCAAACCACTGAGGCATTGTTTTGTGTATTAATATAATACTCTAGAAACTGATATTTTTTTTATTGAAAACTAACTTCACATTTAAAATAACATTTTGTAACAAAAAACTTTACCTTAGTGTTGACTTCTGGTGAGCGGAATATTATTAGCCTTCATTAAAATTTATCGAAAACGAACCTGTTTAGTTCAAGGGATAAGGTTTCAAATTTATTATGAGCTACTCCTCAAATTCAAATAAGTCTTATTTTAAAATAATAACACGCCCATCATCGTCAACGTTTTTATAAGCGATATTTTTATAAAAATATATAAAACCATTTTATGACATTTTTATCAACAAGCACAATGGTTATAAAACAATGATTAAAAAAAATTAAAATGCTTAAAAAAGTTTACTGAAACCAGATTTTTTTAAAACCCTGTCACTTCCACAACTAAGACGAATCTAACGACACTCCATACGTTAAAATCTATCAAACCGTTTAGGCTAAAGAGTGCACCAACGAAAGTCATACGCACGCACGTACATACATACATAAGAGTACATACATTCGAAAATCATTACCCCCCCATATTCTGGTGCAGTCGGGTAAAAAGTAAAGTAACAGCAATATATAATTATGTGCCATTGCAGGGCACAGTCTTTCTCTCATTTTTGAGAGCATTATAGATCAATTAGTCTACCCCAATTAGTTATTTGTCCGCGTAATTAACAGCAGCATAGTATTGCAGTAATCTAAGTGCAGAATATAGCCCCTGTATATTAATGGTGCTGGCGGGAATCGAACCATTTACATGTCATTCATTAATTCATTCATTACAGCTCACCAAATTCCACCCCTATAGATCTTAGGCATAGTGCCACGCTTGGCAGGAGGTTTGGCAACCGTAGTTTTTTATTTTCTAGTTGTTATGAGGAAGACGCTGCTGCCCATCTCCTGGTTTGTTTGCTTTTGTCTCCTCTCACGACACCCACGGGACGATATGGGGTAGTAGGTACTCTTACGCCGCCACTTAACGGAATGGATAAAAACCCATCAATCCATTTCGTTACGTTTCGTGTATTTTCATTCAATTCTTATAAAGATTCGTTTTGATAGTTTTAAAAAGTATTTAAATTAAAAACAATCGCTTGATTGCTTTCGAAAACATAGTTTCGTTGATACATACGTAACATAACATAAACACTCGTCAAGACTTCCATTTGGCACGATCCTGACACACCTCACTCGCTCACTTCACGTCCATATAACTACGCATAGCTACATGCTTGTCAATTAAGGGTAATCTTAATTTGGCCCATCTTCAATATATCCCCAATTTGGTCGATAAACTTCCATTAGGCGTCTCTTGCTGACAAAACCAAGTCTAAAAAGACCTGTGCCAGCTCTAGATGCCAAACTGGTAATAAGCTGCAAGGGTTTGAAAAGGAAAAATTAATATCCTGTAAAAACCAACATAATGATGGGGTATCATTATATATTTTTATTTCTAACGCCGAGCAATGCTCGATCGATATAATAAAATAAGTATCTGGGATACTTATTTTATTATATCGCTCTAGCATAAACTTAATTGATCATCGCTGTCTTGATATTTCGATTAGATTTAGCAAGGGGCTAATAAAGAAAATATCTCAATGATATCATCTCGGTGCAAAGTGGTCTCGGACGGTCCAACACTATCTCGTAGTAATTGGCTAATTTTGTTATAACGGTCGCTGCTGATGTCCCTTATTTATTTCCTTATTGATTCCTAGGTAAGCGGCGGAAAGCGACATACCGTTCGCCGAATCGACCGGATATATTTTTTATATATTCCCACTGACCTCTACAATATATACATAGAGGTCAGTGTATATTCCTAAATAATTTTATGGTCTTGTTTTCTGTATGCACCTTTGACGTTTTGCAAGGCAAGCATGCTTTTTAAGTCTGCCTTTTGTTTTTAACCGAGCTCCAAAAATGAGAAGGTTCTATATTCGACGCGTATATTTTTATGTATGTTCAACGATTTCTTAGACAGCTGAACCGATTTTATAAATAGAATCACTATTTATATCAAATAGGTTAGGTATATTTTAGGGGTGGTCAAAGTTACAAGAAAGAGCTCCACCCTTTAGGGGTAGTGTTAAGACGACATTCTATTTGTTAATTTGTACTTGTAATAGTCCTTAGTCTGCTTAAAAGCGTAGTCATTAAACTTTTTTATAACCTACTTATAATTTTCACATATTAGCTTCTAAAGTCGGGACTTTATTTTTTTAATACACTACGTCTTAGCACGGACGTCAGATGTTATTATTGTATTTTTTTGTTTTTGAAGTCGGGTAACTTTTTTTTTAAAACGTTTAATTATTATATGCATTGGTATGCATTAGGCAGGCGAGAATTGTACCACTGAATCACCGATGCCGTGGTAGAGCTGTGGTGGACAATCGCCCGGTCTCTACCCTCTTGTAGTCGACATAGCACGCATTCGAATAAAACGGTACACTTCGTCGGTCATAATGCGTAGAGCAAAATCCATTTTTCCATCTGATTATAATGTTGGTCTTCAATGCAAGAGTGAATAGGCTATTGTTAAGCTAAGTGTGTTTTGTTCTGTATTGTTAAGCTAAGAGCATTACCATCTTGGGCTGCATTGCCACTTAAAATGAGGTGGGATGTCTGAGAAATTAAAAAAGATATTTGAAAGATGTGTGAAGTCCGCCAACACATACTGCCGCCAAAACTCAGAAATGAGAAGAGGCATGTGCCCAGCAGTGGAACGGATATAGGCTGTAACTTTAGTTTCTCTTTAAATAAAGGGCGCTTTACCTATGTTAATTTTAAAATATATGCAGTTTTGTAATGTTCTTTTATAAAACTGAAGTGAGTAAGCTCCATTCTATTGTAGGAAGTCAGAATGTGTCAAAAAGGCACGTATGGCAATTCACAATGCTGTGTTACTCCCTACATCAATGTGTGGTAATGAAATTTGGATGTGAGAGTAGAATAATTGCTGTAGAAATGCGGTCATTAAGGAGTATGTTAGGGCCTAACCTGAATGACAGGGTGAGAAATTGTGTGATAAGAGAAAAGTGTGGTTTGCAAGATGATGTTATGACCAGGATTAAGAAAGGAATGCTTCGGTGGTATGATCATGAAGAAAAAATGAAGGAGGAATTAGTGACAAAGGAGAAGTAAAGTTGAAGAAATAAACGGCAGAGTCAGGAAGGAACGCTTTAGACGAAAGTTTATCGACTAAATTGACGATATATTATACACGTAAGATAAAGTGTTTAAGAAATTCCAGATTAAGAGTGCCCTTAATCGTCGAGCATGTATGCGTAAAAGATGTTAAGGAGGCGAGAGAAGTGTGTCAGGATCGTGCCAAATGGAAGTCCGTAGTATCTGCCTTCTCCTATGGGTGACAGACGTGAGTGTTTATGATTATGAAAACTGAGACAAGACAAACATGAAAAAGAGAAAGAGAAAAACGAACTTGCAGTCCACCCGATGGTAATAGGCTACAGTAGACCATGGACACCTTTAATCAACTTTAAACGAAGAAGGCCACAGATGAGTTGTCACCCCGAACGACTAAGTTAACAGTGACTGACAGTCTATATTTATATGTTTTTGTTTAACGACATATTTGAAAAATGTGCTCGACTACGGCCAAAGATTTACGATATGCCTTATTTAATATTGCTCGTATACTGAACAATTTTTAATTTTCAGTATTTCTTAAACAATTAATTTTTCAAATTTATAGAATCGCTTAAAAGGTCTTTAATTCCGTCCTCCATGGTGGCAATACTCCAGAGGCGTGGAGCAGAAGTGCGGTGGTCTTTCCAAGAATATTTCATAAGACCATGCAGCCATTCACTTTTATTTTGTACTGAAAACAATTGTTTAATTCCTAATAAGTCCACTACTGAGTAATAAAGATGTAATTACCAACTATACTCAGTTTACAATTTCAGTTATTATAGTTTTTTAATTAAATTATTTCGGCCGTTGCTTTTCAGGTCTAAATTCATATCATAATTCACAAATAATTTTACAACATTACGTAGAAAGGTTCTCAGTAGTTTTCTATTTTATGATTTTATCGGAACTCAGGTCTACGTGGTTATAGAACTAATAAAAGTTGATATCCTTAGGGTATAGTGATCCTAAAGTTGTGAAGTCAATGAGATTAAACATCATTCAGCGGCCGCTCCGTACAGTAGTGTGGATATGTAACCTATGTATTAAGGTATAACAAAACGTAAATGTTATAATGGGTATATAAAAATTGTATTTATATTATGATAAGGTAATAACGAACGTATAAGCAATAAATTTGTAGTACCCGCAATTTAAAAATTAAATATTTAATGAAAGAAGCAAAAAAAGTAAAAGCCGACTTCAAAGAACGAAGAAGTATAAAATAATTCTTTTATGCACTATGTCTTAGCACCTATATTGATTATTGATCCCTTTTAGTAGACTAAGGAATATTACAAGCTCAAGGCAACAACTATTAGAATGTCGTCGTAATTTTTTTATTTACTTTATAAATTTAATTCCCTCTTTTTTCTAGTCTTAGTAGTATCATTTTTTCTCCAAATTTATATAAGACATTAAAATCGGTTTAAAATTTACCGGGATATCGCGTAACATACATGTAGAAAAATGGACAAGAGCGTGTAGGACTCGCGCCCTGAGGGTCCCGAAAAATTTAATTATGTATGTAGATAGTTCATCAACTCTGGGTGTCGAATCTCAATTATTTTTGCCTGTTATCGATACCGAATACTACATGAATGCCGTAGGTAAACAAATATAGGTAATATTCATTTATATACAATAAGTACGTATACTAGGGTAAGAATTTAGAGTAGGTAATTACTTACATTCATCAAAATAATTAACTTACTGAAATTCATTAATTATAGGTTATTAATTATATTATAGAACAGCGGTGCTTACCTTAAGCACCGCTTTTCTAACGAAAAGGTAAGTGCTAGCTTAAGCATTACACGTAAGATAAAGTGTCTTAAGAAATTCCAACAAAGTAATTTATTAAATATATCAATTATTATGGTATAAAAACTACTTGCTTATATACAACGTCTATTCGCCAACGTGTCTTAGGTGGCAGGCTCCTTATCCGCCCACATGTCCATTTGGGTACGTACCGTCAAATACATCCAAACTGCCGACGAATAGCAGTGGTTTAATCGCTATACAGTCTACCTGATGGTAAGTGGCTACTGCGGCCAATGGACACTTGCAGCCAACTTCAGCAAAGAAGGCTACTGATATGTTGTCAACTCTAGGGGTTAAGATGGAATGCCACGTTTTCAGTAAAAAGGGTCTCCGGTTCTTTACACTCACGTATAATAGTATCACGTATTCTGTGAAACCATGTGCCTTCTCGGGTCGAGTCGACCCAATCGTGCTACAACCATAATATAGCTGCGGCGTGGCTCTGACACTGTAAAAATTTGCAAATATGTATAGGTATATCTACTACAGTTTTGATAATATCAATCTAATTCTTTTAAATAATGGTAATGCTCAATTTGTGAATAAATTTAATCGCAATTATAGTGTAAATAATACACAAGAGACCTCCCAAAAGCTTGGACTTCGTTGCATTTTTAAGCCCCCAAAACGACAAGAATGCTTTAGGTTATAGCTAGCTGCAATCCACTACTCCATATCATCCCCGTGGTGCTGTAAAATGCGACGAAGGGAAACAATAAGGTAGATGGACAGCAGCGTCTTCTAATAGCAACTGAAAAAAAAAACTGAGGTTGCCAAAACGTCTGCCAAGCGTGGCATCTATGGCGAATATCCCCCCAATTAAGCAATCTATGGGGGAGGCCTATGTCCAGCAGAGGACTTTTGATAGTATGTAACGGAAACGGTAACGTTTATACTACCATTTATCGGAGGTTACAAAATTTTTCGGCCATTCCCCTTAGTCGCCCTTAACAACACATACGGCGTGCGATGGCCTGGTAGGTTCTCTTGTGCCACCGCAAGGCAAAAACGATAAATAAATAATATAATCTAATCTTAAATTTGGTTCAGACATTGACTTTCAGAAAAGTATTGATAATATAAGATGGTTGATCTCCTTTTTGAACCAGTAGTCTGACCGTCTGTCTATAAGCAGTAGTGTAATTACTTATGTTCCTGTTTGAAGAGTATATTGAGCCACAACACACACTGTGAGGCATTCCATCTTAGTTCTTCGGCGTGACAAAGTCAAAGGTTGCTGTGGGTTGTTTTTGTCCGGCGTGACAACGTCAAAGGTTGCTGTGGGTTGTTTTTGCCCGGCGTGGCAATGTCAAAGGTTGCTGTGGGTTGTTTTTGTCCGGCGTGACAACGTCAAAGGTTGCTGTGGGTTGTTTTTGCCCGGCGTGGCAATGTCAAAGGTTGCTGTGGGTTGTTTTTCACTGTCGTGACAACGTCAAAGTGCGCTGTTTCAGACAGTAACCTTGTTTGTTAGTCTAATGTTATTAAAAAGAGCATCTCTGTACAGTAAACATAGTTTTAGTTATTATGATTTTTTTTACTTTAGTCATCCATTAAAAGTTTAAATTAATTTATTTTGTGTTTTTTATTATAAAGTTTGTATTAGTCAATAAACTTGATATTAAGTGGTAGTTAGTGGTTGTAAACTTGCTTTTAAGTGGTAGAGCTACGCTGCAGCTATATTATCCGTCGTCTTAACCAAGGGTGGTTCACGCTCTCACAAAATACCAGCGTAAAAAAGCAGTTTCATGCTGCTGTGTTTCATATGGCGAGTGTAGAGAACGGAAGACCCATTTCACTGGAAACAAGGCATTCCATTTTTGTCCTCAGGGGTGGCAACGCATCTGCATTTTGATCGAAATCTGTGTCTATGAGCCACATAATCCACTTACCATCAGGTGGACTGTGTTTTTCACACTTATTCTATAAAAAAAGTTAAGTTAAGTATATTATATAAATTACCGGTTGTGATGCGTGTGGGAGTCTTCCTGACTGCTGCTGCGCTTCCTCTTGCGTTGGAAGCACCAGTCCTGGCCCATCGCATCACAGCCGGCGTTCCGTGAGCCGCCTCCGCCCAGGGCGAGTCCCTTTCTCACACCGTCACCATCGTACAAACGTTAACCAAGAAAAATCGCATTTAGCATTGCTTCATTTCGCGATTCATTCGAAAGCGTAAATTCGATGTTTTGAAAAGCAAAGCTTTCAGAAAAACTTTTTTAATTTCGTTGCTTGTGTTATTTAAAGCGTTTTTATCCTGTTTTTATATATTAACTTAAAGGAGATAAAAGTTTTTGTTGATTTAAATGTTTAATCTACACACATATATATCGATTTTTCAGTCGAACTTCTGTTGTTGTTCTCAGTACCGAAGTGATAAATATTACCTTGAAATGAAATCGTTTAAAGATATACAGTTTTTGTTTATTTCTTAAATATTATATGTGACATTGTGTGATGTGACTATACTAAAATGTTTCTTTATTACTACTAAAATGGATTGATGGTAACATACCCTTAACACTAAGTAATGTGCATATTAAGTATCTGTGAAAGTGCTTTAAGTATATTTTCCATGTAAACAAATTTATAACTAAATGATTGGAATGTAATTTACTAATTGACAACTCGCATGCAATATTTATTACTTCTACAAGGGTATTAATAATGCACAACACTAAAAGGTATCTCAAATACAACATAAGTTTTTATATATATATATATATATATATATATATATATATATATATATATATATATATATATAAACTTATAAAAACCATCTGATGGAGTACATTGTTGGTTTTTCAGGTTATGAAGTCCACTAATGCACAGACAATAATAGGTTTCCGGTAGTGTACCATTGTAACATACTTAAAACATTGGTAAACTGACTAATTTCTAAGTCAGTAAGTTAAAGTAGATTATATGTTATGTAGGTAAAACGTAGTGATTATAATATAGTTTCATTACTATTTTTGGCACCATAGTCTATAGTAGTAATATCTTCCCGGATATGTGTACTATATATAATCTTGTGAGGATAACCGGTAAACTAAACAAGGAAGGCCATCTAAAAATTCTAAAGAATCTCATTGGTCCTGGATTCACTTTTCAACAGGATAATGATCCTAAGCATTCGTCAAAACTGTGTCAGAACTTATTGAACAAGAAAAAAGATGACAAGATTTTAAAAGTCATGCAGTGAACAAACCATTGAAATATACCATGAACAATTGAACTTGTTTCGGATGAACTCGACAGAAGTGTGAAAAATCGAACTCCAACAAGGTCAGAAAATTTGTGGCAACTATTGGAGAGCGAATGGAACAAGTTAGATAAAGATTATTTTAAGAAATTAATTAATAGAATGCCTAAAATATGCGAGAAGATACTAAAAGAAATAGGTGGACATTTAGATGTAGCTAAAATTTAAATTAATTTTTATATTGTGGGTTATTCTTAATTTGCTTAAATTAGTTTTTGTTTAATTTTTAATTTAAAATCAATAAAAAATAAAATTAACGGCTTTGTTGTCTTTTATTTGATTTTACCTGGCTGCTTCCAAACTTTTGATATTACCGATATATATATATATATACTTCTATAACAGATATATAACCCCTCTCTCTCTATGTATATATATATAAGAGAGGGGTTATATATCTGTTATAGAAGTTATAAAGGATATATAGGAGCTGCGAATTAATAACATATTTCAACAAAACGGTGCTCCCGCCCATAATAGTAGAATATGCACTACTTATCTCAATAATAATTACAATATCTGTATAGGTACAAACGAAACAATTAAATGGCCAGGAAAGTACAAACAGAGAAAATGATAAAAGGTCTTTTTACTTTAAAAAAATAAACAGTCTAGATTAGAATGTTACTTCGAGTCGATATGTACGAATTGTTAGATTTCATGCTTAGATTATTTACTAATCTAAGATTTCATGGTCTTTTATAATTTTAAGATACAATGTTTATTCGAGAGATTTTATCGTTATCATAGTATCCCTATCGATTGGTTCAATAAAATGGCGCCTGTATATATTTTGCATTTTTAGTTAGTTCAATTTCCACCTTAGGTAAGCTTTTTAAAAAATGTTTGAATGTGGTTATTAACACAGGAATGTTTTCTTTCAGTGAAATTTTATATCTTCAATATTTAATGTACTTTCCCTACACGTCCTGCTCGTTTTTTTCCACCCTGATATACCGTGTCTATATTAATCTCTAGTCCCAGTTTACGTTCCTGAGAAATTTTATAAAAGAATAATATAAAAGAATCCTTAGAAAGAAAAATGAAGGAAATATGTTCTATACAAAATACACGATACCGAATTTTGTCCGGAAACCGAATGTATTGACCCTTGCCCGAAACCCGCCTGACCTTTTCAGATCGATACAGGTATGTATGTCAAAATGTGACAGTCGGATGGAGAAGGGTTCCGTTTAAATAAGGGTTTGAAACGGATTATGACATAACTCATGTAAATTCTTTGACGCAGCAACTATTATAGTTTTGGATGGCTCGGTAGCGCAGTAGCCGTGCGTTTTGTTTCAGCGCTGTGATCCGCAGCTTCGATTCCCGTTAGGGATTATTATTTGTATGGTCTATAAATTATTATTCCGTATGTAGTTGTTTTTCCATGTGCACTTACGTATAAAAAATGCTGCGATGATGAATGATGAATAAACGAATGTTTATTGTATGCTTGACTTTTTTAAAACAAGAATTAAACTTCTATAAAACAAAGCCGTTTATACAGGGTTATTTTGTAATAATTTGCAGAGAAGGTTCAGAATAAGTAATATAGGCAAATGGTGAAGAAAAATTAATTAAAAAAAGTCTCAAACATACTGTCCTTTTTATCTTTTAAATTCAAATGCGTGGTAATGCATTATTTTAACTGATTTTACTGTGCACGAACATATTCGTAAGGTTTGATCGGTAGGCAAAAACGTTGTTGCCCATAAATCATTTTCAATTTGGGATAATTTCAAATAAAAGTAGAAGCCTTATTTACTCGTATTTTTAAAAACTGCAATAACGGTATATGATTATTTATATATTTGAAATTAAGTTTAAAACTTGGCTACTCTTTGAAATATAACCCTGTATAATATAAGCTTATTGAAAGGTATATTCTGATCAGCAATTAATATGCGCAAAGGTAGGCCTATACATTTTGAGAACCATAGTACATTAAGATTGTGTCATTTTGAGACGCGACTAGGGAGGAATATAATATTCTCTTATAGATTACGCAAATTGATACACGATTTAACGTTATTATGAAACTGTATACTTAGCTCTGTAGATCAGATTCTTTTTAGTTTTGATTTTATGGTGCTTTATTGTAAGATAACAAATATATGAAACAACGTTTTTTTTGTTTAATAGCCATTTTTAATTTACTACTGGATATAGGCACGCGCAGGAAAGCGCCACCTGGCTTGTATAATCCGAAACATTTGCTCCTTCAAATAACACTGGGTAAGCGGGTTCTTGAGTCCCATCCCATTAGTAAGTGAGATTTGTGTTAGCCTTTTAATTGTTTTTAATTTATTACATGGATAACCATGGATACAGAGTCCGACAGTCAAAATGTTAAAAGTTTAGCCTAGTCTGATGTGCATTTTATTCACTTAATTATTCATAATATGCTGACACATTGCGATGATTTAGGCGAAAACAGATTTAAGACGTGAACAGGGATTCTCTGCGCGATAGACTTTAAAATGAGGATATCCGCAGTAGAACCAGAGTAACCAACATAGCCCAACGTATTAGTAAGCTGAAGTGGAAATGGGCCGGTCATATAGCTCGAAGAATCGACAACCGAAGGGGAAGAAAGGTTCCCGAGTGTCAGCCTCGTGCCGGTAGACGAAGTGTAGGATGGCTCATTAGATGGAGTGACGATCTGGTAAGTTATGCAGGAAGTTGATGGATGCCGGTGGCTCAAAACTGTGCTTTGTGGCATTCCTTGAGGGAGGCCTATGTTCAGCAATGGACTTGTGAAGGGATGCAATTTCTATGGCTGCAATGATGATAATGATTTGATGTTAATTGTAGATTGACCACAGACAATATTTTCATCTTGTCTGTTAAAAATTTTTTAAAAAATTACTGCCAGAGTAGCATTTTTGCCATATTCATATAACTGCTTTCATTGGTATTTGTGAAAGGAAAAAGGCAAAGTAAGCAATTTTCTCAAGAACCTACATTATTTAATTGAAAATGTCAACAATTTGTCTTAAAATTTAATTTTTTGATCTTGTGTCCATTGGGGCTTGCTCATTTCATTGGCTTATTTGGGGTCATGGCTCCAACACGCAGAGGCCTTTTGAAAATTTCTTTTATAATTTGTTATATGGTGTATGTTGTTAGGCCTTTTTCCACAAACATAGTAAAAATGTATCCCGAGAGGAACCCCAGAACATACACAAATTATTGGCAAAAAAGGGGAAAACAAAAAAGTTGGGCTATGAGGTTGGGATGCTTGATGGGTCCCTTCCGTTATCATGTCTCAATCGATAGGTGGCACGTGATAACTCGCCACTTACTAAATGGGAACTTCACACTGAAATCATAACTGACTGAGATGCGCAATATTGGTGTAAGCACCTGAAGGTGTGAGAGGTTAGAAAGGTGAGTCTGTGGGCTGAAGATCGTTATAACATTTTATACTTCCATCCTTAAGCTTAAAGCTCTAATACTCTAGCTCTAGAGCTGCACTCTGACCGGCCGACTTAACCTAGGGGATAGTTAAGACGATAGTATCATAAGTAGATAAAATAACTTGAGATTTATATCACCATCGAAGCTTTTCTAACATTGTTTCTACCGATGGTTCGTATGCGCAGAAATTAAATACATAAAATCGAAACACTTTTACATATCAAAATCCAAATCAAACTATTATTTAAACTAAATACAATAGCAACATGCGCAACAGTCCGTTCGCGACCATGTTCCCCCAAAACCTCAGATAATTTTTTTATACAAGAAGGGGTGACAAGTGAGCTCACAGTCTTCCTGATGGTAAATGGATGGGCTGGCCCATAAAAGCCAACATCTATTATTAACTAAGAATCAAAATGCAGATGCGTTGCCGTTCCCGAGGACTTTGCAATATGCTGTTGTACTCTGTGAGAGCGTGATGCTGTCTCGATCGAGACGGTCCATCCATGCTACAGCTGGAGCGTGGCTTTACAACGTTTAAACTATATCGACATTTATCAGCCGCCAGAGCTACATTTATTAGCTAGCAGAGTGCACCGTGTGGAGGTGAGGTTGGTATTTGGAGAAGTGTATACATCCCCTTATACCTTAAGCTAGCCCTGATAAAAACATTTAATATGCCAGTTCCGACTGCACATTAAAGATTTGTGGTTTTTAATTATAACACTTACATTTATTTTCTTATAGTTTGGTTACTGAATAAAATTTTGAAATGATTGTAAATATATGACATACATTGTTCATGCTAAAATGATTGAAAAGGGATTTGAAAAAATTGGATTTTTATTTTAATCTGAATATAATTGAATAGTTGCCTCTTTATTTAATTAATATTTAATAATGTTCTCCAAACCGAATTTTGGTCACGGCGGCCAGTATCAACGTTAATTTAAATATTCCTTCACTTTCATAGTCCGATGGGACGACTTTACTTTCTTTCCGAAGCACAGGGGAGAAACACGCTAACTTCCTTATTTCGGACTGCTACTTAGAGAGAAGTTCTTAACAGAAAATCCCAATAACTGATTTTCTTTTTGAGTTTTTTTGAAATCCATCGTAATTAATATTTAAGAAGTTAGACAAGATAGCTCGGGGGTTTTAATTTTAAGCACACGTCGTAAATTTCACAGGGCCTTTGTTCAACAATGGACGTTTGATAGGCTATAAGAAATTAAAACTCCCGTCTTAAACAATCTAAGAACATTTCTTTATAAATAAAATGATAGAGGTTTGCAGTTGTGCGCGCATCACGGAAAAACTACTGGATAGATTTCAATTAGGTTTTCTAAGTTTTATTTCTTAGACACTTGGCCCTTACCTAAAAAAAATATTGCGATATCTTGATTTAGTATAAAGTTATTAAAGTTTTAAGAAACAACGATTTTTATAAGCACTACGTGTTCAGTTATGTGTGTAAGCAACGCGAACGAAGTCGCGGGTATCAGCCAGTTTGAAATAAAGCTTGAAACACAACTTTGTGTACTTTTAATCTATTTTTAGCTATAATATTTATTAATTACTTTGCATTCTAAAAATTGATATATTAGGTCGTTGTACCTTCGATCTGTTACATTTGTGCGACCGAATGCGAGAGACGTACTAGTATGTATACGCTATACGTACATCTTTGTTACTTTCATATCATTCCATTTTAAGGCCTGTGTTAGGCCCAAGGGCAATTTGTAAGGGTCGAAAATGGATAGAATAATGAAACGAAGGTCTTCGCTTGGTGTGAGAATTGAAAAAAAGTATTTATGTTTATTAACCGAATTCGCAAAACGACGAGTATGTTTTTTATGTATGTTCGTCGATTTCTCGGACTGATTATTTTTATTAAATAGGCTTCAGGGCCCATATAAATCTGCAGAAAGGTTGGACAATTTGCGTTTTACACGTGGTAGGCCATGTTTCTGCTGTATTATGCCTGCAGCACGAATGGGTCGGCTAGACCGGGGTAGGCACACAAAATAGCAGCGTCAAATAGCAGCTAAATGCTGCTGTGTTTCGTATGGTGAGTGTAGAGAACCGGCGACTCTTTTTACTGGGAACGAGGCATTCCACCTTAGTCCTCAGGGGTTACAGCGCATCTGAATTTTGATTCTTAATTGAGGATAGATGTAGATATCTATGGGTCGCAGCATCCACTAATAAACAGGTGGATGGTGTGCTCGCGTCACCCTTATTAAAAAAAAAGGATGAAGTTTTTAATGAAACAATTTTGAAGACATGCTAGTTATCTTGAACTTGCGATTATTACCAAGCCCATCCAAAAGGATAAAAAATTTAACTTTAAATAAAAATAAAAAGTAAGAACCGATAAAATGATTTCCATATCTCAGTTCCGGGCTTTGATTCTTCGATACAATATAGAACTGACTTCAGAAGAGATAACGTGGTGATTACTTTATTCTTTTTAGCTTTCTGTTTTTTTGTAGTCTGTTTTTACTTATTATTAAATGTTTAATTTTTAACGTTTTAAAATAAATATGCAATTTAGTACATAATCAGGTGCGCAGAGCCTTTTTTAATTTATGTTAGGCATTGAAATATTTTTTTAGTTTCAATATTATTTATATTTTTAGTTTTTCTTCACTATTAGACGCATTAGAAAGCTGTTTGATGGAGCAATAGCTAAATTAGTCTACTTTGCTTATTTTACAGTATTACACAGTTTTATGCCTTAAGGTGTATTACTGTGGGAACCTGCAGCTACGTTGGGAACAGTTATCATTTTGCAAAAGCAAGCGATACAGGCCTCGTGAGTAGCAATGCAACCTTTTCATGGAGACCAATTTTGACATAACACATATTGAGAACATCATGTACATACGGAAAAATATAAATTTATTTATTAAAAACCAGACTGTCTCCTGTAGAATGGGTAGAGGTGACACGCTAGAGGTTCCTAAAATTTTGACTGGCTAAACCTTGTCAAAGAAAGTCTTTTTTGAGTAAATGCATAAAATTTTAAAATGAAATCTTCAAAAATATATTGCCACAATAGGAAATTTTCTTAAAAAAGTCTACTATAAAATAGATCAATATGTTGAAAACATTGATGTGTGGAAATAATTTTTATTATAATAGACACTTGCACGTGTCTGTCTACTGATATGGTTAAACGTGAAATTTAAAAAAAATTAGGAGTTATTTGAAATGGTATTGATTTTATTGTAAGTTGTAGGTAACAAATGAAATTGCAACATGATATTAAAAAAAAGAGACCCCAGAGTTTTTTTGCCGGTTCTTTTCTGAGGTGTTGTTAATAAGACCTATTAAAAAATAAATTGAATAAAAACTTTTGACTTTGACTTTTATATTAAATTAAATTAAGATTATTTTAAAAGCTTTCAAGTTCAAAGTTGAATGATCTATTAACAGAACGCTGTGTGGTACAGCTGTCGAACATTGTTGACACACGAATAACTTAATATAATAATATTGTACCAACAAATTAACAGCTGATTATTGTTGTGCTAAGACAACGGTGCGGTATTGCTTGTTTACAAAAACATATGCATGGTATAAGTTCAATATGTATATTTCATGCCAGTCACGAGTATAGAGAACATGTTATATATTTCTAAATTAAATTTATATAAATAAGAATTGTAATTAAGTGCAACATGCCCATATATATAATTCAACGTCATCATCGTCATTATTACAGCCTATCTAGGTGTAGTGCTAAACATAGGATTTCCCATAGCTGACACGCTTTGCAGGCGGGTTAGCTAACCCAGTTTTTTATTTTCTAGTTGGTATCATGGAGACGCTGCTGCGCATATCCTGATTTAGTTCCCTCTGTCGCCTCTTACGACACCCACGGGACGATATGGGATAGTGGATATTTTTACACCACCACTACACGGTTGGTACGTTAACGTATGATTTAAAAAAAAGTTTTAGTTTACATTGTCATTCGTGTTAAAGTTACAAAAAAATGCAGACTATACTAAGTGCAAACAAAAAGCTTAATATATATAAAAGAAAAAAAAATAAAATTGAAACACGATCAAGAAGTTATTTTCATGGACTTTTTTTTTATAGAATAAGTGTGACAAACGAGCCTATAGTCCACCTGATGATAAGTGGAAGCTGTGGCCCATAGACATCTACATCTATCCTCAATTAAGAATCAAAATATGGATCCGTTTTCGTCCTTGAGGACTAAGATGGAATGATTTATTTCCAAGAATTATTTATAATATATATTGAATAAAATTATTCTATTCTACACATTTACCACACGAAAGTTACTTATTAAATTTTATTAAAGTTACCATTTCTCGCTGATATTCTGTGAGAGTGTTGTCCTTCCCCTGTTTAGTCGACTCATTTGTGATACAACCATAATATAGCTGCAGTACGGCTTTTTTATACGATAATTATATATACGATATTATATGGCTTTACCAAGTATAAAAATTCGTGGTAGAGCCATGCTAGATCTCTAGCATATTTTAATAAATTTTTTTTTTATATCTGGGTAATATTGGACACGGTAGAAACACATCTCATGATAATCCTCATAGTCGACGACATATATTTCTTCATTATTTATTGCAAATTATTTATGGTGTATTACGTAATCCTTCCACGAGCATCTGCTACGGATTGCCTACGCCATGCTACACTCGTAGCCTACAAACTTATCCGTAGTTTAAATTCAAATGTCGCTTGCTGTGTGTATTGCCTTTCTCGCCTTGTCCTATTTGAATTTATATTAACCCAGGCCCCAAGCAGCTATTTAAAGGCCATACAAATACGTATTTTGTGGAAGGAGATTATGATTTGTAGGTAAGTTATGGTTCAATAAGGTCTAGAATTGTCTTCGGGTTAACTAAAATATTATCTCTATCTCTTGTTTTAAATGTCAGTCTTTATATAGCGAAGAAAGCGTGGCAGCCTATATGTATAAACTTCTGTGATTTATCTTAACACAATCACCATTTTATGTTAAGATAAATCACAGAAACCCTAAATAAGTTAACGTGTAGCTACTCATGCAATTCCTTTAATTTATGAGAGGCATTGTTAAAAACCTTGCGAACGCGAATGATTACATTTTCGTATAAAACTCACGGATGTACGAGCTTACGTTTTCCAGTTTATAAATTTCGATGCAATGCTTTTTATAGGTAAACTATTTGATTGTGTGCCCTTTGTCGTACCAAAGTAGTAATTATATACTCTTTGGTCGTGCCATTACATTGCCTCTCGCGCGTGTCGATTAAAGTTTAAATTAATAAGAATGTTATATCTGACATTTAACTGCATTAATTTCGGTTTGACTCGTCACAACCCCACTACTGATCATAAGCCATCCTAAAAGACTGCAATAAATTACGGTCCTGACTCCTGGTCCAGAGTCGTGAATCATGATCAGGTCGTCACTCCAACTAATACAGATCGCCCAACAGTGTTTGTCGTTACAAGGCACTCGAAAATCCTTCTTTCGCATCTGTTGTCTATTTTACAAGCTATATGTTCACTTCAGCTTGCTTATAGTAGTGGTGATAAAGGTGCAGACCGATAGCAGGGACAGCATCTATAATGCGTGTTTTTTTTATAGCATAAGGGTGACAAACGAGCACACATTCCACCTGATGGTAAGTGGATGCTGTGGCTCATAGACATCTACATTTATCCTCGATTAAGAATCAAAATGCAGATGCGTTGTCACCTCTGAGGATTACGATGGAATGCCTCGGTTCCTGTAAAAAAGGTCTCCAGTTCTTTACACTCACCATACGAAACACAACAGCGTTAAGCTGCTATTTTACGCTGGTATTCTGTGAGAGCGTGGTCCTTCCCCGGTCGAGCCGACCCATTCGTGCTACAACTACACTACTAATATAGCTGGAGGGCTGCAACGTTCCCTATCAGAAAGTAAGCGCCGGCATGAAAGGCACCTCACATAATTCAAACTTGGGCTTGAGCGTGATCTGTCGCCTGATATACGAGGTTTACTAACTTTACTCCCAAACAGTGATCAGCCTGTTAATAGCCTTCGGGGCTGCAATATCTGTAAAAGCTATTTGTATAACTCCGAGGACAAGATATTATGAAGATTGTAGATAACATTTTTTTTTGTCAACAGAAATACATTTTTCAATATTTAAAGTAACAATGTACATAGATTTAATAATTTTGCTACAAAACAGGAACTGGAGGTTAGCGATAACGAAGACCTAGGGAGGGTGTAAACTTACGGGGTGTTAGGGATGAGTGAGCGTTTGACGTCACGCTTGTGACGTCAAAGACTGAGGGCGGGGCTCGTTTATAGCGCCACACTTAGGCTTATTATATTGTTGCTGCTGTGGTCCATGCTATGATCATATTTTTTATGAACTAGTAAATAAAAAAATTGTCTGAAACTAATCCTATTTTTATAATATTTCATTTTTATCGTGAATAAAAATTAGTAGCATAGTTAATTTATAAAATAAAGAAAAATAATGGTTTGATACTATCATTTTTAAAAGCGCCATCTAACAACACTGTAAGAAACTAGCGCAAGACTGAGCGAGCGGGAAATATTTTACAGCTGTCTCTTGCAAAATACGAAGTAATTTTCTCAACTTAATAGAGAGGGCGCTGTAAAGTTTTCGTAAGGTAAAGAATTGCGATAATAATAAATACCTAAAAACGTTTGTAAACTTTAAACAATCTATGACGTAATGTTATCAAAAATAGATATAGGCGACCTCTCATCTCAGGGGTACCTCGTTTAGAGCCGGGGCGGCATTAGAGGCAGTGGCGTAGCTACCTTAGGGCAAGGCGGGGCAGTGCCCCGGGTCCCCCAAACTTAAGTGGCCCCTCGGCCTTCACGAACGACTTCCTTCGCCTGGACCAACATTGAAAATTATCAAACGGGATCCTTTTATCGGGATGAAAGTATCCTATGTCCTAACCAGGTCGAGTTTTATCCCTTTGCAAAATTTCATCCAAATCCATACAGTAGTTTTTATGTGAAAGCGTAACAAATAAACAAATTTTTACATTTATAGTATTACTAGCAACTCGCCCCGGTTTCGCACGGGTTCAATTTACATGTGGTGTCATTTATGTTTAAAAAAGCACTCTTGGATCGATTTAGTTTGTCGCTTTGGTATAGATAATTCATTGTTACGAAAAATGCTCTTAGTAAGAAAATATCTTATCGTGTATTACCATGAAAAATAGATCCACGGCGTACAGATTTAACAACTTTGGGTAATTTTAGCTGTTAATGTCAAAGTTTTATCATTACTGACAGCTATTTTATTACAGTATTTCTTTATATAGTTACAACGTTTACAGTTGACTTTTAATTACAAAATACGAACAGATTTTGTCTGAAAGTGACGCGCGAAAGGGCTGCATATAGTTGTTCATGAGAAAAACACAAAAGAAGTAAGTAAGGAGTTGTTTAGAAAAATCAAAAACTATGTATTCATTTATTTAATCGACAGAGTACTGATAATAAGTTTCGAGTCAATCGCCCCGTAAAATAAAAAGTGTCGTACAAACTGTAACACCTTATTTCACCCTCCGAGGGTTTGAATTTTTCGATATCCTATCTAAGTTAATGCCTACGTAATAAAAGGAAGCTATATTGTCACAATTTCATGCTTCTACGTTCTGCGGTTTGAGCTGTTAGTCATATCAATTTATATACAACTTGCACAGTCGTCTTAAAACCGGAAAGATTTTGAAAATAATTTTTTTTTTCAATTTTGTTATTATAATTCAAGATAATAAATATGCATCTATTTTCCAATATAAAAATTTAAGAACCTTATGGCCCTCCGTAAGTGGTTGTTTTAAAAAATCTCAGAATAGTACTTTCAGTGTCTCAAGTCAATCGCCCCGTAAAATGAAATGTTTCATAAAACTGTAACATGCTATTTCCCCCTCATATTTAAACTCCAATATTGAACATAGGCCTCCCCCATAGATTGCCTCATAGGGGGGATATTTGCCATAGTTGCCGCAGTTTTTTTATTTTTAGTCGTTATTAGGAAGACGTTGCTACCCATCTCCTGATTTGTTTCCCTTTGTCGCCCTTTACGACACACCCACGAGATGATATGGGGTAGTGGATATTTTTACACCGCCAATACAGGATAACGCCCCTCTTACTAAGGGTTGAATTTTCCAAAATTATTTCTTAGTGGATGCATACGTCATAAAAGGCAGCTACTGTCAAATTTCTACGTCTAGCTTTTTGGGATGTGTGTCGTCTTAATACAATATTGTTCATACAAATTGCACAGCCTTTTTAAGACACTAAGGCTGAGATCTATAGACCGTACTTTGACTTAGCTCAGACTTTGCTTTCGAGCTAAGACAATGTCGGTATTTATAGAGCTAACTTCGAAGTCGTGCTGAGTGCGCTACTAAGCAAAGCCTAAGTCAACGAAATCGGCGACTTACGTAACACTCAGGATATTATCTGAAACCACCGTATTCATTTTAAATTGTTGTTTTTATGTAACTCTAATTATTTATAATAATAAATAGGTAGTTTTAGGCCGCCTTCTAGTTTTATATAGGATTAATCCATTTTTTTCTATTAATATAATTATTTCGAATTTCTTAAATCTTCTTTTTTTTAATTTTTTTTTTCTGATTTTGCACTCTTCTCATCCGTTCCCGTTCTCATACGCCCGTTTTCTATTTCATATAATAATAACTTTATGAAATACAATCTGGACTGTTTTCGGTTTTTAAATATATTTTTTTTTAATTTTATACAATAAAATCAAGAACACAATGCGTGGAATAAAGCATCCATAACTTTTTTGTCTGTCTGGGCCTTAGCAAAAGCTTAGCGTAATCTTAGCCCGATACAACTATAAATTCAGAACCAAAGATTATGCTAAGCGTATACTCAGCTAAGTTTTTCGTAAGTAAAGTCTGAGCAAAGTCAAAGTACGGTCTATACATCTCAGCCTTAGAGTAGATTTTTGAAGAAACTAAAAATGTGAATTTTATTATTTTTTAATTTCAGAGTGTATTATGCACTAATTAAAAAAAAAACATTAATTAATTTTTCTCTGGTCCTCCCGTAATGGGTTATTTTGAAAAGTCGCTAAATCCGAATTCATTTATTTCATACAGAGTTCCTTTAGTAAGTTTCAAGTTAACTGCCCCGTAAAATAAAAAGTTTGAGGTTAAATTTCCTAAATCCTTTCTTAGTGGATGCCTACGTTATAAAAGGCAGCTACTTTCCAATTTTCAGATTTCACTCAGGATATCCTTATATATATATATACTGACAAGAGGGGTTATTTTTCAAAGAGTAGCCAAATTTCAAACTTAAGTTCAAATACATAAATAATAATATACTGTTATTGCAGTTTTTGAAAATACAAGTAAATAAGACTTCTACTTTTATTTGAAATTATCCTAAATTGAATGTAATTAATGGGCAACAACATTTTTGCCTACCGATCGACCCTTACGAATGTGTGCGTGCGCAGTAAAATCAGTTACAATAATGCATTACCACGCAATTTGAATTTAAAATATAAAAAGGACAGAATGTTAGAGATTTTTTTAAATAGTATTTCTTCCCCTTTTGCCTATATTACATATTCTGAAGGCCGGTTATTGAAAAAAACCCTGTTTATATATAGATTAGGATGTACGTTAAATATTATCTGCTGCGGTACACATACTACTAAGTAGTAAGTAGCTTTGCTTTATTTTGCCGCGCAGTGGGCGATAAGGAACTGATGATGAAGTAGTTTTGCACCTTTAAAGTATTTAGTTAAGTTTGGATAAGGGTGACAAACGAGCACACAGTCCACCTCATGGTCATGCTTGCTGTTTCCCATAGACATCTACATCTATCTTCGATTACGAATCCAACTGCAGATGCGTTGTCAACCGTGAGGACTAAGATGGAATATCCTTTTTACTGGAAACGAGGCATTCCATCTTAGTCCTCAGGAATGAAGACGACGACAACACATCAGGATTTTGATTCTTAACTAAGGATAACTATATGTAGATATCTATAGGCCACAGCATCCACTCAACATCAGGTGAACTTTGTGCGTGCTTTACGAGACACGGGGTTGAAACATCGCCACCTTTCTGCGGGTTGCTACTGAAAATTATTTATTGACAGAAATACAAATATATGTAGCAGCACGAAAGTCTAGCGGTGACCGTTATTGCGCATAAGTCGCGCTGATTGGCTCGTGCGTATCGTTTGCACGCGCTGATTGGTTCTCCAGTCGCATTCGTGCAATTCAATTCGTGCGCGTCCCCTCCACGTTTCGTTCAGTGCTAGACTTACGTGCCGCGACTTGTATTGTAACTGATGTTCATTAGACTCAGAGCAACGTGATCAGTAGTCGCAATTACAACCTACTACGATGAAGCCGTTAAAGAAAAAAAATAATTATGTATAAAAAGGTTAGTAAAATATGAAATGATAAATACAGTTGATAACAACGCTTGTCCTTGAGGTAATCGCTACCGATCGCTAGCAAACTGTTTCTAAAATAACAGTGTAAATAAATGTTATTGTAATAGTTTACATAAATCTGATTACGCCTAATTCAAAGATTAACTTATAACACACATCCTGAAGTCGGGTCTTTAATTTTTCTATTCGATATATCTTAGTACCGATTTTGGTTTTCTGAAATAATGTACAATTAGCAAGAAAACTTGAAATTTACACAAAAATCATGCCAATCGATCCAGTTTCTCATGAGTTTTAAGTCTCTATCAGACCAACTAACGTACAACTATTAGAAATATCAGAAATAGGAAAACACTTTTTGCATACACTTCGTATAAAATTATTGTCATATGAATAATCTTGTTAAACGTAAGTATTAAAGGCAAAAAAAATACACTGAAATCATTTTTTGTATTTATGCTTATTTAAGCATTATACACATGTACATTTAGGTGCTCTACGATATGATTTACTCAAAATTGCCTTTGTTTTCACGAAGGCTTAAGTTCACTCGCTTTTGTATTCAGCGGTTAGGTCATGACTGCGAGGTGGCCATTTAATTGGCGTTATTGGAATCAATAACCATTAATCAATTAAGATTTAATCCTGTCCACTGTATCCCGAATTTCGTTGGAACGCGTAAGGCGGCTGTTGTGTGGTGGAGCGCTTTTTATAATCTTTTGAAATACACTTTTCGCCATTCCGACAACGGCAAGTTATCTAAAGGTTTTGGACATTCTCTTAAATAACAGTGTTATTACACGTCAGGTGCACTGACTCTATATATATACAAGTACGCCGGACTTGGACTGGAGATAAGTACCATACAAAATGTTTGTGCTGATTTGAAGCGCCGCCATTGTTCGTACCGGGAACAAAATTGACACAATATGCCAAAGTCGGTTGTGTTGTTTAAATCGTATCTCTGTATTTAAACTTTAAATGAAAAATGAATTTAGTAAAGTATTAATAAAGTATTTTGTGTAGTTTGAATATGTTTGATTTTAGTTATATAAACCACCAAGCTATAGAGATGTCACTAACTTCCTGCATTCGCTTGACATAATCCTGACTAATATCACACATTACAAGAATATAATAATAACTGGGGACATAAATATTAACATCCATGAACAATGCCATGACACAAGCAAACTTAATTATTTAAACTTATTAGCATCACACGGCCTGCTGCCTGCACATTCTTTGCCCACTAGACAAAATGCATGTCTTGATCATTTTGTCCTTAAAACTCTATTGCCTGCTTCAACATTAGTAGCCCACTCTGCACTAACTGATCATGAAACCGTGTTATTATTCCTCGCAAGCAAAATGCCAAAATCGCGGTTAAAACACAACGACGCGCATTAACTATGATCAGTTAACTGACGACATAAAAGAATCGACTTTGGTGAATTATATAATACCCAAGATCCTCACGCAGCAACAGATTTAATGATAAGGCTTATTAAACAAGCGGTCAAAAAACACAAAACCGTGAAAGTTCCATACCGTAAAAATCATTAAGCCATGGATCACTCCAGGTCTCTTACGATGTATCCGACACAGAGATAATTTGCACAAAAATCAAAAGAGTCGCCAGACAATGAAGTCCTAAAATATCTTTTACTAGGTACAGAAACTATTGTAATAAGTTGTTAAAAAATTAAATGTGAGACAACTGTTTATACAAAGAACCTACTAAAACAACATGCTCTACTAAAATACAATCCTCACTCTCCTGAGGTAAAAGCGTTTTAACCCCGTGGACCGCTGTCATATAACTCTATCCACCAAATTATCTAAACGTTTCTTTTGTCACCTTGGGGTTTTATACAATAAAGTCAATAAGATTATTCCTATATTTAACGTTAATAAGACTATATGCAAAAAGAAAATAACTATCTGGCTCCAACAATTAAATTATTATGACACTGAAAAGCTACTTACTAATCCTACCTAATTAACCAAATCAAATGTAATTACTAACCCAGTCACAAACTAACAAACAAAAGGATGCACACACACACACACGCACACACACACACACACACACACACACACACACACACACACACACACACACACACACACACACACGCGCACACACACACACACACACACACACACACACACACACACACACCACTTTTTAATATATCTAAAACCCTAGTTAGATGAAAGAAGATATTATGTAAATTATAAATGTGGTACATGTACGAGTGCATAATATAATTATTGTAATTACAACCATAGGGCGGAGATCTGGCGTCCTGAAATACAGGCGTAAAGCCTAGCTTAGGCACCAGTCTCCCACAGTATAATATTGAGCCAATACTATAATATTATGTACAATAATTCTGTATTATGGTGAGAAAATAAATTATTAAATTAAAATTATTAATAACAATTAATTTTAGTAATAATGATAGGGTTCGTAATTTGTAAAACTAGTTACCAAAAGGAAAGTGGGATAACATTCCACAAGTAAGTGAATTTACAGCTAATAAAAAAAACTATTTGATAATATAAGTACTTAAAAATTTGTTATTAATCTTAATATCATAATTACCAACATTTTTGGCTTTATATTACGGAGTTTTTATAAACAATAAAATTCAACAGGGTTGTCGAGTTCCTTGTTTATAATACTTATCGATGTTCTTTTCTACCCATACCTATCTCTTAACAACCAAAGTCGCCGACTACAGATAATTATCAAATGTTACTGTTGTTATTGATACACAAATTCTAGAATAACAATACCCAGTATTCGCTACTCCACGTTTGTATTGGAAAAACGCAAACGAAGTGAGAGTAAGACCAAAGAGTAAAATTATTCGAGGGTTAGTTACTCTGGTGTAACATGGTATTTGGTCGAATCCACCCTTAACACCATATTTTTATTACACGATTTAATAACCGTGTAATAATAATATATTATATATGTAATTTAAAGTTTATATCTTTTTTTATATCTTGCTAGATGGTACCCGGCCCATTGCTGCCGCAGAAGAAATAATTGTAAAAATATTGTTTAAATTTTAAGAGTTATATTGTTTAATTAGGAATGATAATACAATCAATGAAATTGAATGATTTATAACTTTCAAATAAATTGTCATTATGATACGCGCGCCACCTAATGTAAGTTAATTGTACTATACCTATAGCCTTCGCGCTAGTGCAAACAATAAGTTGACAAAATTTTACCGCAATCTGATGAACGGTATGGCAGTGCATAAAATACGAACGAAAATACGAAACATTTTAAAGAGAAATGAACCTTATTATGGCGTTCCCAAAATATAAAAGAATTTTCTCTAGACAAATAGTTCTGGTTTTGTCGGTTTTATATCCCATTATTAGATAAATTGGTTTCGTCAGACCATGAAATATAGTTTAAAAACTTATTATCTATGTTTATTTTTCCTCTCTTAATCTGCAAAAAGTAATTCTTTAAATATTATCTCCAGAATGTAATGATTGAACTATACACCCCTGCCCGTATATTTATATCCATATTTCTTCCTGGTCCTCAATACAAGTGAGTGGGAAACTCCCACTTTGCGAGCGACATTACTAATATTTAAGATAATATATTAAATAGGCTTTCATAAGGCAATTCAATTGCAATCACTGTGTATAACTCCAGTGCACGTGACTGTTCTACTAATTTTCTTTTCTTACGAACTTTCTTTTGAACGAACCACTAACTTCAAGATTCTTCAAAAGGGTCTTAATTCCCATGCTTTTCTACTTGGCTTTTATCAAATTGGATATTTGTTTCAGATCACGCCAATGCTGCTGCTGGGTTTTTATTATTCACACAATACGTCTCAAGTTTCTTTTTATAGGATAATTTAATTAATATATAGATTTAGGAGGTAGCAAATGAGCACACAGTCCACCTGATGGTAAGCTGATGCTTTGGCCCATAGATATCTACAACTATTCATGATTAATAATCGGAATTAGGAACGCGGTTACCCCTGAGGACTAAGATGGAATGCCCTGTGTCCAGTAGAAAGGCTCATCGGTGTCTTTAAAAATATTAATATATTTAACTTTGCCCTCTCAGTATATTTCATCATCATCATCATTACAGCCCTTCACAAGTTCAATGCTGAACATATTCCACCCCAAGGCATGCCTCAAAGCACAGTGTTGAGCCACCTGTATCCATCGACTTCTTGCATATGTTACCAGGTCACCCCACTCAGTATAGTTATGAAAATTTTATGTATGTTTACAAAAACAAAAGTAGTTTTAATAAAAACACATTTTCTTTCCTTTTATTTCTAACGGCTTGCAGAAAACCTATAAATAAATTCAAATACCTTGATATTCTACCTAATGCAAAAGATAATAATAACAAACATGCGTGAGTGTCGTGGAACACTCGGTTAGAGCGAAGTTCCTTTCGTAGTATATTATTATTGATAAACGTATTATATTATTGATTAACAAATACAAATAAATGAATTGCTAGCGTCTATTAAAATGAAGCGTCATTTAAAATAATATTTCTTTCATGGCAAGATAAGAAAAAGTGCGAAGGAGATGGATATTATTCCATCTCGCTCGCACTATAGAAAGGGTCGTGACGGAAAAACTTACACTTTTTCTCGCCTAACCCCAATCCGCCAAATTTGTACCGTCCGATAAGGAACTTCGTTCCAAAAACAAACACAATTTAGTGATACCAGTTACTAAACAAAATCAAAAATATATCCTTTAGTTAGAGTTGGTCTCCTAAGAACGTTTTCCTGTAGCTGTTCAATATTAATTTGTTGTAAGAAGAGATCAATTTCACACTTCTTAGACCCAAACATTTTGAAAGTAATTTGGAGCATTTTCCTGTGTAAACACAGACAAATTCGGTATAATTTAACTAACAAGGGATTGGATATCGATTCATTCGCACTTAGTCCCGGAAAATATTAAAAAAAAATTGCAATAAGTTAAAGCTTAATTGTATGTTCCTTTTTTATTAAGTTTTGGCTATCTTATATCTTTTTGGTGATTAAATATACGTGGTAGAGCCATGTTGCAGCTATATTATGGCTGTAGCATAAATAGGTCGGCTTGACCGGGGAAGGACTACGCTGCCACAGAATATCAGCATAAAATAGCTTAAATACTTAGCTTAATGCGTGAGTGTAGAGAACCGGATGCCCATTTTACTAAGAACGAGGCATTCCATTTTAGGGGTGACAACGCATCTGTATTTTGATCCAGCATAATTTTATTAACTGCGAGAACCCGCAACAGCTTGCGAATCTATTCAATACAATAATCAATTCAACGCAATACTTAATTCATTTCTTTATAGTCAAACGGCCTTTGTTAAAAATGAATGAATAATTATTAAAGGTAACATTTAGTGTAGTAACCTTAAAATCTTTCATTAGGTACATTGGTCTACAATAACGAAATTCCAACACTTATATTTCTTTTGATGTCTAATGCTAGAGATTGGTCACGAACAATCAAAATCGACACCATTGAAATATTTTATTCAATTCGTCTCACTATATATAAACAAACTGTACAAAATGTAAACGGCTAAGTTTACTAAAGAAAAAATAAAAGATTAAACAGTAAAATACTCTCTCTTATAATAAAAGCTTTTTAGCTAAATTAAATACTACAAATTTTTTAAATGGAAAACTAATTAATAGCCGGCAGGCACCCTCAGTACAAAAAAAATCTTAATAAAAATTACTATGGGCTTACAACTACAATGAAATTTTAATAATTTAATGGCTTAAGCAAGCTTTTTAGTATTTATTTAATAGATTAATAGTGAAAAACGAGCACACAGTCCACCACATGTACAAGTAA
This sequence comes from Parnassius orleans, assembly GCA_029286625.1. Taxonomy (NCBI): domain Eukaryota; kingdom Metazoa; phylum Arthropoda; class Insecta; order Lepidoptera; family Papilionidae; genus Parnassius; species Parnassius orleans. The sequence goes on from JAGSMP010000149.1 coordinate 666,920, forward strand.
ATTTTAAATTTAAAATAAGATACAGCGATAGAAACTCCGCATATGCCTCTCATAGTGGGTTCCAAAGAGAATCTTTGTACAAGCGCCGCAACGTCTGTACGTCTTCACTTTGATGTGAGGAGTTTATTGCTGACGCGTATAATATTATATGACGTACATTGGGTTAGATTCACCTCCGTCTAGATTGGAAGCATTTTGCTTTTTGAAAGAGAGATATTTATGTGTAAATTTTACAACTTTACATTCACGGGACTACAGAGATGGATGGAATATCTTTCGTAGCCATCTGACGGCATAGTTTACAAACATGTGAAGTTAATTATTACAAGTGAAATTAAAAAAAAAACATTTATTTTTTATTATGCCACTTTTTTTTTCATATTCCTATAATGTCATCCAATTCTGTGCTGTGTTTATATTTAAGTTAGTTGTTAGACATACACAAATATAAGTTGATAAAAAAGTAATAAAAATTTTTGCAATTTAATAAATAACCATAAAAAGTCCTGTTAAAATGAATTTAATAACATCATCACTGTTTTGGTTTTAAAAAGTATCTGCTGAAAGCATACACACCATACTTTTTTAATAGCAACAATAAAAGAGGAGACCGAAAATGTGAAATAAAACACTATTTGTGTTGAAGAGATAAAAAAATAATTTTCGATGTATGATGGCCGCAGTTAGCTCCCCCAGACTAATGCCTCTTTTCTCATCTTAAAGAAAATGAGGCCTCTTTGTCTTGTATAATATTAGCATGTTTTATTCATTTCGTAAAGTTCCTCTTTTTTTAGACTAATTTTCACTTAAATTGTAAATAAGGTTAAATTGCAATAGAGGAGATTAATGTTACCAAAATGTTATCAAATTCCATCTAGTGAGGGGGCCCCGGTAAACTAAGTAAAAGTTATTACTTTTTTAATTTGGAAGTACTATTCAAAAGAGGCGAGTCGTATTAGTTTGGTCAATCCGTCTTTCAAGCGGGACGATTAAAGTTAAATCCTTTAAAGATTAAAGTAAAAAAAAAAGATTAAAGTAAATCCTCTATAGAATGGACCAGTGGTGTAGCTGGAAAGGGGGGGGGGGGGGCATGGCTCCGATATTTTCAAATTATGCCATAAAATTTAAAAAAATCTAATAATTAGCTGTTACTGCCAACTTTTGATTAAAATATAATATTATAGGGATTTAGGATATCATGGATAAGTATAAGAATATATCATATTATTTAATTCCTTTTTAAATAATTTTAAATTATATAATGACATGATGTACATAAAGTATATAACCAGCGTAGTCGATAAAAAGTTTAGACATGGTTGAAATCGGATAGATTACAATTAACTTTTCGTAACTAAAATTTTACGCCGTAAATTATTAATTAAATAATAATTTTAATTAAATAAGGTAAAACATAATTAAGGTACCTCTACTGTTCTTAAGCGCTCCGTCATCATGTTTTTAACTTTCTTGCTCGAACTGCGAACTTACCTGAAACGGGAAAAAAACATTAGACTTGAGAAATTTTATAATATATGCTTTTGAAATTTAAAAACATACATAAACATAAACACTCACGCCGGTCACCCGGAGGGGTAGGCAGAGCCTATGGACTTCCATTAGGCACGATCCTGACACACCTCTCTCGCTTCCTTTACATCCATATACCTACGCATACATGTTAGTCGGTTAAGGATACTTTTAATTTGGCCCATTTTCAATATATCGCCAATTTAGTCGAAAATCTTTCGCCTAGGGCGTCCCTTCCCGACAGAAACAGAAGTTAAAAAAAAAGTTAAAATAAAACAGTTGAAACAATCATTTTATGAATACATTTAGCTAAAGTTTACAACTCAACTAGATTACGAGTTATATTGGACTAGCAATGAATAAAATCCAATGGCGTTACACATTCCCTGCTAAGCGACAGGGACACGGGAACACTTTCATATTGGTCCGCGGCCACCAGTCACACCTTGGCAGCCGCTACTCAGGACAGGACAACGACTTCTTATAGTTTTCTCCTCACAAGGTGTGTCCGTGGGCTTTTCCCTAGGGTAAGAGGACAATCTTCCCGCCATAGTCCACTAATATGCACCAAGCCCACACGGACCTCATCAGGGTTAAAAGGAAATTAAATTTTGTTTGTTTTTTTACGCGGTTTTAAACAAGTGCTGCTTGTATTTTGAAATTAAATTAGTAAAATTGGAAAGCAAAAGTTCTTTACTTTCATTGAAGATTTATAATATCGATTACATTTTATGAATAGAATTTCAATTAGAATTCATTGTTAAATTGTTTTTTGTTATCGTTTAAAGGTTTCAAACTTTCAAAGTTACTTTGTTCAATTTAATATAGAAAATTTACATGAAATTATGGAAACGTATTAACTAATCAAAGACTAGGTACAGTTTATAAAATAAAATAGAAGCGAGATGGCCTGAAGTTATAAAAATCGTAGATTGGATTGAATTGGAAATGGATTAGTATATAAAGATAATTTTCTCAATATGGTTAATTTTATTTATTTAATAAATTTGTTAATTTTTTATATTGTTTATTTTAACAGTTAACATTTATATATAACGTCTTTAAAGCACCGCACAAAGCGGAGACCGAGATAATAGGAAACACTTAAAAAAAAACATGTGTGGCAGTTCACACGCGGTAGAAGTGAAAGCTTCAGAAAATTAAACTTCGAGAGAAAGAGACGAATGCAGAGTATCAGTGGTAGGATAAATGTAGCGTTTATGTAATTAAAATATAAAGAAATTTATAATAACCACTGTATACTGTATTCTATCTCATTCTCTCGCAGGCTAAATCATATAGATGTATGGGTGGGGCTCAAAAAAAAAATGTACCTTTTGAAAAAAAATCGCGGCCATCTGTTTACCCCTAAATTTTAGAATTTTTTACAAGTATTTTTTAGAATTTTATTTGTTGCATTAAAATGAAGACATCGAAAAAAGATAGTTGCAAATGGAATTCACAAATCTTAAATTTACGCAATATTTTAGTTTATAAAACTTTCAATCTTTTTTTTTTGCTCCATACAAAACTTAAATGTCCCAGGGCTGTCCGCCGACAATGTTTTAATTTTATTTTTTTAATTACGCCTTTATTGTTATTTCTTTTAACCTTCATTGTTAGAATAGGAATTAATTTATAGTATTTTGTCTGAAATTCTCTCAAAATCTTACAATTTCTTGCGGAACCACAAATTTAAACAAGTGTCCCTCATAATTTTCTAGTGCGTTTTACACAGTAACTTTCGTAGTTTAGTTCTAATCACATTAGAACTTATTTTGTAGGGTGGCAACACCTTATAACAACATCTGTCAAGTGTCAATTTAATATCAGTCATTTTATCTAGCTACAAAGGGAGGCTATTTGCAGTGTCCTTTGTTCATCGAAAATATAGGATATTAAACACAGAATTTTCAAGTTATGTGTTTATCTTTCATTATATGTATATGAAGCATAGATACTAAATAAATGAAGTTGAAGTCGTATTTTATGGATTTCTTTCTAAAATTTCTTTGAATTTGCGGCTACTTTAATCATATAAACACAAGAATCTTCTCGCGTGTTCGGTGTGGTGTGTTATGTTGTATTACATGGTGTTACATAACACACTGAATAGCATTAAGCTTAGTTCACATTGCCTTTAACCGACTGCAGTAGAGCGCAAAAGCGTGTATAAAATTTTTGTTTGAATGTGAATAAACGTGTATATTATGTAATTATAATTGTATCTTCTCTTCTGTTGCCATAGAAGCACCCCAAATAAATCTTAACATACTCTAAAAAACTTTACAAGGATTTATAAAGAGAAACAAACAATTACTTGATTTAATACGACATAAAATGAGTTCATAGAAAAGTTACCATGAAACCTTTATAATAATGAACAAGAAAAACGTACTCCATGCACTAGAGCTAACATGTTTATAGAAGAAACTTAGAGAAGAAAATTTGCTAAACATTTTCCTTGAAGAACCCTTGAAAACTCTAATAAAAATATTGAAAAAAAAGTGCTCAAGAATATAGTTTTTCTAGTGATGTCACCAAAAAAAAAAACCTTGGTCTTAATGGAGAAATACGCCATATTTCTTATTTTTATATAACTTTAAAATTTCTAACATTAATATGGAAACAAAGTTCCTCTTTAGGTTTAATAAAACGTTACAATTTGAGCGATGTTTATTTCCATTTGGGTATGAATCAGAACAAAAGCAACTAAGAATTAATGCCAATATTTATAATAATATTATTTGTACTCGTAAATATGGTAAGATTTTTAATAAGTTCTAGTACAATGTAGTCCTGCCTTTATAGAGTTCTAGCATGTTACATTATTTCCAGTGTGTTGCTTACGATTTTGTGTGTTACTCTTTCTAGAGCGTTATGGTACCAATTTTGTGAGCTCCACCCGTATATGTTTGTCTCTTTTTAGTATCGCTTTTTCGTTTCATCGAGTTTCAAATCACAATGATTCTAAAGAAGTTTTCACTTCAAAAAATATGTACTTTTTAATTCAACATTCGTCCATTTGTCGAAAGTTTACGTCAAGTACAGCCGAGATGGTTTAAAGCCATCTATCGGAATCCATAAGATTTTTCTGCCGTATATCGATATAACCCGATCGAAATATCCCGTAGTCGTTTCTTAGCCTCTTACGCACCCACGGGACAAAATAGGACGATGGATTCTCTAACGCCGACACTACACGGCATTTGAAACAGTACCTACTAAAAATCTTAAGCAAAGTTTTATTTTTATGTGTTGTAGATACTCCACGCATCAAAAAATGGATACGTAGAGTAAATTAAATTAAAAATAAAATTTGCTTAAGTAAGTGTTTCAAATATCGTGTAGTTTAGACTAAAGAGAATCCACTACCCCATATCATACCGCGATTGTCGTAAAATGCGACAAGAGGAAATGAGACAGGCGATGGGCAGCAGCATCTTCCTGCATCATCATCAAAATTATAAAAAGCTGCGGTTGCCAACCCGTTTGCCAAGCCTGCAAACTATGGCAAATAAGAGGCAATGTATGGATGAGGCCTACGTTAAGCAGTGAACTTTTGATGAAATGCCCCCGCACATCCTGTGACTGAAGATAGTGTCGATTGCGAACATGGGCGAACACGTTCTTGATGCCGAAATCCTTACTATTGAACATGTATTTCATTCTTCGAATTAATCTGCTACCATGCTAAGCGAAGCATTCATTCCGGTTGAGAAGGCGACACTTCCTATGAGGATATCGATCGTCATGACAATCTATAAGGCTCAAAGTCACACCTTAGACAAAATCGACTTATTCAACAACCTACTCCGACCTCGACTTTATTTAGGACAAGGTCAGATTTATGTTCCCCTTTCTTGAGTTAGGAGCTTTGAATATGTGAAAGCTTTTCGAAAGTTTAAAAATGTTTTTCTGGCAGAATCCGTGAATCAAGGAACATTTGGCTCCCAAATCAGTACCTACTTAAAATGTGGTATATCGTGAAGTACTATGAGTAATTTTTTCCCGTGTGCAAACTATTATTTCTTTAGAGGGTTACATGGATATTTTGTTGGTACCTTAGTCTTATATCATCATCATCATTTTCCTTTTGAGCCTAAGATTATATTTCACTACACCCGGGGTTGACTGGAAGAAAATGCCAAAAGGCATTAAGTCCGCCTTTATAACCTTGTTAGTTAAAGATGATAACAATAAAACATAAATAAATAAAATCATTACAGACCTTTACAAGCCCACTTCTAAACATAGGCTTTCTTCAAGGAATGCCACAAAACTCGGCCCTGAGCCATCTGTCTATCTATCAACAGCAAGGTTTTCATTGTATCTTGTGGGGTCATGCATATGTGAAAGTGAGTGCGAACGATCGAGTATTCATTACGGTTGGTGTTCGTTTTTCGTCAGCAGCAGACGCATCTCACGTATTCTACTGAAATATAATATTTCCTTTACAATAACCAGTTTTTATACAACTTTTACGATGTTTTCTTCATTAAAAGTTTTTTTTTATAGAATAAGTGTGATAAACGAGCACACAGTCCACCTTATGGTAAGTAGAAGCTGTGCCCCATAGACATCTACATTTTATTTTCAATTAAGGATCAAACTGCATATGCGCTGTCAACCCTGAGGATTAAGATAGAATGTCTCGTTTCCAGTAAAAAGGGTCTCAAGTTCTCTACACTCATCATACGAAACAGCAGCATTAATCTTCTATTTCACGCTGGTATTCTGTGAGAGCGTGGACCCCAAACAGGTCGACCCATTCGTGCAACAACCATAATAAAGCTGCAGTGCGGCTCTATCTTGTTTTATATTTCTATAACGAATTATGCGTCACGCTCCGTCACCGGTGATGCCATGGTTTTAACTATAAGGCATAATGTAAACATGGGTTAAACTAGATCGTGAGTTGTCTATATGAACAAGATGCTAACTTGACGGTTAACTTGAATGTGAATGGCAGGTATAAGATCATAGGCATTTTAGTATCTGTTTCCTAGAAATATTGTATTTATATTATTGTGCACATTAGATTTATCATTTGCTACGTGGTGAACGATAACATACAAAAACCTGTACGCAAGAGTAAAAGGCATTGCAATCACTAATCCGCTAGAAAGTTTGGTAAAGGTGAAAACGATAATGATCTTTATAAACGAATTTAAATATCTCGTAATCAAAAAAGTGAAGGAAAACATCGTTAGGAAACCTGCATGTCTGAGAAATAAGAAAAAAATATTTCGAAGTCACGTGAAGTTAGCCACACGCATTGGGGCAGCGCGGCAGACATTTCCTTGCCCTAAAACCCTCTCAGCAATGAGAGGAGGCCTGTGCCCAGCAGTGGGACGTATATAGGCTGTAACTTTAACTTTATAATTAAAAATATCATTTGCCTTTCAGGCCGCGAGCTCTGTGTCAGATAGCTGTAAGAACCGCATAGGCTAACAGCGCCAACATCTCGAAAATAGACGTATGTATATTTACATTCATGGAATAGCATCCATATTCTGTTGTGTACAGAACTCGAAGCAATAACAGCAGAACATTATGGGATTATTTATAATATTAATGCTTGAATGCTCCATATAATTATGTTTTCGAGACTAAATATTTTTACGCCGTGTAAATTTATTTGTAGTTCACTTCTATTTCTGTTTTCAAATAAGTATCGCCTATTTCTGCATCTTGATCTGTTTGTTTCTCCCTTTAAATCGGTCGTTTGCGTTGGATATAATATATAAATAATATAAATCTAAATAATTTAAATTTAAGGAGAAAAGAGAAGTGGTTTCATTAGAAAATAAACTTGCTATTAAAATTAACTTGCTGGCGATCACAATAAAATTGATTTGATTTGATTAATTTTGTACGTATAGGCCCCATAATAAACGTTTCAACTCTGTGCAAAATTATGAAAAAATAAAAAATTATATTAATTTAAGTAACTAAGCATTTACGTAATATTGATGATTGAAGGAAAAAAAAACTAAACAACATTTTGTAAATACAACATAAATAAATCGATGCGACTTAAAGAATGATACTTATTGCTCTTCTGACTAACAGTGACAAACTATGACGATAAAATCCGAATAATTTCCTTATCAAAAAACTGTGAACTACCCATGGGATATTATACTTTCATTAACTCCTCCTAATCTACTTATCCTTAGCTTAATCGCAAGAGGATTATATTATGTGAAAAGTTATAACTACGTCTTATATTTTTTTCCCTGAAAATTCTCTTTAAAGGCAGCCTATGAGAACCAACTAACCTACAACATGCCGCGAGTATCAGTGACAGATAGAAATGAAACAGGAAATGGGTAGCAGCAACTTCCTGATAACGAAACAAAAATATGATATGAGTGCGGGGTACAAAGCTAATAAGCGTCAAAACTCATCCACTCGTTCATACAGCTGCGCATGCAACTACTCATAGCATAGTTCGTTCTACAACTTGTGACCCGTAGAACGAACTATGTTGTGACTCACAACCAGTGTCGCTATTGTATCAGTCGTAGTAATTATTTTTATAAGCAAAGCGATGTTGCAAATGGGCTGCTCTTATCGTGATGGGCGCTGTTGGTTTTGGTTTACATAATTAATTTATTTTGATAATATCATGTATTTACTCGTACTTCTTACTGCTTACAGTGTTCCATAAATGTTTTATAACATAAAGTCGTTACCAAGAAATATTCATTTACTTAAATATTTTTATGAGTTTGTCACTCATACAATTATTTAAGTAAGTACAAAAACTACGTTTACCAACTCGCTGGTCAAGCTTGATAACTATAGCAAATGTTCTCAATGTGTGGGGGAGGGACAGTTCAGCAATCAACTTTTAAGGCACTAATGATGATGATGATTTACCATTACGAACTGTGTTCACATAATATTTCCAGAAAATGAATAATTAAATAAACACAATAATTTCAAACGGACGATCTCAAACAGTTATAATGTTATAGCCGAGAAAGTATTAAATGGCTTATGTACATACTCGTACGTGTTCTGTGTATAAATCGTTTTTGAAATATCCTGTTGGAGCTTAAGCTCCGATCCGCTTTGATTGTGATAGAAGACGTACATCTGTTAAGGGATTATGCTACCTTTAGATTCTGTTTGATATTGTAGTTATTTTCGTTATTCTAGACACCCTTTCAATCCAAAAAAACAAAATATATGATGCTGATATGACGACCGCTTGACTCAATGCGGAATCGCCGATCTCAGGTTCGAATTTCAGTCGAAGCCAACATTTGTACAACAACACAAATTAAATGTAGCTGTTTATTAATAATTTTATTGTGTTTAATACCCTTATTTTGATTTTCCTGATTTATGAAGTGATTTACTATGTCTATGTATGTCTGGTGTTGTTATTAATTCTGACTATATTCACTTTTTAGTATCACTGTGTTTTAAAGTCTTGCAGTGGTATGCTTGAATTTATTTTATTAATTATTTTATGGTCCTTAGCTGATGGTAGCACCCAGCTTTCTTCCTAACTGATACTAGCATATTTTTTTAGATTTCAATAGCCTCACACTGCAGGTACGACCGGGCAATCCATCCATCTTAAAATCCTTCAGGGTGACAACGCATCTGTATTTTGATGCTTAATAGGAAATAGATGTAGATATATATGGGCCACAGCATCCACTTACAATCAGGTGGACTATGTGCCCGTTTGTCAAACTTATTCTAAATGCCTCAATAATTATCCTCTTTACAGTCTCAAAAATTATAGGTGTTCCTTTGAGAGGATTTTAGGTCTTTCAAATCTTATGTAATGACAGTGTGATTGATACTCAACATATTAATACTGCAGACTTTCCGGAGCATGGGCTACTCATCTCGTCTCGAGTCACACTGTGTATTTAAAAATACCAACATCGCTTACAGTTAGCTATCGTGCTAAAATCTTTGTTTTGGAGAGCACAAGACATCTGTGATAATCAAAATTTGTCGTTTCAGATAAATTTTATATTAGAGCATGGGGAATTGTTTCACTAAAATGTTACATGCATAAAAGTTAAAGTTAAAGTTACAGCCTATATAAGTCCCACTGCTAGGCATAGGCCTCCTCACATTTCTGAGAGGGTTTTAGGGCAAGGAAGTGTCTGCCGCGCTGCCCCAGAGCGTGTTGGCGAACTTCACATGTATTCGAAATATTTTTTTTCTTATTTCTCAGACACGCAAGTTTCACCGCCGAGCACATGGTAAATCAGCACTTAAAATTGCAATTAACAATTTCATTGGTGCCGGCGGGGATCGAACCCGGGTTGCTCGCGTACTGTGAAATTAACAGCGAGCGCTAACCATCTGAGCCACCACGGCTTACATGCATACTGTTAGTTTAATATTAAAAATAAATTTATAACGTATGCGATAATGACCTCTCTCCTCTCTATCCAGGCGTTGCATTTTACCGCTGTCATATACTTATAAATGATATGGCGATTTATGGGAAATTCCTATATATCAAACATACAAAAACCTTTATCCTTTTTTACAACAACATGCATGTGAGCCCTTGCCATTTCTATGTTCTATATTCTTCCATTTTTTTTTCATCAGCCTGTAAAAGTTATGGGCCTCTCGCCTCGTAGAAATATTTTGCATTTATCGTCAAGCTTGGAGTTGACGTTTGCATCTTTGACACTGCTTTCTGTTATTGGTTTGGGTATTATACGCCTGAGGTTACCGAGATGGTTATCTCGGTAACCTCAGGCGTATAACCATACCGCCATCTTTCGGGAGCCATTAGATCTTTTAACTATCCCATAGTTGTCTTTTACGACACCCACGGGACAAAATGCGTGATGGCTATCTTATGCTGTCACCACAAGGCAAAATAATAGTTGAATGAAAAAAAAACCTAAACGTATAAATTTACTTTTACCACTATACAGATTACAGACGTAAAACGAGGTGTGCTAACTTCTTGAAAGTATTTGCTGTTTGCTTTTAAAAATAAGCATCTTAGTAAAATATTTATTTCATGAAATTCACACTTATGTATTTTTACATACGTATAAGTATGAATACGACACACGGCAACTTGAAAAATAAGATCATTTCATAAAAATCATTTCCTAAGAATATATTTTTTCAACTTAGCGCAGTATAGAACAAATTGGGCACATTTTGATACATTATTTTTAAAATTGAAAATCTAAAATAGCGAGGCTAACATAATGAATATTACAATGACTACCCAAGAATATAATTTTTAATCATGTCCCATATTAAAAGGCATTAGAATTTAACTTCTGAAAATATTGGAGGGCTCTAAAACATGTTCAAAAGTTTGTTAGTTAATTAAGTGCCTCTAAAGCGAAAGCCCGGGAAGATTATCGAGTTTTCATTGTAAGACATTTTGATAAAAGTTTTATAATTTAACTACATTTTAAAATAGTTGATAACTAGGATTGTTACATTCAATAATTGAATGAAGATAATGAGCGCTTAGTTTGTTTGTAACAAGTTTAAAGTAATGAGCCTGTTTTAATTATCAAACCTATAAAGATATTAGAAAGGATTATAAGAATATAAGAAATCTCATTAGAATGCTGCTTAATAGGGTATTACACCCATTTTCAAAAAGTGTTTTAAATGAATCCTAGATTGATAATAAACCACTATAATTTTTATATAAATTTTATAAAACCGAATAGTGCCATAAAAATACTGTTAATCTATCGTTTTAAATTTCCGCGTGAAAACGATAGCCGCCATGCTGTTCAACTCGTGACGTCACAATATAAGCTCAATTCAAATCAGCAAAAATCCAAATTCAAAACGATCATTATAAGCTTAGGTGAGAAAACTATAAAATATAGTTGACTATAAAATACTGTCAGGATCCGTTGTTGTTATATAGGATTTTGAAATTGACATCATCGGGAAAGCGTACCATATATTTGGGACAAATTGCTAATGATCTGTTTATTATACTTTTTGTACTTTATGTCGTAACGCACGCATATTCGCGCCATCCATCATGAGTGCATCTGGGATGATCCTCTTTCGCCTACATATCCATAAAATTAGTGCTAAAAGCGAAGTAACAAACTCGCTTTGATTTCAAATGTCATAAAGATTATTGCATGTTTTAGCTGGAAAATGACATGGAAAATTACACACAATACAAGATTATGGGTTCTGTTAAACGAATTCGAATTAAAAGAATAAAGATTAGTACGTTTTTAGTAGTTACTTTTTTTTACGAATCCGTCTTCCATGATGCCTTTTCAATAAAATTCGGAATAAAACTCAGCAATCGTAATGATAACTTGAAAATTTTCGAAATAACATAGCACATTAGCTAGTTCTCTTCACCAGTGACGTCACGACGGTATCTAATATGGCGGACAGCGTTTTGCAGATTTGAGGCACATATAAAAAAATATTCTTAAAATTGAAATATAAAATTTATAATGCATTTTTATAAATAGAAATCAATATTTCTTGTTTAACTTTTACAAAATCTATCATAGATATATATTTTTTGATTTTCTTTTTCATGGTGTAAAATACCCTATTCCGTGCATTCGTTTTTGTTCCAGAGATTTTTTTTGTTAATTTAAGAGATCGTAAATTGAGGAGCTTAGTGGTAAACGTTACTTACTTACTTTTCGGTAACTTACTCTAATGTGCTTGACTGACCAATGTTGGAAATACCATTCAAAACAACGTCGAACATAACTTCAATATATTGTTGATGAGGAGCTCTGATATTCGGTTTAAATTTTTTTTATTTATTTAGTTATTATTAAATAATATGCAGTACAGTTTTACAACAATAAGATGCTGCTAAACTTAATTGCTTATCGTGACACTGTCTTCGTCACTCACTAAATAGATCTCACTTTTGCATGAATGCAGCCGTCAAAACGGAGTGTCACATAGAATTATATATACTAGTGGTTGCCCAGAGGTCAAAATTAAACCGTTATTTAGAAAAAAATTAAGTTGCAAGTTGTGTTTCATTTTCAACCGCACATTAATATATAAACAGAGATATTTAATATTAAAAATATAAAATAAACGCTTTTTTGCCGTGACACACAACTCCACAGGCTAATAAAAACGGGACATTTAAAACCACACAAAATTCACAGCACATTCAGCGATCATCATCATCATCATCATTATAGCCCTTTATCTGTGGCCCATAGACATCTACATCTATCCTCAAATAAGTATCAAAATGTAGGTTGTCACCCTTGAGGACTAAGATGGAATGCCTTGTTTCCATTGAAAAGGGTCTCAAATTCGATGACGGTATCACCACATCTCGTGACGGGAAGAAGCGTGAGTGGTACTGCTCTTGTCTGGATTTTTATTAGCTGATAAAGGAGAAGAAGAAGAATGTTCTATCACAATACATTGTAACTCATATTAAACAACCTTGTATGAATACAAATATTATATATTATTGTCCACAGACGTTGTTCGAATTGTCATTTAATCAATATCCCTAAGGATTATACAATCCCCTGACTATCAGTGATGAGAACATAATATGTGGAAATAATTAACATCTTTGTTTTATTAAACATTTTCTTTAGCTTTTTAAAATAAAATAAAAAAAAAACTTTTTCGACTAGTATAATACCACCAATCAGCGGTTGAGTGATCAAAGTTGCATAGCATGTAATAGTTTGTTTGAAGTGTGTAAAATATTTTTTTAAAGCATGCGAGGCAGAGTAATGGTGACAAACGAGCACGCAATCCGTTTACTGTAGCCTACAGATACTTACATCCTCGATTCATAATGCAGCTGTGTTGTTTGAGTGTTTTTAACATTTAATAACAGTTTATCGTTGCAGCGCAAATAGGTAGCCGACCCAGAGGACTAAATAATTTTACTAGATATTTTTTTTAAAATTATATAAAAACTAAATTAAAAGACAAAAAAGAAATCAAGTAGCCAAAAAAAAATTTTTTAGTAACAAAATAACCGCAAGCGCTCTGCCAGACTCGCGGGACTGGATTCGCCAATTGACAAAATTATATTTTTTCACAATTTCAACTTGCCAAAAGGACCTTCCCGAAATTCGTCGCCAGCTCTCAGACTAATAATGGAATGCCTCGTTACTAGTACAAGTGTTCTCCGGTTATTGTCCCTTCCCATACGACATACTAATAATGGAATGCCTCGTTACTAGTACAAGTGTTCTCCGGTTATTGTCCCTTCCCATACGAAACAGTAATATTATGCTGCTATTTCACGCTGGTATTTTGTTTGAGCATGGTCCTTCTGTGGTCGAGCCGACGCTCTGTTACACTCACAGTTCGTTGCAGCGTGACTATCACACATGTTGATGATGGTAATGAAAATGAAATGAAATGAAATATATTTATTTCTTCGACATAAGAAAATTAATTTGATAAAGGTATTTTTTTTCAAACCTACTGAAAATATTGTGATGTGACAGAAACTAATGTTAGCAACAGTGGAGGGTTCACCTGATGGTAAGGGGATGCTGTGGCCCATAGACTACATCTATCTTCGATTAAGAATCAAAATGCAGATGCGTTGTCACCCCTGAGGACTAAGATGAAATGCTTCGTTTCCAGTCTCTAGTTCTCTGCGCTCACCATACGAAACACAACAGCATTAAGCTGCTGTTACACGTTGGTATTCAATGGGAGCGTGGTCTTTCCTGGTTTAGCCGACCCATTCCCGCTGCAACTATAATATAGCTGTAGCATGGTTCTTCCACGTATAAAAATTTGTATGTCTTGTAGTTGTAGGCCATACAAATACTGATTCCTTGCGAAACTTAATCCACCGCCCGCAGCATCGCAGTCAATCACTTTACCACTGTGCTATCAGGTCGTATTCTCTTCTTTATAATATGTATTCCAAATTTAAATATAAATATTATTTATGATCTAAAATAAATTATAAAATGGAGTTGTTACTGAATATATTTGTGGATGACTTTTAGATCATAGAATTTTTTAATAAACTGAATTGAAATGCCTGTTCATTTACAACGAAAATTACATGTTTAAGATAGACATAAATCCGTAAGATGGAAGATGCTCAGCAGCTTATGTTTGTGTTGAGATATTTTTTAAAGTCGATCAATATGAGAAGCGATATTTGTTTCTTTTCAACTTTGTAAAATTCAATGGTTAACAAAATTTTAAATTTCCTCGTACCTTAGGAACATTCTTGGGTATTTTAGATAGAAAAATATTTAATGTTATCAGTTAAAATAGGCAGTTTTCTGATACTGCTTACCCAAGAATTTTATTTGTTGAATAAATACGTTTAAAAGAAATCATGGCTCTCTAGGAACGTTATATATGAAAAATGTAGTGTTAAAAACGTACGATGTATAATTTTATGTAGTGTTTAGCTTTTGTTTGGTCCCCTTTGATCCTCCAGCAGATGGTGAACAGCATCCTTGGACCTCCCTTACCCTGATAATGTTTTTTCATGTTAGAAAATATTATGATGGAACTTTTCTACATGCTTACCGCTTACATGTCCAAAACGAGCTTAAAGTTACATCAAATTTGATGCTAGGACTTTTCTTACTAAGTAGTAAGCCACTTTTTGCTGCCTAGGTAGGTACCAATCTCTTAACCATTTCTACCACCAAGCAACAGTGCATCTAAAGGGCGTGGAGAATCATTATAATTATCTGCTACGAAGTATTCTTCTAAAATCTCAAAGTTGAATCGGTCAAGTGCTCACTTTGCTCAATCTTATAAGCAGGTTGTTCTAAGTAATTGGCAACAAAATCTTTTCAGCACTTTTGTTTTAAAAATTTAAACCAGTGAAAATTTTAATCAAATATTTTAAAAACTGGTGATGGGCAGCACCCTTACTGACCCGAGGGTCTTGCGGTCTTTCTCAGCTAGGCGATTATGGACCTCCTGGCGAATTTTTATTAGGCCGCTTTTCAGGCGAGAATCCAAAAATACTTGACGACGACGACAGTAAAATAGGTCCGTAAAATAGATACAAAAATAAAATGGGTACAAATATAATGCAGATAAAAATTTAAAGCAAAAGACAAAGGTGCGCAAAATAATTTGCTTTATCTTATTTATTTTTACTTCGAAAACAAAATGTAGGTACCATCAAATTAACTACAGTCTATTGTAACAAAATCGAGTGAACTTCTTCAAACTATTTAAACTTTAGTTTTCCTTCTTAAATAAAAGGCTTTTTCTCGTCTCGTCTCGTATACTAAATGTTCGGTAAGCTTATCAGATTCGCCGAATCACGCTATCTATAAAATTGATAACTAGTCTACCTAACATTGATATGATGGCAGTGTGTAAACTGAAATAATGTTATTTTCCTATCAACGTTGTATAATATCGATCATCGTGTTATGATAAGCAATCTATAAGTGAAACAGCTTACCGTTTTCATTCATCCATATCTAACATGTTATAAAATAATTAAAATCAATTTGAAAATGTACGTTGCTAGATATAAGATCATGCTGGTCTGTTTTTTTAAATAGCTTTGCTGATAAATTAGCAAGCGCAGTAGCAGGCGTCTTCTTTAAGAATTAAACGTAACGTAAATAATACGAGCACACAACTTCCAGCCAACAACAATCAAAATCCAACTGACGTTTAGTGGATACTGTGACCCGTAGATACATAACATCAATTATTATCAATTAATAGTCAAAATTCAGATGTGTTGTCACCTAAAGACTAGTATATAGTATGGAATGTCTTGTTACTAGTAAAAAGGGTCTCCAGTTCATTATAGTCACCATACGCCAAACTGCAACATTATGCTGCTATTTTAAGCTAGAATTCTGTGAGAGCGTGGTCGTTCCCCAGACGAGCTGGCACGTCCGTACTGCAGCCGTAATAGAGCTGCAGTGTATATTTTCGTACTAATATTTTATGAAAATTATGGAGAGAGTTTTTCTGCGTGATTAGACTTCGTTATGAAGATATTCGCAGAAGAACTAGAGTAACCGACATAACCCAACGGAATAGTAAGCTATAGTGGCAATGGGTCGGCCATATAGCTCGAAGAACCGACAGTCGAAGGGAAAGGGTTCTTGAGTGGCAGCATCGTATCTGTAAGCGCAGTGTAGGGCAGCCTTTACAGCAGATGGAGTAACGACCTGGTAAGAGATGCAGGAAGTCGATGGGTGCAGGTGACTGGACCGATTTCTGTGTTATTCCTTGGGGGAGGCCTATGTTTAACTGTGAACTTGAAATGGATTGTAATGATGGTGATGATGATTTTTGAAATAGTTATTCCTCTATCACATACTATGATATTTTACAGATATTTTCCAATACCTTCTTTTTACAAATTCCAATAGTGACGGGAAAATCCGGGTACACTTACGCCGCTATCGCAGTTAACACTGGACAACGATCTTGGCGAGTGTTGTGTGCTGGGCCGCAAGTAGAATAATTATCTTGCCTATTATAATATTAATTATGATAGATAGCTATGAAAGTTGTCGAAATAAGCCGGAGAACATTATTATTTTAATATCATCCTATAAAAAATCTTTTATTGATTTAACTTGTAATTGTGTTTAATCACACTTGTATTTATTTTCATTTAAATCTTAAGTTTATTACAATAAAGTTATCTACAATTTACTAATAAATTATTATTACAAATAAATTAAAATAATAAAGGTGAAACAATACAACTATTTTATTTATACAACCAACGCATTCTGTCTTTTGATTCTTAATCAAAAAAGCATTAACTCATATTTATTCTATAAAACCCTTATTCTATATAAAATATGTTAAGTGCTACCATGGCGCACAATATGTTAAGTTCGTATTTTTCGTAATAACCATCGTTATGTTGTTGTAAACCATATCTTACCATTCTTCCATATAAAAGAAATCGTAGTTGGCATAAGGAGAATTATGGAAGCGTTTAAAGTCATATCTGTGTTCTAATATTGATGAGTAAAATGATTACATAGTCGTTAGTTTACTGTAACAGTTCGTGTATAGTTCGTGAAAGGCAATGTCTCTGACATTAGACTTGAATTAGCCGTTGTAATAATCATATTTTGGTATTCATTTTCTTCTTTAATATTTATTAATTTAACTACATATTTATTATTATTATTATAACATATTATCATAAACTTTCTTAAATTCTTTTTTCCATTTTGTTTTGAGAGCGACACATTGTTATAAGAATAAATAAATAATGAAATATGCCCACTTCTTTTTTTCGTGATACTAAATTTTCAAAATAGTATTATGCAATAAAAAAAAAACTGTCAGTCGTAGGATTGCACGTCAGTAGTGAAAACTTCTTAGCTTCACAAACTTGTATACATTATTTTTGTATATGACGGTGCCTGTGCCATTGCATGTGCGGCGGCGCCGGTGTTGCTAGACAGAATTCTTGTAAACAACACGTGCACCACACACCTGCGCCATTGCACCTGCGGTAGCGCCCGTGTCTAGCTACTTGTTTTGCTTGTATAAAACGGACGGAGCGGCCGCCGTGAAGGCAGTCTTGGCTCTGGCGTGAAACGGTGCATTTGTCGTATTCCATTACTAGCTCATCCTTGACGCATTGGATAATTAATTCGTGCAAGCGAATTAATTATTATTCTCAACTACAAAATGAGTCTCGGTACTGTTTATAGTTTGTATTAAGTATTATATTGTAAATTAACCTTATTTAAAAGAAATTGTTGATAGCAGTTTTGAGTGCTAATTTTCTTTTACGGTGGGGTGCAGAAATCTCAAGTCTGACAAATATAACAAGTGGTTTTTATACGTGGTAGAGCCATGCTGCAACTATATTACTGGTATAGTTGTAGCACGAATAGGTCGGCTCGACCGGGGAAGGACCACGTTCTCACAGAATACCAGCGTAAAATAGCAGCTTAACACTGCTGTGTTTCGTATGGTGAGTATAGAGAACCGGAGACCCTTTTTACTGGAAAAGAGGCATTCCAACTTAGTCCTCACGGGTGACAACGCATCTGAATTTTGATTCGCAAACGAGGATAGATGTAGATGTCTATGGGCCACAGCAACCACTTACCATCAGGTGGACTGTGTGCTCGTTTGTCACCCTATCCTATAAAAAAGTCGTAAAATTAAAAAAAATTGTACAACCGACTTCAATATAAATTATTAAAGATAACTCAAAAACTACTGGTCAAACCTTGATCAAATTTATATGGGACCACATGAGAAGCACCAGTTTTCAAATAAAAAAAAGAATCGTCAAAATCGGTTCACCTAGAAAAAAGTTATGAGGTAACACACATAAAAAAAACATACAGTGGAATTGAGTACCTCCTCCTTTTTGAAACCGGTTAAAATATTTCGACAACATTTAAAGTGCGATAACACTTTGCCCTTTGCCTGTGCTTAGGATCAGGAGTATTGGGACGTATTTAGGCTGTAACTGCACTAAATTTGCTGTTATTAGCTTAGCATAAAGATTGGCGATCGCAGGTCTGTAATGTTTCGCCTACACTTGACGCTGCTTCAGGTTGTCGGTCTAATAAAAGGTATATATACGAAAAGATTACAACCATGTTGATTAGATGCCCTAAATACTTTCTCATGTGTGTTATTTAAAACACACATGAGAGGTGATTTCTTATACGCCCCCACCACATGTTGTTTTAATGTATTTAATAAAAATTATATGCTATGTTTTTTTTTTCTATTTTCGATAGTTATAATTCAGTTTTTAGGTTTGTCAATATTTCAGTACCTATGTATTTTTAGATGAGTGACGTTGCGTGATAGACTCTGAATCAATGTCATCAAGATAGACGTTTCCTATCAGTCCTGGCAGACGGCACAATTATAAATAGATACGTTATGAAAATATCAAGGAGATGAAGAAATTTTTGTTTCTACTTACTGTGACAGACAAGAGAACTAGGTCATAAAAAAATAAAAGCATTTTACATTCATGTGGTCTCTGCGAATTTCGTGCGGCGAACTCTTTGCAATAAAAGTTAATTTAAAGTTACAGAATAAATACGTCCCAATGCTGAGCAAAGGCCTGTTTTAATTTCTGAGAGTTTTAGGCCAAGGAAATGACCGCCGCGCTGCTCCTATGCGTGTTGGCAGACTTTACATGTCTTATTTTTATTTTCCCAGACATGCAGGTTTCCTCACGATGTTTTCTTTCACTGTCAAGCATGTGGTAAGTCAACACTTAAAATTGCATCATAATTTCATTAGTCTGCGAGGACAGAACCCGAGTTGCTAGCGTACTGTGAAATTTACAGCGAACGCTTAGCCCCTAAGCTAACACGGCTCTTTGAAATAACTTTCATAATATCGGAAGGTATGGACCTGTATTGGACTTTAAAAGGCGGTTGTTGTGATGAGATATGACTGTGTAACTTGAATCGTTAATGAAGTCCCAAAATTTCAGTGTGTTTATTATTTTAACTTAGCATAAAGAAGATACATTTTGCTTAAAGTGTTCTCATTGCGAACATATTATTTTAACCGTGTTCCAAAAACTAGAAGGTTATATTAGGAATATTCGACGCGTAATTTTTTGTATGTTCACCGATTTCTTTGAAATTGCTGAACCGATTGTGTTTAGAAGTGACCTCATATACATTTTAAGAGAAAATCACCTTTATGGGTAGAAAATAGGGGATGAAGTTTTTGATGTGACTATTTAGAAGAAATTCTAGTTGTTACCTAGAATTTGCGATATTCATTTGTCAAGGGTAAATTAATTAAACATTTTAAAACACGTCCACATAAGAGCTTCTGAAGTCGGTGGCAGACATTGTGTATCGAAGAATTAATGCACTGGTTTTTCTTTGTTTTTAAGTATTATTAATTATCTTCAGGTGACAGCAAGCGCGGCTACCCTATAACGAGTACTCGTACTCGTTATAGTTTCAATCACCGATTAAACGTGGTAGAGCCATGCTGCAGCTATATTATAGTTATACACGAATGGGTCGACAGGCGACAGACCATGCTCTCACAGAATACCAGCGTAAAATAACAGCTTAACGTGTGCAATAACAGCTTAACCCCTTTGTGTGTTTCGTATGGTGAGTGTAGAGAACCGGAGACCCTTTTCACAGCAAACAGGCATTTCATGTAATGGAGGATAGATGTAGATGTCTCTGGGCTACAGCATCCACTTACCATCAAGTGGACTGTGTGCCCGTTTGTCACCCTTATCCTATAAAAAAAGAGAACCGAGCTATGTTACGATCTTTTGTTAACCTGTTCAGCCATTGCAATTATAAATAGAAAATTAATGATTCACGTCTCGTGTTTGTTCTTTTAGTCACTCCTACTGATAAACTGATTTGGATTTTCTCCAACTTTTTGCACGTGTATACATAACTCGTGTCAAACGAGTAGGTAGACACGTATTATTAAGCTTTCTATTGTTTCTGTTGCGTTGCGTTCAGCGGTATTTAAGTCTGAAAATTGTACTCTATCCATGATTTTGTTCTATAATGTCTTTGATTTATATTTATTTGTTTTAAAGATCAAAGGGCATAATATTCTTTGTCAGAAATTACAACTTATTAAAAAAATCAAAAGAAAAAGTATTATTATTACAAGTATAATTAAATTTTGGACACCTTTTAAAAGAAAAAAAATCTAAAAACGGTTGACCCTGCAAGCAATCCCTGGAACTTCTCGCTTGTATTCGAGCGCAACGCTCGAAAATCTATTTAATTTTGTTTTTTTATTTTTTGAAAATCTTTGAAACGGCTCGACCGATTGACTTGAAAATCTAATCAGCTCGAAATATCAATGAACACTTTCGAACGCCCATCTCGATCGGTTGATTCATTCTAAAGATATCGTACGACAAAATTTTATTTATATTCATACATACACACACACAGCCAGGAATAGTCGGAACGACTTCCTAGGACCTCAAAACGTGGAGATCTGATAAAAACTCGCATTCTCAAAATCTGACCGAAATCTATAACTTCCTACTTTTGTAAATTATTAATTTTCAAAGCGGGAAGTTAAAAATATAGGAATCAAAAACTTTTTTGCAATTACACGAAAACAAAGAGAAGAATATAACGCAAATAAAATATTTCACTCGTACAAAGTAAACAAATGTTCCGAGCGTTTTATTACTAACGTACATTGCGCTTGGAACATATTTGTCTTGGCAGTTCTAAAATTTTGTTCAGAATTTATGATTTCTGGAATATATTAAATCGAACCATCCGCCCTTTGAAGTTCACTATTTTACATTGGCCTTATCAATAGCTGCCAAGTACATGTTGGTAGATTTATCCATGACACACCACGCTGAGCAGATGGGTTGGTAATCATAGAACCCTCGAAGTGATGATGAGTACAGTCAGTAAAATTTGGTTTTGGATGGATGGAACTTTTTGGATGGATTTTACGGCTTTACGTATTGTCCGAGCGGGGGTGAAACACCGCCAACTTCCTAACTCCATGCTGTTGATGACTGAGAATTTTTTGACAGAAATATCCACAACTAATTTTGCCTTGACCTGGGATTCGAACCCTAATCAGCAGTCGGGCTTACAACCACTAGACCAACGAGCCAATCAATATTCATTTACTATATTAAATTTATATAAATATAATAATTATTATGTTATAATATTTTCATATACAGAATACACTCGTAAGTGTACGGTTGTTCATTTTTGTAGTAAATAATAAAATTGAAATGTAACTCATTATTTTCCAATAAGTATACGGTGAAATTGTTGTCAAGTTGTGTGTTGCAAGCCATCGGTGTGTCTTTGTGGAAAACTTAAATTTAATGTAACAAATTTTTAAAAGAAATTTGGCACCTTTCGGAAAACACTTCAGATCCATCCGAGTCGCTGCGAGGTAATATGAGTTTTGGCAAAACCATGCCTTTCTTTCGTCTACCACGTATGCCAGAGGACGAAGGCCATTGTATTTCTGTTAAAGCCATAGGACTGTGAGGGCTGAGGATGGTAAGACGGCGTTCCGGTGGAGGTAAGCTGAGCTGTTGTAACGCCCGTCGTTCTGTGCTTGCGAACAAGCCTCGTTTTTTTTCTGCGGAATTACCCATATCTTCACCTGATAACGCCCGTCGCGCGGGCAAACCACGCGTTTCTCGTACATCTCTCTCGCTTGCCGTTAAAAACGAGCTGCGATGTACCCTAGCAGTTGTACAAGAGCTAGCTGGTCGCGCCGGCGACGTGTCCTTCCTCGGACGAAGACTTTCCATAGAACGAGCCGTCTCGACCCGTGTTGCCATCAAGTACTGACCACTTGTGATTGTTGTCTGAGCAACCTCACATTCCTCTTGGCTAGAACTTGAGGTTCCGCTTCGAGAAAATGTACTCGTTTTTGATACAAAGCTTCTGTCACTGAATTGAGCTGTTGAAATGCTGGAGGTGTTTGCATCGGCCGATTCTGATGACGCTTGTTGCCGCAAGAAACCTTCCTCTAGCGAGGAATGCACGATTCGTGCGTTTAACGAACTGAAGGCAGCTAGCTTTGGCCTTCGAAGTTTCCTCTCATCATCTTCCTCTTCCATTTCGCGTTTCTCCTATATCACCTATAATAGCACCTTAAACCTTAAACGCGCCACTAATTCAATACACCATTATTTATTAAAACATTTATTGTATTTTCATAAACGTTAACTTATATTTATAATAACATACAGTAAGGAACACTGGACACAGTCTTTATCACTCTTTGGAACCACCTCATGCACAATGAAATGACACCTGAAACAAATTATTTCTAATTAATATAAGGTTTAATTTTTAATGTGTTACAAATTTAAATTTCAGTGAAAATATCATAAGGAAAAGTGGATAAAAATAAGGTTTGGCAGGATTTTGTATAACTCGAACAACAAACTCATGTAATTGTGTTTAAGAAATTAAATGGGTTAGTGTTATTCGTAATTTCCTTATATTTTGTAATTGTAACGAAGAATGAGCTTTCTAAGAGATTGCTAATATCGTTATAAGGTTAATTTTAAATAACGGTTTTAATTACATGGCTTAATTGGCGGGCTTTGAAGTAAGCGCGAGTTGTCCCGCTTCATTGGCGCAATCTGTGAGGGCTTTCACTTGTTCTGCATTGAGTCCTGTAGCTTTAACTTTCACATCAGCGCTTTTAGAATGCTCTTTGCTTTCGCTGCTTGACTCCACCCTTTTGGTAGTTTCATTTCCGAATTGATCGATAAAGGTTTCTTCTTCAAATTCTTCTTCGTAACTCTCTTCATAGTGCTCACGAAACTCTTGTCTTGCTTGAATGGTAACTTTCTCTTTTGTTTGTTTTTGCTGAATCAATTCGTCCATTGTTTTCTTGACGAGTTGCTGTCCTGCTTCTAAGTTCTTGTGTTCAGACATCTTGTTTGTTTTTGATATATCTAAAAAGTACATAAATTAATTAAAATTCCGTGATTTTAATTTTCTTAAACGACCGAACAATAACTTTTGATCGATATATTTTTCATATTTCTTTATATAAATTTACAAAGACATATGACTTAAAAAATCCGGCTATTAAAATTTTAAAGTATAAAAATACTCTGGAAATAATTAATAAATAAATTTGTGCAATTACTTTATGATCGAATTATTCAACGCACTGCAAAGGTAAAACGAGAAGTTTCAGTATGATGGAAACGAAAGCCGCGGCTGGCATCGCGCCAGAAACGAAACGCTGCGGCCGTGTTTAAATTTACGTCTCTGAAGAATTTCAGGGTGAGTTCGTTGAACAGAGGGCGGTAGCATTTTTATAAATCTAACATGAGATTGTGATATCTATTGTCATACGTGACTAGGAAGTCTAAGAAATATGACAGATGTTCGAGAGAATCTTGTTGGGAATACATTGATTTAAAAATAAGGTTTATCCCGGAATACTGAAGAAAGTTCCAGATGGAAGAAGTATCAATATTATTTTACAGTTGCATATTATTCAATATAAATAAAAAAAATATTTTGTGTACATTTTTTGTTATGTTCTGTTAATAGTTTACACGTTAAATCAAAATAATTTTTACGGATTATATCGCGTTTAATTTTACTTTTTAATTCCCGACGTTTCGGGTGCTTTACAGCACCCATGGTCACGGGGGACTGAGGTGTTTGACGTCCTAATGTCATAGTTAGCCCGGCTACCTTCAGTTTGTTCATATTAATTTTTTTTTGGTTCGATCTACACGTCTATAGTTTACACGTATTTTATTTAGAATACCGCAAAAAACTTTTTATTAAAATGTCCCAACTCTTAACATATATCGTCAAAGATCTAAGAAACAGAAAGCTTAAAAATATTATTTAATTAATAATTATTGAAAATTTAATATTATTTGAAAAATTGAATAACAATAAAAATTTCATATTATAATTTAGATAAATATTTAAAAAAATCTATGTTGCCTGGTATAAAAATGTAGTGTTATAAATTAAAAAGAGATGCAAGACCAATACCTGAATAACAGACAAAATATCCTTTTTCCTTTGAGGGCACTTAAATCTATTGTATTTGTAAGACTTGTTTCCCGCGTCAAGATCCCGTGTGTACTGAGCTGGGAAGCAGCGACGGGCTTTGTTCATACTCCGAGCTTTGCGTGGGCGTTCGTTGCGTCTGAGCAAGCCTGACGTGTCTTAGGCCGGCCACATACATACGGAATTCCGTTTCGGGTTTCCGTTTCGATATTCCGATTAGAGATTCCGAACGCAGCAAGTCCATATAAAATCTATGACCCGCCACACACGTACGTTATTTTTCCGTACGGAATTTTCTCCGATTCGAGATTCCGTATGACCGCCTGTGCGTTCGGAATCCCGAACGGAAAAAAGCCGCTCCGAACGCAAGTCTTCCATAGATTTTGTACGAGTCGCAACACACATACGTAAATTCCGTACGGAATGCGTTCAGTGTTCGTCGCACGACCGAAGCGAGTAGGTGTGTTTATGTATGTTTTTACATTTAATCTTATAGGTGTATAGTTTATCGTAACCTTTCAACTTATTTTATTTAATAATTCGTCGAAAGAATTTACAGACATCCATATTTAAAAAATATCTCCGGATAGATTGCAAGCTTAGGGTGATAAGGGGGTGCACCCAGTAAGAATGATACAGCAACAATGGAATCGCAATTAGAAAATCGTCGTCATTATTCGCTGGCAGAATGTCTAGACTCAATGGGTAACTGACTCTTGTTATACCGAACGGAAAAAAACATATGTGTGTGATGTATTCACGGAATTCCGATCCGGGATTCCGAAACGGAATCACGAAACGGAATTCCGTATGTATGTGGCCGACTTTAGTCCGAATAACGGGTGGTTAGCTGTTTCATTAAAATAAATAACAACATTAATGAATTTAACTTTTATAGTATTTTTATAAAAGATGTTCAATTTTACTATTTGATATGTTTGCGCACTATCATCAAATATCTAACATCACCTAATTTTGGTTACGATAATTTTAGAATTCAGTCAAGCAAAGAAAAACTTTTAAAATAAAATAATAATAATAACGTCCATAAAATGTAGCTAACCAAAATAACTCAGACGCAATAATTCAAAGACATGTTTATCAATTATTTATCAATATCAGCGGGTGTCTAAAGCTACTTCAGTGACATTTATTATGATAAATCGCAGCATGTTATGCACGCGGTGCAAGCCAAGCTATATCCAAATCGAATTCTTTAAAATTCCAACACGGGCCAATACACGACGGTTGCGCTGACCGAAGTCTTCTTAAAATAGCCGTATGCATCAGAGACAACGGAGAATCACGTCTCGATGACTCCTTCATACGTAGGGTGCAGTAAACAACCCGAGACGTGAATAATGATTGGCAAAGCTTTCTCTGACTCAGCTTATCATCAGTGTCGTATCAAAGGCAATTTGGTTTCCAGAAAATTCACGGTTTCTGGAAACCAAATAAAAATAATCTTTGTTTGTTCATTACACATTAAAAATTGATTACGAGACGGTAGGGAGCAAAAGTATTAAACTTATTTTTCTTGTTTAACCTTATAAATCAGTAAAAATGAAAATTTTAATTTGGTTTTTTTATTGCTTATTAACGATAATAACGCAAGCAGTAGTTAGGTTTTTTTTATTTTAATAAACGTTACCCCCACACTAGGATATTCTCCTGTATCGTGGAGGCAGTTTACAAACATAAATTGCACGAGGACAAACATTCAGACCCGGAACAATTATTTGTAGGCCATACAAATACTTGTTCCGTGCCGGATTCGAACCCGCGGCCCCCAGCGCTGCAACTCATTGCTAAGCCACTGCGCCACGGAGCCGTCGAAAGTTTTTAACAATGCTGGAAATCATTTTACTTTTTTTAATAATATTATTGTATTTTTTATGTATTTCGTTACAGCCTGAAAAGTTCACTGCTGAACATAGGTCTTCCCATAAATTACCTCATAGGGAGGATATTTGCAATAGTTGCTACGCTTGGCATGCTTGTGAGCAACCGCAGTTTTTATTGTTTAGTTGTAATATTGATTTCTTATATTACACGAACACTCTCATTGAATAAAACTATTTAAACGGATTTTATCGGGGTTTAATTTTTTAAACCATAAAATAATTTGATAAAATTTTTAGTTATTACTAGGAAGACGCTGCTGTCCATCTCTTGGTTTGTTTCCCTCTGTCTGCATATTCTTACACCGCCACTACACGGTAATTTATGTATCTCATTCGCCTATATATTTACTTTTAAATCATAATTTAACTTTTATTTAACAAAACTTCTCTTACCCTAACATGTTTTAAAAGCAAAATCAAAACTACTTGTAATTAATTTTCTGTCGTCAGACACACAAAAGTGATAAGTAAATGACTGACGTCAAGGTTCCTAGTTTAGGTGTTGGAAATAAACGAGTAATGTTCTTCATATTCAAGGTTAACCAAACGTAACCAATTGATGTATAAATTAATCGCCTTTATACCAACTAATTTCATTAATTTTATGGCTAAATTATTGCTGCTTAATGAACAAAAATGCTCGTTAAGACGTATACGTAAGACGTCGTTTCTCTACTATTTATAAGTAGAGATACATTATCAGTAGATTGCAAATAGATGGTTAAATTTAGTATTCCTTTTTATTTATTTTGAGTATAATAGCTTAAATATTCAATAATTTAAAGGATATTGAACATGATAAGAGCGTGTACACAATCACCTCAGTTGCCTAGGGTCATGGGCCGGACTGAAAACCAGTACCATCACTGCGACCGGCCAAATCGCAGTTGCATGCTTCAGTATATGGTTTAAAAAAAGTGGATATTCTTATATTTATAACTTTGACTGTCCCGTGACCGCATATGGATCATTGCTATTGTCTTACTATTGTGTCTGGAAACCGGACAGTGAAAGTGTTAAGATGTGATTTAATTCGTTTTCTTCCTTTTTTACTATTATTACGTTTTATATTTTGTGCTGTAAGCTTAAACTGGAATAAACATGTTCTTTCAAAGTTTACGACACAATTTATTTTAAATGAGGTTATATTATTACACAATATAATATACCGCGTGCTGATAACTATATACAACCTAATTCATAATCCAAAGTTTGTTTAACCTGCAGTTGCCGTTGTTTTGCGCCGTAATAATTACACAAACACACATCGATAACGAAGTGGCTAAACCTTAGGTTGCGATACTGCGGGACGCAAATTCAATTCACTGAGCAAATATGTGTATTCGGATTAAATAAATTGTTTTAAAAATCGAGTACATTATTTTAGATAAATCCTACACTTTAGGCAATCAAATCTTGTATATAATATCTTTATCTCATTGTTTATTGGTTTGTGGAAATTCACTGCTGGATATGAGCTCTCTCGTTGGCGGAAAATGGAAATGTATCGCAGCCTGTAATTACCGGCTCTTTGACGTCGAAGTCTAAGTTGGTACCAAAACTTGGAATTCTAGGCAAAAAAGAAACCTTATCACGTTGTAAAGGCATAGGATATTACAAAAAGATCATTGGTACACGTCTTTGAAAATTATGAATACACAATGAACTCATTGGTGGATAAAAGAAGAAAACGTGTTTTATGTGAATCCTGGATGCACTTTAAAGTTTTTCCGAGCACTCTACGATATTTATACAAAAGTTGATAAACCCGGGAGAAAAGCTACCGAAAGGCTAGTGTCTGTTTTTATCAGAGTTCAAAAAACGAGAAGGTTCTATATTTGACGCGTATGTTTTTTTTAATGTATATTCAACGATTCCTGGGAAACGGCTGAACCGATTTAATTTTTTTTATTAAATAGGCTCCAGGGATGGATGAATACGAATTTGAAGAAAAAACATCATAAAAGTTGGAAAAATAGGGAATAAAGATTTTAATGCAACAATTTAGACGATATTCTAGTTGTTAACTTAAACTTGTAATATTTATTTAGCCCACTCAAAAGGGGTGAAATAATCAAAGACTATAAAGTCAATATAATATTCTCTTTGGTTCAAACCGACTTCAAAACTAAAAGTAAAATAATTTCTAGATAATAACTTCTTAAGTTTCGGCTTTAATTTTTCTCTATTTTTTAATAACTTTTTTTAGGTTTGAAGTCGGTTTTTTTTATTAAAATTTTAATTATTTTAATGTTCTCGTTCATGTTATTAGTACTTATAACAAGAATAAAAACGTTTTGCACAGTCTCTATTGTAAACTAGCGATCCGCCCGGACTTCGCATGGGTGTTTTCTGAAGCCTTGGGTCCAATTGTAAATCGTTTAGATCATCCATGGATCCACTCAAACACACACAAAAAAAATTCATCAAAATCTGTCCAGCCATTTTCGAGCTTTTGCGAGATTAACGGACAGCAATAGATTGAGGGTAATATGGTCACCTTAAGTTTTGCCACCCTATAAAACCAAAACTAGAAGGAGGACGGAGGCAAAAACACAAAGTCGTATAGTATAACTAATATATTAAGAAAAAAATAGCAAACAAGCTTTGGCCATAATTAGGAACACTTTGAAAAACCAACTTAAAAAAACTAACTACACTACATAATACTAAAATCGACTAAAATATTTACTATAATGTCAACCGTCAAAATGGCGTCGATAAAGCAGCGCCCTTTATTATTTGATTGCCTGATGAAGAGCTATATTATCACAGAGCTATCCATGCAAACAAGGCTGTCTTTGAGTTATAAGAAAGTGACCATATTAACCGGATGACCATATTACCCTCACGTACTAGATATAATATAATAAAATTCGAAAATCCAAAATTGCACAC
Source organism: Parnassius orleans (assembly GCA_029286625.1). NCBI lineage: Eukaryota > Metazoa > Arthropoda > Insecta > Lepidoptera > Papilionidae > Parnassius > Parnassius orleans. Next base: position 696,732 of record JAGSMP010000149.1, read on the forward strand.
CCCAAATGCTCATTTAATATTTTAAATGGATTACGAAACGGTTTTTTAATCTTTTTTTAAATACCACTCCCTATAAATCTGCTTGGAAAATAAATCCTTCAGCTCCCATCGTCTTACTTGCGCCCATTTTTAGTAGTTATAGAGGTCATACCGCCTCCCTTCTAAGTTCACGTATAATGACGGGCAATAATATTGTGCTTGGCCCAACTCGCACTTGGCCGGTTTTTATTTTTAATTCTAAATAACTATGTACAGGAATGTTATATCTGGTTGGAATATACTCAAAACGCGCTAAAATTGTCATATACGATAACTACTAAGCCTGTGATCAGTAAATGTTTTGTAAGGAGTTATAATCCACAAATAATAATTTTTTTATAAGTAAATAATTCTTAATTTGTGGATTAAATGACATTCTACCCCAACGCCGCCCATGACGTCACACGACAAATGGTAGGTATTAATAGCGATTTGTATGGTTATTTCTTTCATCGCTCGAAGCTCGATTATTGTACGGAAAGCACTAAGTATTGCCTTCATAAAACTACTAACGGGCACGCAAATTTGCTTCATAAAAACTTTTTTATTGCAAATGCGATAACAGATATAAAATGAGTGGTGTGTATCGCTGACAGTAGTAGTTAAAAATGTGACACTAGAACAGAAAAACTAGAACTTAAAGTGACAGTGCCTATATACGTTATTATCATCATCGGTCTCTCATTGTTGAAAGGCTTTTCTTTTTCTTCTTCTTCTACATCCCGTAAAAGTCCACTGTTGGACTTGAATGAATGAATGAATTCGCGATCGCAGCAACAGAAGTCTTACATCTTTTATGCTTTTGTAGTTGTACATAGATTAAAAAATTGTGCCCCGAATATAAAAATGTTGTGTAGTTCAAATAAAAAAAATGATTGAGTGTAACTTTTACGCTTAAAAATTTTCACTAATTAATGAACTAATTAGAAAGTAAGTATTTCTTATCAATAAAATAATAGTCATTGTTAGTATTGAACTATATAAAATATACTAACAATGATTATTTATATTAAAATACTAAGCGTACTAAAATTTGTTTATAATATGTGTTTCTTATATTTGCCGGATAAAATGTTTATTGCCTAAACATGAATTATAAACTCATGTATGTTCAAAATTTTAAGTACTCGTATGTAGCTAAGATCCGAGTGAAAACTAAAAATGTGTTTCTTACGTTTCTTGGCGGTTAGACATCGCAGCGGTTATTTCTCCTAATGATGCCCTGTTTAGAGGCGAAACAGGTTGGTCTTATAGACGCTGGTGTGCCTTTCTTAGAGATGTTGGGAGTTGTGGTGTAGGTTTTATGGTGCCAGTGGACGTAATTAAGAGAGGGATGGAGGTGCTCTTCAAAGTAGGTAAGACACACCATTTTATTTTTCACGCGGATCTTAGATAGTTCATTTTAACATCTTCTTTTATATTATCTATACAAATAAATAAAATTGAAGTGTCTGTTTGTAATGTCAAAATAACAGCTTTTTACTAAATGCATATGAAAGTATATACGGTAATTATAATTAAAAAAACGTTTGTCTGTCTGTCTGTCGGTCTGTCTGTCTGTCTGTTTGTTCCGGCTAATCTCCTAAACGGCTGGACCGATTTTGACGGCACTTTCATTGGCAGATAGCTGATGTTATAGGGAGTAACTTAGGCTATTTTTATTTTAGAAAAATAATTTGGGTTCCGCGAAAAAAAAGGACATGAAATCCAATCGTAATAAATTCTACGCGGGCGAAGTCGCGGGGAACAGCTAGTCTTTAATAAAACAGATTACCGCAAAGTAACATATTTTTTTTTAATTATCTTATATTATATATACGTTCGACCAACTATTCACTTGCCAAACTTGCAACGTCGTGCATATGTTACATACTGGTAATGTGGTGGTGATGAGGCCACCGGAGAAGGGGATTGTTGATATTTCCCTAACTAGTTGTTTTCGTCTACTAGCTTATCGTTATGAATTGCTTTCTTTTTGTTTTATATCTTAATGTAGTTGAATCGCTACAAAAGTATGTTCCCAGGGCAGCTGCGAAATGAACAAAGACACAATAAGTATTATGTTAGCGTCTACGGAAAACGATATATATCGTTCTCCATACATTTTTTATCGCTTACGTTTTTACCACATTACATAGTATATAGGGGGCTGTAGACGCGGTCACTCAGAGATAACAAACGTGTTTCAATTGTTGTTTAGTTGAGTCACGCATCAATGATCAAAGTATAAAAGAATTGTTACGTTTTATTGAGAACTGAGAATCTTGTTATATCTATTTCTATCTTATTTTTGTATTTTATTAACATAAAATATTTCATACAACATCAAAGACTAAGTATAAAGTTAACTTACTGATAAGCTCAGTCTCATTCTTAATCTAGAATAACGGCAGTGTGTCAGCCAATTACGCAAAAGAAAAAGCGACGCATCGACACTGCGTCCCTTTTCTTAGTAGTAGTAACTTGAAATGGTGCGGCAATAATATTACACGAACCATTTCAAGTTACTTTCCAAACTGAAAAGCCCTGTGAATACCTAGAACTCTAAATTTCACGAATAAACACTTATTATAAGTTCTTGAGTTATCAAGGTCTGAAAAGTGTCATTTTATCCCTCAGGGACTCACTCATCAAAAGCTTAGACCACTTGTAGCTGACACAGCCTTTCAGGCCGCGAGCCTTAAGTCCGATTAATATGTAAAAGCCAACTGTCTAACAGAAAATTGAAATTTGTCGTCAAGCGTATGCAAAGGGAAAAAATCTTAAAACTACATATTATTGATATTCGGTGTCGACAAAGTTATTGGTGTGGTTAGTTTCAAGTACTAATTAACTCAATTATAAAACTTTTCAAAAACTAATGATATCCTACCAAATAAAAATAATAACAGAAAAGGGGGTCAAGTTCAGAACGTCGTTTGTGTAAAACAAGGATATATTATTTTTATGTCATGATGATGGGTTCGTCTTTCTTATGAGTGTAGGTACACATGCACATTGTTTAAGGCCCGTATTAATAAACGTTACTCAACGACGAACTCAAGTGCGTAATCATTTGATACGCCCTCATTACGAAATCAGCATCTCAAGATCGTTGCTAATTAATAAACACATAAAAACAGTATCTCAAAACGCTGTACTTAGGAATACTGTTCTGTGACTTACACTCAAGTATACACACTTGAGAGTCGAGTTTCGTTTATTAATCAGTGTGGCACTCAGCTGATATCGTAAACCTAAACTGCATCTTGAGATATGTTTATTAATAAGATCATAGCCTCAAGATTGTACTCAAGTGCGTGTACTTGAGCTGAGTAACGTTTATTAATACGGGCCTAAGTGCGTAAGCTTGAGAGCCAAAAGAACTGATGGCGATTGGCTGGCTAACAGTACCTGCGGTTATGTACATCAAAACTACAAGTATCGCATATAGTTTCTTTTGACTATCCGGTCCTATCCACTAGATATACTATCCGAAAAACTAGGGCCAATCTTGGTCACCACTGATTTAGCTGTCGAAGGCTTGCAATAGTGTAAACATCCTCATAACTACTAAAAATAATGTCCGGGTGTCGACACTCACGATACGAAACACAGCAGCGTTATAATAGCTGATATTTTACGATCATATTTTGTTTTAGGCCAGGCTTTTCTACGGTCGAGCCGACCCATTTTTGCTACAACCATAATACGCGCTAGCATTACTCTACCACGTAATCGGTGATGAAGGAAAACATAATTAGAAGCCGGCATATCTGAGGAACTAAAATAACATATGAAGCCGCCAACACAGCGGTAGACTCTTCATCATCTTCAAACCTAAAAAAATGAGAGTAGCCCCAGCCCAACTGTGAGAGGTATATGTGCTGTTTTCTTACTCTACTTTCATTTCTGAGTAAAGGCCTTAAATTTGCTCGAAGGAATAGTTTTAACTAGATATATCTGTAATATTATGTATACGACGGAAAACTTTTAATACAATGCGTTAACGAAAACTTCACAATGTCTGTAGCGTTATAAACAAGCTTATAAAAGAAAATGTAAAACACCTTCGAAAATTACCTAAAACTGCTCTGTCAATGATAATAATCTACCAGAACATCATTTAGGTCGTACCTTCCCCACGGCTTCGCGGTAGAAAGCGTAGATTTATTTACGTAACGTGACCTTTTGCTAGTTTAAGACCTTTAGGTTGTAATGTAAAAACTATAGCGAGTGAAATGCAGTGCTGCAACACGCAAAGGCAGTTCATTTGGTATCGTCTTAATATAAATCAAATTCCACTTACTATATTATGCTGTTATATTCCTATTATAATCTATGTTTTTATACAAAGGAAAATATAAAAAAAACATTCACAGTTCAGTTCAGTGAACGGTTCAATGATTTTCATTAGTGGATCTAATACCAAATTTTTGTATTAGTATATCAAATTAGCATTTTCACATAGCACGTAATGGTTCCACGTTTTATGCCCGGCGCCGTAACACTCAACAACGGCGGACCGGAGCGAAGGTGGGGCTCGTGTTGCTCTATGAACTTGAGAGTCAATTTCCTCTTAATTTAAGTTAATGTGAAAATTTCAAATTAAGCGTAGAAGCAGTAGAAGTAGGTATAAAAAGTTAAATTAAGGTTCTATGATATAGAAAAAGTGTACTGTAGGGTGAAAATGAAAGTTCGTTGAAGTACAAATTTTAAAACAATTATAATTAATTTTTTGGGTGACCGTTAGCGTTAAAATGATTGTTCGAAAATAAACTAAAGGGATAAATTAAGAACATTGAGAAATTAAAAAATGAAGAATGTAGAACGAGCTAAAATTAACAGGATTAAAGTTACCAGCGGAATCAATTGTTATATATCGACTCGAGGAGCGCTATGAACGCAGGCGCGTCATTGGATCAATCCTGCCGGTCTTCGAAGCCTGGATGCAGCGACGAGCAGGAAGACTCACCTACAGACTTACACAGATGATTACCGGGCATGGGTGCTTCGGTGATTATCTGTGTAAGATCGGACGCGAGGCGACGGCGAACTGCTTCCACTGTGATGGACGGGGCCAGGACTCCGCTTCCCACACGCTCGCAGTATGCCCAGCGTGGGAACAGGAGCGGACGATCCTGGTGAACCGCATCGGACAGAACCTCTCCTGCCAGTAGGAGTTTAGCCGGTAGGAGTCCGGCATAACCTTTTCGTTGCCCCGCAGCGAAAGGTATCCATGAGGATTTCCCGAAAAAAAGGCTATGCGTAGGCATTTCCCCATGTTAAAAAAGTTTTATCAAATTACGCAAAAGTTATCAAATCGTGCGTAGCAATATTCATAATGACCAGACAATGTAATAAATAATGAAGTTTAAATCAGATAAATTACGTAGCCCGATTTGACTTGTCATTATTCATATTGCCCGGGCATTATAAATAGTGCCCTGATTAATCACTTGGTCCATAACATATACTATTTAAAAATGTATGTAGGGAACTTATTGCCTGGAACACTTATTATGCAATCACAATTTGCATTTGACCGATTATTATATTTTTCAATTACCGTTATACTAAGGGATAAGGGAAGTTAGGTAACCGTAAACTGGCGTGCCGGTGTAAGAATATTAAACAGTAGATGGGCAGCAGCATCTTCCTGATAGCAACTCAAAATTATAAAAAATTGCGTTTGTAAACCTCCTTTCCAAGCGTGGCAACTATGGAAAAACCTCCACTGAGGACTGAGGCAATCTATGGAGGTTCTAGAATGGACTTTTGTAGGCTGTAATGGGTTGAAAGGATTAAGTGTCCTGTTCTATATGGACTGGTATATTCAAAAAAAATCTCTACAACTCTCCTATACCGTACAGAATGGGAAATTTCAGCACAAGGAGTATTTTTTAAATAGTATTGATTTGTTAAGAATATAAAAAGTTAAAATTTCAGGATATCTTTTAAATGGAACAAAAAATGTCATTAAGACATGGTTTCATGATATTTTCTATACGTTGTAACTAAAAACAATTTATATAATCCGTTAAAAAGTAATTAAAAATAGTATTCATTGAAAATACACAATACCTATCGTATTAGATTTGAACTTAGAACCCTGACTAAGCAGTTTAAAATAATTAGAATCAGAGTCTTTGATGAGGTCGGCATGTAACAAAGCTTTAAATCAAAATTCTCTGAGCTTAAAAACTACGGATTAAAATATCTTTTGTCTTTAAATATAATAAAAAACGACACAGTATTAGTCCTTGTTGAATTTTACTAAGGAGCGCAACAATAAGTTTAGTACATTTAACAACAAAACTTTGCTATTTTTAAATTTAACAATGATATTAATTCACAGTCCCTTTGTCCGTGCACATAAACACATACATGAAATAGTCTGCGTGGGAAAGTAGTCTTAACTAATAGACTATTATAGCTTCTGGTGTCGAATCTCAGTTGAGTCAATATTTGTGCCAAAAATACGAATTAATGGTTTACTAATCTCGTTGTATTGTTTCCTCGTGTCTCTATTTCTAATAAACCACCCACCTCGAATATTTTTACATACTCGTAAGTGCTACTTTGGACAAAGGTTAGTTTTAGAAGAGTGAGTACCTATGTGTTAGTGTGTACAATTATATCAGTATAATATCTCCTGCCCAGTAGGTACATAATTACTGACAGTATTCGTAGTATGTATATTAACCGAAATTGGCCAGGAGCATCATCGTCAAATGTAATAAAAATTTAAATACTTAATTAAGTATTTTTAAACTTAGTTTCATAAAAGTGCAGTGTGATATTATTACTAGTTGAATCACACACATTAAAAACAACAATAAAGGTAAGAGGCAATTGTGAGAAACATAAAAGTTGAGTATCAAAAAGCGTAACCACTTGCGCAATTATCTTTACGTCCTCCGTGTTATTACCGCATAACTACTTGTTATAATAGAATACACACTACTTACTAATTTATTTATTAAAATAATATTATAAAACATTCAATTTTGTTATTGTTTTTCTTCATTATGAAAACGCAGCTGGCTATGAAGTTCGTTAAATGAAACTCGATTATAGCTAGCTAGGTTTTAAATTGGACATACGCTTATTTCTATAATTCAACGATTTCTTTAACCTTATTTATAGAGTTATGTATATTTGCTATGTTACAGATAAAATCAGGTTACAAGGTAAAACATGGCGTGCTGAGCATAATTTGAAGTCAAATGTTATGATGAAACTTTTGCCTCGGCTCAATAAAAATATGTTCCTTGCTCTATAATTTACAGAAATGTACGCTACAAGTTGGCCTTCACCAACATATGACTGTTACGTAATAGAACGACATTTTTAAAACCCATGATCTTATAAAAGAAAATATTACAAAAGTTCCCAAGTAGGTGTTCAAAATAATGAAATATATTATTAACTGCCAACTCTGGGTATCTTGAGGAGCACCAACTGATTAGGTGATCTGAACAAAGATCTTCTTTCGAAGCTTTATTTCTTTAGGCTTCCCTAGAAATAATGTTTTTGAGTCACCAGTTTTCTCGGAGATTGGAGCATCAAAGTCGTTGTCGACGGCGCTTGCCTCGATTCTAAGCCACATGGAACACCAGTCCATAACTGCGTTTTGTTACCTACACTCGTTCCTTCTGTATATTTTCTTCTTCTTTTAAATTATGGCTTCTCTTGATAGAATTCTGCCAGTGTCAAGTCAGTCTTCTGTATATCAATGAATTGTTGCAAGCAAGTGACATTAATTGTTTTGCAGAAGACTGCACTGCGATGCTTTATTCACCGGCCGTGTTAATATTTCTCGGAAACACGTCATCAAGTGCCGGAACAAACTTGTATCTGAAGTCGAGTTTTTACGGAACAAAGTCTCGGACCGTGAGGTGACCAAATTGTAGGTGATCAGATCGTAGGTGAGTAATTTTCACATGGTAGAGCCACGCTGCAGCGATGATAGCTATACTTAGCTGCAACATGAAAGGGTTGTCTCGACGCTTTCACTGGATATCCGTGTGAAACAGGAGAATAATCATGTGGTGAGTGTAGAGAAGCGGAGACCCTTTTTATTGATAACGGGGCATTCCATCTTTTTCCTCAGGGTTGACAACGCATCTGCATTTTGATTCTTAATCGATGATACATGTAGATGTCTATGGACCATAGCATCCACTTACCACAGGTGAACTATGTGCTTGTTTGTCAACCTTATTATATAAAAGAAATCTAGTCTAGTTAAACTATCCGAAGAAACACGTTTACACTTTAAGTTCCCCTTTGTCGTATATCCTTAATTTCGGGGTACTCTCCTAGTTGTCTCAGCCAGTGTTGGAATCCTCGGCGTCAACATATCGAATTACGTACAACTCCGTTGTCACCAGGAAGGGAAAGCTAAACTGTAAAGTTTGGTGTCATGCCGACCGGCATTCTACGGAGTGCCTTCCGAATCGTTGACGTATAAACGTTCTTTCTCATTAACTGGATCCATTGGTCATTAGCAAAATGACGTTGCATCTCTCTGCATCTTTTATCACATATACCGCGCAGAGTGCTTCAAAGAATTGTTCGCATTAATTCCAGCTGCTACATTTCAGAACTCTTAATTCCATTCACATTATATCGATAGTTGGCAGTTCAATACCATGCCATGGAATTTACTGTCGCTAGCGATTTTTCGTGATCGATATGACTTAGGGACCTTCAACAAAGTAGCCTCATCATTCTTAAAAGGCCGGCTCTTTCTCTGGTGTTGTATACGTTCATGGTTGGCGGCGATCATTTACCGTGAGCCCTATTCTCGTTTGCCTCCTCGTGTATAAAAAAAAATTAAAAATATTTTTGGATATATTATGATCAAATACTACTGCGACCTACGCACTAAAATTGGTCCTGAACTTGACTTTATTAAACAAGATTTACACAAAGGTAACTGTTGTAGTTTTTTTTAGTTTCTTATTTAATTAAATATATTAAAATAATAATACTATATTTTACTAAAACCGTATTAACTAACTTATAAACCCATAAGGTTTACACATTTACTTGAATATTCTGCGATAAATACTTTGTACCCTCTTATTCGAGTTGCTTCCCTACAAATGATTGAAACTTATATTATTTTAACATACATATTTAACACCATCTTCATTGCTATTGCAATAAAAATATTAACCTGTTATGATACAGTGACGATTACACCAAATAATATTATCATTAATATGTATACATTTGAATCAATAATAGATGAGACTAATATACAACTCCATTTCTGTATCTGCTAAAATCAATCAAAACATTTAAATATTGATGGCCAGATCAAAGATTTAGATGTGGTGGTCTTTACAGAATGCTGGATTAAAGATTAATTCGAACATATCATTGTAATATAGTAATCATACTTTCGCGACAACCTCTAACAGTTCGCAAAATGAGGCAAAATGGGCATTGTAATCTGCCATAAGAAAAAACCTTTTTCTTTTCCTAAGTATAATATAAAGTTTCAACATGACATGAAAACCGAGAACATTGTCTTGTTCATAATATGTATTTGAAAATCTTTTCTTATTAGTTATATCAGCTTTTAACATTCCAAAACAGACAATCATAATATTTTTTTATATGCATTTTTTAAAAATGTTAAATAAACTAAAAGAGTATTGCTTTTAGTTTCAGTATTGCGACTTTTAACTATTTGAATCAAATGATATGAATTACTGCTACAAGCTGATTAGATAGAATAATATGTTTAAGCTTATTAATATTTGTAAACGTAACCAAATTAATAAGTCATTAATTACTGCTGGTTCATGCACACAGAATAGAGATAACATTATATTAAAAAGAGAAAATTTTGATAATACAATTTTTAGAAATTAATTATATCATTATCGCAAATTCTGCTGTGTGGTGGCGCGTAAGAGAATCTATCACCACATTTTGATTATAGAAAATGCTAAAAGATATCAAGGACTTCTGATAGAGAGCGGTATTACCATTTCGTTGACGCCAGGAGTAAAATATCCAGACTGATATAGACAAGTAGCGTCATAACTGCGACACGCCTGGTACGGAAATCTCTGTTTTCTGACGATTAAGCCAACTACTCTCTACAATAGAAGAGGCCCACGTCCAGCTTTTATGGGCTGAAGAAGAATAATTACGTAATACAAGAAAGGGATAAAGCTAAATGTAATTCAAATCCTTCTAGATGGAGTGACGATCCGATAAATCCGTGCTTTGTGACAATCTATGAGGAACGCCTTTGTTCAGTACTGGACTTGTGATTGTCTGATGATGATGATGATGAATCAGAAACGTATGTGAAATCAATAATTTAACAAATAGGCCAATAGTTAACCTGCCAGCAACTGAACTAAATACTAAATATTCAACATTATTCTTGCTACTTACAAAGGATGCCATTGAATATATTTATGAATATTCGCTAACGTAGCAAAATTTCTTGCCAAGAATTTGTTATAACATTGTTAAGCTGAGACGAGAGTTGATGCAAATATCTAATCTTTGGTAATGTTACCTGTCGACATGGTAGTAATTGAAAACTGAAAGATTAATTGTGCCAAAAAGTATTATTATCCAACATGTTGACAAGTACAGCCAGCTTTATAATTTAACATATTTTATTATTTTAATTTTCATAGATAATAACACTTAAACTTTTAAAAACCTCAATCACAACCTCAATTTACTATGTGTGCATTTATTTGTGACCTTCGAAACATTTAATGGATGAGTGTTTACTGTCCCGTCAAATTAGGGATTTATTATAATGTACATATACTATAGATTAAAAGGTCGAAAGTTCAGTGTCGATATCGCAAGCTGATAGCTTGATTAATATCTGACGCTTCTGGAGCGGACGGCGAAGGCTAAACTTTTATGATTAGCTGGCAGAACGTTTTAATGACATTTTAATTATTAATTTTCCGGGTTGTTCATAATAATATTATTAACTCATATATTATATACCCATAAATACTGTGTGTAGGGTTATTAATACAAAATCATAGATAGAATAGTCGTTTTGTAAATAATTTTTAATTAAAGTAACGGACTGTGTAAGTTCAACTGCTGGGCACAGGCCTCCTAACAGGGAACTAAAAATAGGAAAGAATCCTCTGCACTTCGCCAGTGCATGTTAGCAGACTCAAAATATTTTTCAAATATTGTTAAATTCTCCAACATACACGTTTACTTTAAAATTCACGATGTTATTCAAATGTTTGGTTGGCAGGCGGATTGAAAATCACAGTTTTTTTTTTATTTTTTTTAGGAAAACACTGCTACCTATCTCCTGGTTTGTTTCCCTCTGCCACTTACAACACCCACGGAAAGAAAAAAAAATCTACTACCATATTTTTACACCGCCACTACACGGTGAAACTTAACCGAACTTAAACGTGGCAAATATCGCCCCTATGAGGCAATCTATAAAGCAGCATATATATATTCAGCAGTGGACTTTGATAGGCTGTAATGGTAACGATTGTTAGAGCAGTGGATATAAGCTAGGCTATCTTGTAGATTATTACGAAAAGGCAAACAAATTAGTGGAAAAATTAACTAAAATGTTGCTAATTATATCTTAAATAAATGAAACTGGAAAGTCTGGACTTACGTAATATTGCGCGACCATCGCGTGCTACTTAAAACAAATGGCCAGGATAAGAAACAACACCGCCTTCAGCGTATCTAAACACATTAGCATTTTTGCTATGTAATTTTATTCTAAATTTATAATTTAGAAAACAAAGAACATATTCAGCTCGACAGGGTTTCAATGCTTTATTTATGAAGCTGTAATATGCGTTCAATTTGTTTACCCTCGTACTAGGTGGTTTGGTTTTTAGGATTTTTTTTTGGGATAATGTTCCCAAAAATATTAATATACAACGCGATATCTTAGACATTAGATAACCGATTTGTTCGTTTTTCATAACACGAGTGTACTGTTACAAAGCATAATGAATGCAGCACAAAATTTTCTCTATTTGAATGCAGTTATTTTAAACTGGTATTCTGTGAAAGCGTGGACTTTCCACTGTTGAGGCGACCCATTCGTGCTCCAACCATAATGTAGCTGCAGCAAGACTACCAAGTTAACGTGGTTGCTCGCGTACTGTGAAATTTACCACCACCTATTTACACCACCTATATAATATACGTATATAAATTGATGGAAGTAGCACCATATAAATGTCTCACTGCCCTCTTATTTTTTCGACACGCTTAAGATGTTTTACTTCATCGTCGATTATGTGGTATATAGCTTTGAATTGTGCAACATTTTTTGATAGGATAGGTCTTAAGATGAACATGGACAAAACAAAGTTCATGTGTAATGCCCATGTCACACCTATGCCGGTAGTTGTTGGGAGCACTAAGCTTGAAGTTGTTGACGAGTATGTTTACCTACGACAAATAGTCCGACTAGGTGAGTCCAACTTCGACCGAGAGGTCAATCGACGGATTCAACTCGGCTGGGCAGCGTTCGGGAAATTACGACACATTTATGTCAGGTAATATAACCTGTGCAATATACCTCAAAACCTGAAAACGAGATTGTGCAACCAGTGCGTGTTGCCAGTGATGACTAATGGATCTGAGATGTGGTCCTTCACTGCTAGCCGTATGAGGACGCTCAAGTTCGCTCAGCGAGCTATGGAGAGGGCTATGCTCGGGGTTTTTTCGCGTGATAAACTTAGAAATGAGGATATCCGCAGTAGAACCAGAGTGACCGGCATAGCCCAAAGAATTAGTAAGCTGAAGTGCCAATGGGCTGGCCATATAGCTCGAAGAACCGACAACCGATGGGGAAAAAAGGTTCTCGAGTGGCAGCCTCGTACCGATAGGCGAAGTGTAGGGCGACCCCTCACTAGATGAAGTGACGACCTGGTAAGACATGCAGGAAGTCAATGGATGCAGGTGGCTCGGGACCGTGCTCTGTGGAATTCCTTGGGGTAAGCCCATCTTCACCAGTGGACTTGTGAAGGGCTGTAATGATGATGATGATGATGAAAATTTTTTTGGTGTTCTGGTACCAGGAATGAATATGTTCAATTATTCAATATATTAAATATATTAACATTAATGCTAGCCCCAGAAATCAATATCACAACCTAGACGTTGACAGCAGATAGAATTGCACTACTAGTTCGAGTATTCAGTTGCAGTAATATCTATATCTTCTATTTAAAATATAAAAGGGATTCATAAATAAATAATTTTAAAATATAACACTATTGAAAGGTGGGTATTTATAATAAGATTAAAAGATCGATTCAAACAGGCTCAATTTATATGAGTATGTGCATCGTTGAACACTAATGTATTTAACATTGATTTATAGAAATGGAAAGCTCACATCCTTGTAGTCTGTTAAATCAATCATTTAATATGATAACTTGAAGACTCGTACCAAAAGTAAGTTGTAACATGCAATTAAGATTGCTTATAAATTTGAAATTACTTCATAGGACGGTTATATTGTAAGAGGTAGTGATCTCCATCTCAATGTATCCATATTGCCCCGTGGCTGTCATAAGAAGTGATAGAGGAGAACTGAAACGGGAGATGGACAGCAGAATTTTCACATTTTGATTTGGTTATTCATAGTATTCGATATACGGTATAATATAAAATGACTAATTATTATATTCACAATATTATTTGGGTAATGATATGGCGTACGTTTACAGTACCGATACCGGTTATGGTATACCGAATTTTATGGATACAGGTACCCTAATATTATAAATACAAGTTTTAATTTTAGAATTGACGTCTGGTGTAAAATTTAAAAAAGTGTATTCTTTGGATATTGCAGTTTAGTTTTTCATATTTTTGGTTGTCCTTAATTTTTAACTCAAAGGGCTATTTAGCAAGAAAACCATCGTCTATATTCTACAATAGTCATGAAATGTATTAATATGCTCAGTAATAATATTAATCAGTGGTATGAATAATCATCATCGAAATCGGCTTCCAGTCCCGACTTAATGGTACGAACATTTAATTAATCATGGCTTATGTGTATCACTCATGCATTTCGTTGACGTCTATTATACAACACACTGCATAATATACGTATACGTTATAAATATGCAGGATTATTTATTGGCTTCATTTTAACTGTATTACAAAGACGTTGTTAAATGCAACAAGAATCAAAAACATTGAATACATTTTCACTATATTATAGGTATCTGTTGTGTACACAGGGTTATTTTGCAATAACCGGCCAAATTTGCAGAGAAGATTTAGAATAAGTAATATAGGCAAATGGTGAAGAAATGTTATTTAAAAAATCTCAAACATTCTGTCCTTTTTATCTTTGAAATTCACAATGCGTGGTAATGCATTATTTTAACAGATTTTACTGCGCACAAGCACAAGGGTCGATCAGTAGGCAAAAACGTTGTTGCCCATAAATCACATTCAATTTGGGATATTTTCAAATAAAAGTAGAAGCCTTATTTACTCGTATTTTTAAAAACTGCAATAACGGTATATCATTATTTATATATTTGAACTTAAGTTTAGAATTTGGCTACTCTTTGAAAAATAACCCTGTAAATATGTATGTACTTACAAAAAAAGTACAAACTTAAGTACTTTTTTTATGATATAATAGTAACAAACGACATAACATTCCACTTGCTGGTGCTAAGTGAAATATTAACTCGTTCCTACAAAAGAAGTATTCAGATGTGTTGTCACCCCTGAGTGCTAACGTTAGGTGCATACCAACCGATTAGTTATTTGACAAAGTCTATGGGAATGTATGTTTTTATGCAAAAAAAAACATAAATCAGACGATGTAGTTTTTATGCAAAAAAAACATAAAAACTACATCGTCTGATAGATGTTATAATAAGAACAATTATGTCTTCCAAACTGAATTTCGATCACAGCGGCCAGTCTCAACGGAGAATAGGCATCAGACAGGATTAAAGTGCCCGAGTGTACTCTATTCCCTCACTCTCATAGTCCTATGGGACGGCAATCAAACACGACCGCAGAGAGAGATCAAGCACAGGATCAACTGGCTTTACGTGCTTTCCGAGGCACAGGAGTGGAAAACCCCCATTTTCCTGGCATGTATAAGATAAATATATTTAAGTTCAATTAGAAAAATCTGATGGGTTTGATAATGAATAAATAAATAATAAAAAAATAATCTAAAAACATATAAATTTACATATTAACAATGCCAAAACAAAGCAATACAATTAGCAACGCTAGATAAAGCTGTATGTAATTCGTGAAGTTTATTAATTTTTATAGCGTTTTTATTGCCACTACGTAATTCTAAATGATAATACATTTTACTTTCAGTGTTTTACAAAAATGAAATGTGGACAGTAAAAATTTAACTGAGCGTGTACGCCTGCTCTGTTCAATTCAGGGAAGAGCTAGTCAGTAACTGCATGAAACGTTGTTATGTGCTCAAATAAAATTAAATTATAACCCGACTGAATATAAAAGTGAAGCAATTGAACTATTTTATTTATACAACTGCAACTTTTAATTTGTTTATATAATATTTTATCCTATGAATAACTCTTATCTGATGAATGAAAAATCACGCTTTAGTATAACCTTGTTACCTTATTACAATTACATTAGTAAAATTACCCTATTATTAAGTATTCTGTGGTATAATATAGAATAAACATAAAACATTAATTACATTCTGTTTACATGCAGCGTAAGAAACTCAAGAGTAAGATTCAACTATGGAGGTAAAAAGAAAATATTTATTTTTTATAGAATAAGGATGACAAACGAACATAGTACAGTCCATCTGATGCTAAGTGGACGCTGTGGCCCATAGACGTAATAAATAAATAAATGTTTTTATTGACATATAGATTTAACAAATGTAAGCAAGAACAGTGAGTTACACATCTAAACAATGTTCAAGATAAGATAAACAATATTTTCCGTTGGACCCCAAAATAGGATAATCCTGTATCTTGGGGTCCGGAACGTCTTCATCTATTCTCGATTAAGGATCAAAATACAGACGCGTTGTCACCACTGAGGACTAATATGAAATGCCTCATTTCCAGTAAAAAGGGTCTTAGGTTCTCTACACTCACCTTACGAAACACAGCATTAAGCTGCTATTTTACGCTAGTATTCTGTGAGAGCGTGGCCCTTCTCCGGTCAAGCCGACCCATTCGTGATATAACCATAATATAGCTGCAGAATGGGTCTACCACTTTAAAAGGTAAGGTATGCGGTCACCAATCCGAATGTCAAGAGCGACGCTGCTCCCTAGGCCAAGAGTAGCCGATTTCAAGTGACCATATTAAAAAAAAAAATTACGGCCAGCTCCCATTTTTGAAGTAATGGACTGCTCCACTGTATGTAAGTAAGAGATTACTAGTTTTTTGCTTTGTAATTAACATCAAATAGAAGATTATTGTTGTTATTATTCGAAAACTACTTAATTGTAAGTGTGACGTTCAGCGTACAATGTAACACACTATATACTCGTATTATTGTATAGGGCTATAGTCATTAGTTATTTATGAATTGAATTTTTGCGCCAGTGTACTCTACATTCCGTTAAATATACCGGTAGTGAAAACTTGATTTAGTTTTTATCCCTTTTATTGCTTGAATTTATAACCAGAATGTTAAATATCGATTATTGTATATTGCCTTTTTGCCTATTTTCAGTGATGTTAGTGCTGTTAGCCAGATGGCAGATACAGTTTCATCGGAATGAGGGCTCGCGCCCGTAGAGGAGTTGAGCTATGTAAAATGACAATGATATTGATGATGATGATGACGATGATTGCGTGTGGTACAGATTGTCCATCGGGATGCAGCTTATTTGAAAAGTGCAATCGCGAAGGTTGGTTTTGCGATTGTTATTACGTCAGCTTTTTAGTGGTGCTTTTAGACATTTGATGATCCTACTGTACAGGCCGGGTGATGATAACTATTTGAAAGTTTTAAGTGACTTCTCTGACTTTATCAACAATCACTGGATATAATGGATCGCTAGCTAGTGGTAATTCAGACCTACGTTCGACTTTTATTTCTACCTCTAATAGATGAGCGGGATCTGTAGATTCGAGGGTTAGCAATAGTTTCGGGGTGTATGATTTCGCCCCTTCGCAGCATTATATTTGTTACGGCGTAATACGAGTATCTGTTTTGACTCTGCGTTTTAACTAAAGACATCTTAAAACATTTATATTACTTGATTTTAACCCTTTGAATTTCGCACGGCTTTCTCCCTGCGTGTTTTTAAAGTCTTACAGGTAACCTTAACTTAGTAACTATCAAGTCCCTCGGAGCTTTGAAGAATAGTATATTTCAAGCACTGATTTAATTAAACACCGTTAACATATTTTGAACTTTATAGAATGATTATTTCGTTAATCCAATTGTTCGTGCAACAGGTCACAGGACTACTTTGTCCAGCACTTATTATCCTCAAAATCAAGATCACGATGTAAATTACTCGTCAAAACCAGCAACAAAGGCTACAGTAAACCTTTACTTTGAATTCTTGTGAAAGTGTTGGCCATTTGTAGGCGAGACTAATATAAAGGTCGTGTTGATTTATGAGCGGCCCGATTTTAACGAGTCTATTCTTTCAGTCCCCGGTCATAGCTGAGCAGTCTCATTCATTTGCGACAGCTTGTGAATCGGTCGCGCTCATAAAAGAAATTGTAAAAGCCAACCCACAACAGTGTTTACACGCCAAACATAAAGATTTTCCTTGTATTCAAATACTTCGGCAAGTAACTTAGCTTGCTACGGAATTTTATTAACAACATTGTTCTGTGGAACGGTTCTTAATTTTCCAATACAGTTAACTCATAAAGGGCATGATTTTGCTGTAATATACTTAAAAAAAATAAACAAGTTTAAATAAAAAGTTTATAGTTCTTGTTTTTTTACTATGATTGAAATATTAAGTATATATTTTAATGTTATGTACTTTAATAAATAAAATTAAATAAACAAGAAACTAAAGTGATTTTATTAGTGTCAAAGGTTTTTATATTTAAGCACAGCTACTATTAATATAATTTATTTACTTTATAATTTATTTAATAAATTAAAATGTATTTAATATTAATATAATTAATTTAATAACTACTTTTAATTTTAGATTACTAAGAAAAATATTAACTTGATGACTTCTTTATAAGATATTTACTTGCCTTGTAAATAATTCAAAAATAATAAAATGTTGACTCACACGTGAAACACGTTTCATAATCAATGTTTCCACTAACAATTCCTACTTATATATGCGCCTTGTCAATGATTGCATATTTTATGTAAATTACTACTGTGTGAATCCAAAGGTGATGTTACGGCACGAGTTCAAATTGTTCAGCGTTATTACATTCAAATATGTTTTGAAAGACAACAAATACACCAGTCAACATATTATAATAATATATGTCGTACAAATTTTTACATAATATGTATCTTTACAGAAATTTTAATTTTAACAAAATAATTTAAAAAATTAAATTTATGTTACGAAACAACAAAAAAACTAGTGACGATGTTAAGATTATCAATATTCTTAATAACCACTACACATAGAATAATCAGGATGGATGAACTATCTACATACATAATTAAGTTTATGAAAAACCTTCAAGGCGCGAGACCTACTCGCACTTATTCGGTTTAATTTTATCGAAATAAGGTTACAATCAAACACAGAGATGGTAAGTAAATGCTATGAACTATAGACACCTCTATCTATCCTCGGTTAAGAATGAAAATGTAGATGGATTGTCACCCCTATGTACTTAGATGATATGCCTCATTGCCAGTAAAAAGGGTATCCGGTTATCGTCACTCACCCACGAAACACAGTAGCATTATACTGCTATTTCACGCTGGTATTCTGCGCAACCATGGTCCTACACTGATCGAATTAAACCAAACGTGCTGTTGCCATAATACAGCTGCAGCGTGGCTCTGCCACATACATAGAGCATTTTCGTGGTAGAGTCAACATGCAGTGTATTATGGCTCATATAATATTAACCTAAACTGGCAGTATAATGCTGCTATATTACATATGGCAAGTGAAGAGAACCGGTGACTCTTTTTACTGGTGACGAATCACTTCATAGTGGCAATAGGGGATTACATTCACAACGCATTTGAATTTTGATTCCTAATCAAAAATAGATAATGTATATGGGCCACAGTATCCATTACAATGAGGCTTAATCATCATGCTCATTTGTTAACTTTACGTATATAAAAAGTACAAGTACATAAATTGAAAATATTATCATTCTGGATTCATTACCTCCGTTTTTTTATGATTGAATTCAGTCAGATAATATGTCTTGTGCTTCTTGCAAAAGACAAAGGTGGGTAGTTGTGTAAATGTATGATAAAATGTATTGAAAAAGGGTCTAGTTTCTAGTCTAGTTTCTCTGATGTTAGTGCTGTTAACCTTTTGGCTTTTACAGCTTCATCGGACACAGGGCTCTATATATAAAGGTGGGGATAGCTTATAATTTCCAAACATAAAGATTTTCCTTCTATTCAAATACTTCGGCAAGTAACTTAGTTTGCTACGGGATTTTACTAACAACATTGTTCTGTGGAACGGTTCTTAATTTTCCAATACAGTTAACTCATAAAGGGCATGATTTTGCTGTAATATACTTAAAAAAAATAAACAAGTTTAAATAAAAAGTTTATAGTTCTTGTTTTTTTACTATGATTGAAATATTAGGTATATATTTTAATGTTATGTACTTTAATAAATAAATTTAAATAAACAAGAAACTAAAGTGATTTTATTAGTGTCAAAGGTTTTTATATTATTATTATATATTGTTTTTATATAGATTTTCACCTATTTTTAATGTACAGCTGAGTTAGGATCCGACCCACTTGGTTACATTGACTATTATTTAAGTACTAAAACTCTTGAATGCGGGAAACTCTTCCAAGGATAATCTGACGCGGACATTACATGATTTATTAATTTAGAAAAGATTCAGTAGTATATATTCTTAGATCATACAAGAGAAGTAACTTAGGCAATATTTGCGATAGTTAATATAGCAAATGCCATGATAAAGAGTCTTATAGTCCGACTTGCATAAAATGTTAATTACATCCCTTTGATAGAAGCCAGACAAGGGTACTCGCTGTTAGTTTCGATAGGGATGAGAGGCGCCATTAAAATATTGCTGTTAATGGAAATACCTCGGTAATAAAAAAAAACAGTACATGTTGCACAATTTCAAGATTACTTGTTCATTAAGGTTTGTTTTTTTGATTATACATATTTCCCCTAGACCAAGTATTTTTGTAAACACTAGGTCAATTTTTACTGATTACTAGCGTCTTCCTGATTGATGGCATTGATAATTCTAACTTTAGTCAATAAATTACACCTGATTTCACTTCATTTACTTAAGAACGAAAGCAGATTACCCCGTACCTTCTAAATTATAATAATTATGTCCTCCAGGCTGGTGACCACGGTGGCCAGCAAATTAGCCATCTGCGCAGGACAGGGTTAAAGTGAACGAGTGTATGCGCAAACACAGGTGCACTTTCTACACCCTCACTGTCCTAGCCCGATGGGACGGCTATCGAACACGACCAGAGAGAGATCAGCCGCTGGATTAACAGTTTTACGTGCTTTCCGAGGAATGGGTAAGAAACACTGCCATATTCCTGACGCAGAGCTACTATTGAAAATTTCTTGTCAGAAAAACCCAATTGATGTTTTTGGCTTGACCCAGGATTAAACCCGGGATCACATGAGCAGCAGTCATGCTTACAACCACTGGACCAACGAGGCAGTCAAGTATCAATTATGAATAAGAGTTTGATCTGTGCGACAGTTTGACCTCAGACTATTATTTGTTTGACAGTCTATGGTTAAACATTGGCACTATGAACGTACGCAAAAGACAGATTATTATGTGCTTGATATTGGCAATGCGAATGTAAATAATGAATCTTTTATTTTATTTTATTTATATATTTTTAACATAAAAAAAGATTTTAGGTTTCTGCAAGTATGCCAAATCACAGACGAGGAGTCTGAGTCGTACGCGCAATATGCTTAAAAAGGGGTACATGTTTTCTTCTTAATGTATTAATATATGGAATACTAGCTACCCGCCCCGGCTTCGCCTGGTAGTATCTTTTAATGTGGCGTTATTGAGATATATTATACTTAAAGAATGTTTATTTTATAAATTTTTCCTTATTCCAAAAAAAATTTAATAAAATAGCCTATGTACGCCTGCTGGGCTGGTATTTGAGCAAGGAAGGGAAGAGAGAAGTCCGCCACGCTGTCCTAATGCGTGTTGGTGAACTTCACATGTCCTCGAATAATATTTTGTATTTCTTAGATTTGCAAGTTTCCTCAGAATGTTTTCCTTCACCCCCGAGAACGTGGTAAATCAGCTATAACTAAAATTGTAATAAGCAATTTCACCGAGGCCCTTAATAATTTATCAAAATTACACAACTAGTTTAGAAGTTGTGTTATAACTTGTAACTAAATAGTTGATAACAGACATAGATAGGTACACGTAAGAGTAAGAGAATACAAGGCCGTTTTTCGTCCCACGGAAGTCGTGAGAGGTCGGGAGGGGGGAAGGCCAGTAAGACCTTATGGCCCCCAGTAGACTGGCGCAGGGCAACCGCGTCAAAGAGAAGACATCCGGCACTGAAATGTGCAACAATTATAGTAAATCACTCCTGTAACAGTTCTCCGTGCGCTGTTGAACGTGGGCAGAAGCAATGCGACAGCGAACTATTATGGATAAAAAAGAAGAACATTGTTACATTGAAATATTGGTTTTGAGTTCGTAATTTTAATTAATCTATACATAATATAAATGAACTTGAAGTGTCTGTCTGTAATATCGGAATAACTGCCTTATATATATATATTGCAAAGAAAAACTTCTGCAGAATTTACTGTGTTATTTTTAATACGTACTCGTAAATACATATACAATATCTAGCGTTACATTATAAATACATATATAAATATCTGTTGGGAAAACTATCCCCAAAATTTTTGTATGTGTACCTGGGACAAAATGCCCGGTAAGGTAAGTTCAACTTTGACCAAGAGGTCAACCGACGAATCCAACTCAGCTGGGCTGTGATCGTGAAATGACAAACTATCTTGGCCAATATTTCTAAAAGGCTTAGACGAAAGTGTAAAGCCAGTGCGTGTTGCCATGACTTACAGAACCAACGTGATACTTCACAGTCGTATGAGGAAACTCAAAGTACTGAGCGTGCGATGGAAAACGTTATGTTCGGAATTCCTTTGCAGGATAAAGTCGTTAAGATGATATCTGTAGAAAAATAAGAGTCACCGACATACTCCCACAGGTCAGTAAGCAAAAGTAGTAGGTCGAATATATAGTTTGAAAAACTGATAACCGATGGAGAAGAAAGGCTCTCGAGTGGCAGCCTCGACGGGCACAGTGTTGGAAGACCTGTTGAACCTGATGAAACACGCAGGTAGTCAGTGAATATAGGTGGCTAAGGACCGTAATTTGTGGCAACTATAAGGGGAGACCTTTGGTCAGCCGTGGAATTTTTATGGACGGTAATAATAGTGTTTACACGTGTGAGACTTATCAAAAGTGAACTATTAATTCTTTTGATGTAACTATCAAACACAATTGGGCAGCGTGCACGAATTAGGTCATTTGTTCTAATTCCGCCTTGTCCTATTTACGTGAAACAAGTCCTAGCAAGAGCTTCCAATTAATAGGAGCAGGGGTGTCGGCAGCGCGACAAGTAGAAATTAAACGGAAAAAGTTTAATTTCGCTATACACTTAAAGTATAAATTGAGAGTGACAAACGAGCACACAGTCCACCTGATGGTAAGTGGTTGCTGTGGCCCATAGATATCTACATCAATATCTATCCTCGACTACGAATCAAAATGCAGATGCGTTGTTACCTGTGAGGACTAAGATGGAATGCCTCGTTTCCAGTAAAAGGGGTTCTCTACACTCACCATACGAAACACAGCAGCGTTAAGCTGCTATTTTACGCTGGTATTCTGTGAGAGCGTGGTCCTTTGCGGTCGAGCCGACCCATTCGTGCTACAACTATACTACTAATATACTCTACCACGTACAAAACGGAATCTATGACTTCAATTCCTTTTTAACACGCTTTTATTAGCTTCACGTGTCTATCTATCTATGTAACGGAATCTTTTATTGTAATTTTCATCAACTTGCAGACGGCCGATCGACTTGAAAATTTGGACTCGTATCAAGGACCGATGACAATGCAATAATTTAATAACTTTATTCTAGTATCCTGATCAAGATCACCAGGATAATTCTCTCTATAATAATCTTCATTAATCTCTCTAGAATAGTGTTTTTTAAGTTTTCTTAAATTTTAATATTATTTGATAGGAGTTTAGGTGGTATCACGTGTAGATGTCGCAAAAATCTAATAGAGAAAGTACTAAAATATATTACCAAATGTAAAATACCCATACTGACAAACGGGGGCAGCGTCAAAAGTCCAACATTATAATTCATTATAAACGTCTAATATTGTGTATTCCAATTCTCCAGTTAACAGTAGCAGTAATTACAAATCGTTCACACTAAAGAGGAGGTATATATTCATCAACGGAAGGTGAAATAAGAAGAAGAAAGAAGAAAGAAAATAAACTTTATTGACACGGCAGTGCATGCACATTTACAAACGGCTTACAAAGGTGGTGATAAAATAATCATTTTACTTTAATTAAACGCAAAATAAGTTACTAAAGCTTGCCGTCAAAACATTCACTTACTAGCAGGTGAAATTGAACAAACGGAATCAATTGTATAATTATATATAACGTGCACTTAGAGAAATGTAAAAATCTTTTAGAAAAGAAAGTTGTCTTTATCAAAATAATGCAACTAAACATACATTACGTGACGTGATAAACATAACGTGATGGTAAGCATTATCACTTACTGAAATTAATAATAACAAAATAACATTATAACTATATCTGCGACTGGTCGTCGCTGCTGGCGATGAGAGGGCTGGTTCTTTTCTGGCTCATAGGCTAAGTATAGCCATTCAGCGAGTAAACGAGTAAACGCAGCCAGCGTTCTTGGCACTATACCGCGGGGAATAGGACTGTATGATAAGTTAAAATTTTAGTTTTTGTTTTTCTCATTACGGTTATAAATATTATAATGTAAAATGGTTATAAGAAAAGTTGTAAAAATAGCATAATTCATTGAAAATCAATTGGGGACATGTATTAATTAAGTCGCTCTACGAGAATAATTGTGTTAGGAGTTTTTCTCGTAGAGCGACGCTTTTTGTCAGGCTACGTAATTTTTCGATGAAGTTTATGTTGTTAATCTGGAGGCTTAGTTAACCTGTTATACAAGGCAGGTTTTTACTTATTTTAAACCAGTGCGTGACTACAATACCACCTGGTGGTAGGTGATGATGTAACCATAGCCTAGCCACTGCTAGGCAAATTAGTCCACTACTTTGTTGTATGCATTACAACAAAGTCGAAGCAAATCGTTTGGTTTGAATGCGTGGAATATCGACGACAAATGGGTGGAGATCTGCGGACCGTCCGGTTATCCGATGGTGGAAAGGGGAGGTAGGAATTCAATCGTGTAATTCCGGCGCATACTCTCCGGCATGTATCCTATAGAATATTGAGTGGCTGGCTACTGCTATGGCTATGCGCCTGTGCTCGAGGCTGACAAGATTAGTTTCAAACAAA
This sequence comes from Parnassius orleans, assembly GCA_029286625.1. Taxonomy (NCBI): domain Eukaryota; kingdom Metazoa; phylum Arthropoda; class Insecta; order Lepidoptera; family Papilionidae; genus Parnassius; species Parnassius orleans. The sequence goes on from JAGSMP010000149.1 coordinate 721,559, forward strand.
TCAAAGTCGTTAATAAGCCTATTACCACGCCTCTCCACTGAGTGCAATGCTACTAGATGGCATTTAGACTTGTGATTTATATAGGGTAAGAAGGAACGTCAGTGAACTCCAAAGATACAGGCGGAAAGTAGAAGGCGGGGTGTGCGGGCTCCTTTTAGCGGTGAATACATAGCGTGTGTTTTGGAGGCGTTGAATTTCACAAAATTGTCATTGCTCCATTCGGAGACTGCCTGCAGTGAAAGATTCAAACGCTCAAACATAGCTTCTCTTTCGGTATTTGATCCCAAATGGCTCAAGCATTCGTCTGGTATATCTTCACAACTGTGCTGTAAGCAAATCATTATTATGTATCAGAGAGTACTGTGAAGCCCTTGCACTAGAGAGCGAGTTAATTCCTAACACGGTAAGGAAAGTATTTCTTTTTTTAAATTTGTATAATGAAAAATTGGAGTAACTTTCGTGATCTGATAACTGAAATATTCTTTAATATTTAATATTTACGAGTTACAAAAATATAACTAACGTTTATTTCATAATTGATAAATTTCATAATATTTTATACGTGGTAGAGCCATGCTGCAGCTATATTAGTAGTATAGTTTTAGCACGAAGGGGTCGGCTCGACCGGGGAAGGACCACGCTTTCACAGGATACCAGAGTAAAATAGCAGCTTCATGCTGCTGTGTTTCGTATGGTGAGTGTATAGAACCGGAGACCCTTATTACTGGTAACGAGGCATTCCATCTTAGTCCTCGCGGGTGACAACGCATCTGCATTTTGATTCTTTACTGAGGATATATGTAGATGTCTATGGGTCACAGCAACCACTTACCATCCGGTGGACTGTGTGCTCGTTTGTCACCCTATCCTTTAAAAAAAATATAAATTGGCAAAATAGTTTTAAAGTTGCCATTTCCTCTTAATCATTTTAACGTTTTAGATCTGTTAAATATGTAAAGTGACTTGAAACTCAGTGAACACATCTATTATGTTTTTGAATTTATAATTTGTGTCATGTAGAGAAGTTTAAATGGATATCGATGATGCGATATGACATATCCTATGTAAACTTTTCCTGATTTTGTGGGAATCATTTGCCGGTGGGAATCAATTCGCAAAAGCAGTTATAATTTGTCATTATGGCAATAATACTTAACGTAAAATAGGATATTAATATAAAAAAACAACGGTTTATAATCATACTGATTAAATGTACACAACAACATAATCAAATGTCCAATGTTAAAACGAAATCAACCATGGTTTTCACAACATATCATGAAATTAAATTGAAACCTGAGCATTAAATTTGATAGTTATTTTCGACAGGGGTTTTTGCCTTTGAAATAAGATCTAGTTGAAAAAAACAAATACTTATTTATCTTAGTTGTTTTACAAAACTTTAAAGGGTTTAAAGGCAATTTTAGCATATTACACCACTTTTTTAGTATGTAATTAAATTGATTAATATGTAAATCAACTATAATATTTCATTTCGATTTAAAGTTTCGATTACCGTTTATATTTTGTCATTATATGTCGATTCTACAGGGTTATTTTTCAAAGAGAAGCCAAATTTTAAACTTAAGTGCAAATTTATATACCGTTATTGCAGTTTTTGAAAATACGAGTAAATAAGGCTCCTACTTTTATTTGAAATTATCCCAAATTGAATGTGATTTATGGGCAACAAAGTTTTTGCCTACCGGTCGACCCTTACGAATGTGTGCGTGTGCAGTAAAATCAGTTAAAATAATGCATTACCACGCATTTTGAATTTAAAAGATAAAAAGGACAGAATGTTAGAATTTTTTTAATTAATTTTCTTCACCATTTGCCTATATTACTTATTCTGAACCTTCTCTGCAAATTTGGCCGGTTATTGTAAAATAACCCTGTATAGCTTTGTGAATATGGGCTACATTCATAATCTGTAAACAATAACGCCAATATAACATTATACAATTTATTTAGTTTAGATTTTTGCGTTTGTTTTTATATGTTTCAGTATTATTTTTTATTACGTAGGGTTAGGGTACATATTACTCTTAGTTTAATCCTTGACCTAACTGTAACTATGTATGTGTAACTAAACAACTGTGTGAAATTTCCCGCTATAAGAAGAAACATTACTGTTTTATATTCCGTGCGTCTGCAATATTTTATTTCTTAACAAACTGTTCTGCATTCAAGGATGAGTGGTTTTCTTCTATCGGTAATACACAATATACTACTATACACAATATACTATATACTACCAGCGCATATGCAACGATTGACAGATAGGTATATAAGATAGAGTTTGTTAGAATTGATTTTCCTTCGGAGTGAAATATAGGAAATACGTAGTTTTAGAGTTCCTCGGAAATAAGCTAAAAAGTATGTTACTATATATTATAAAACTCGATAATAGATAGCGCGTTTTAAACATTACCAATACGTTTAAAGTTCGTAATTATGAAATATTAACAGTATTTAACCAAGTTAGACCGATTATGCTTTAACAAAAACTTTTTAAAGAAGCAATAAAACATGGCAATACGTGTAGTACAGTAACAACTTTTAAGTAATTAGTTTGTGATTTAAAAACGTGAAAAACGCAGTGCTACGCGACTTAAGTATGATGACAGCTATTACATTAGTATATTCAGTTTGAGCAGTAAACGTCCAAAAGCAGAGCGTTTTAATATCATTAAACCTCAATGGGTAGTGTTAGCTCGAAAACCACAACACGATCAAAGAGCCTACTTGAATGTTGATTACAAAAAGAGTAATTAAAGATGGAAAATTTATAATAAAATAGTTATTTGTGTAATAAAATAGTTTGGAGAGAAAAGGTTTTATAAATGTTTCCGTAAATTAATTTCTTAGTTCACACTTGCTTTACGAAAAAACCTACTCTTATTTTTTACCATTTTATTCCTTAATACTGGATGAAGTTACTGAGCATTACGCATAGTAACGATTCTCGTAAACACATTAATATTTAAGTAGACATTCACCTATTTGACTTTAACCTTTACATAAAGAGGTAAGTAACTCATAAAGCACAGCGTAAAGCAACATAATTCAAAAAATAATAATTTTAAGGTTTCGTACCTCAAAAGGAAACGGGACCCATAAATATAAATTTGTTACAACCTATATATATCACTTTGTTGTCTGTCCGTTTGTCTGTCCGTCAGTCAATGGGTTGGTTCGACCGGGCTAGGACCTCGTTCTCACAGAATACCAGTGTAATATAGCAGCATAGTGCTGCCGTGTTTCGTATGGTGAGTGTAGAGAACCAGAGACTTTTTACTGGAAATGAGGCATTCCATCTTAATCTTCAGGGCTGACAACGCATTTGCAATTTTATCCTTAATCGAAGATAAATGAAGATGTCTATAAGCCACAGCACCCACTTTTCATCAGGTGGACTGTGTGGTCGTTTGTTAACCTTATTCTATAAGAAAAAATTTAAGACATTTATTATTATATATGTATATTGTATTGTAACGTTTTATGTGTCAAATACGAGTACGTCGTACGAGAGGTAAGTTTTTTTTAAAGAATAGGGTGACAAACGAGCACAGTCCACCTGATGGCAAGTGGTTACTGTGACTCATAGACATGCACATCTATCCTCAATAAAGAATCAAAATCCAGATGCATTGTCACCCGTGAGGACTAAGATCGAATGCCTCTTTTCCAGTAAAAGGGTCTTTGAAAATTGAAATTGAAGTTATATAAAGTTCTATTTAAGTATACATAGCGTGTCAAATATCATATAAAACGGCTGCGCGTTTCCTTTACAATATTAACACGAAATGTTTAAAACCCTTTTCGACCCCCTCTCTCTATCTCCAAAGCTCGCAATATTACCGGGTCGATATTTTTTAATGGGAGTGGGGTGGAACAATTTTCAAGATATGAATTTCAGAATTTTTTTATATTATTTTCTTTAAAAAAGCCATTATACAATTCTTAAAAAATATCTTAGTATGGTTTATGAATTTATTGATTTATATATTATTTTCCTTCCTTTTTTAAACAAAATTTATAACAACGTATAGGCACATTAGTACTATTATTTATTATGTGGTGTGAGATATGCATGATAGATCTCGGTCTTGGTTTTCGATAGATGGCAGTCTAACCATCTCGTTTACACCAGACGTAAAGTACGCAGAAAGGCGACGGGCACCAGCGCCATTCGCCATCATCAATCAATCGCCAAGCGTGACTATTAAGAAAAAAGCCAGAATTAGACTTTTACGGACTCATGATGAAGAAAAAGATGAGCTAGGTACTTATGAAATTGCTTGTCACAACTATTTCAAAATTACAGCGCCGATAGAAAACTCTTCGCCATCAACTATGCTCGCCAAATCGTGCTCCTACTGATTTGTATTTATTTAGTATTTTATGTTAAGAGAAAAAACTCTGATCAGGCGATGTCAGCGCCTTTCAATAAAATCATTAATTCCTCAGGATTTCAATAGCAATTCCACTAAAATGACAAAAATACAACGGAGATAATGGCCGATATATCAAATGATTAAATACGTAACTTTCATTAAAATTTAATTTTTCTGAATATATTGGCAATTTTATAATTAAGGACCTAGTCTGTATGGGTAAGGACCTAAACTTTTTAACAATATTTACAATACTTTTTCACATTTTAGCTTTTACCATCGTAATAACTTGATAACTGAGGCAATAAATTGATAAAGTTCAACCGTAAGTAGATCAATGACATGTTTTTCATTATTAGAGGTAGCATGTTTATATTTTACACATCAAAAGGCTAAGCCACCTAATAAAAATAAATTACATCGCAAATAAGATTACTAAATTTGTGGGAAAACATTTTGACCTAATTTCTTTGTGAATGTTGAGATCATCTTTATCCATATATTTTTTAATTCGAAAATTCTCATTTCATATAGAATACGTGGTAGAGCCATGTTGCAGCTATATTATGGTTGCACGAATGGGTCGGCTCGACCAGGGAAGGACCACGCTTTCACAGAAAACCAGCGTAAAATAGCAGCTTAATGCTGCTGTGTTTTGTATGGTAAGTGTAGAGAACCGGAGACCCTTTTTACTGGAATCGAGGCATTCCATCTTAGTCCTCAGGGGCGACAACGCATAGATGTAGATGTCTATGGGCCACAGCATCTACTTACACACTTCAAGTATTCGTTAACTATATTACAAAGATTAATTAACGTTTGTTATATTATGTTTCAGAAATTAAAAGATAACTTTTAAAAGAAAATAACATAGATATTATCCATTTAAGTTAGTTTTAAAATGCATGATCACGTCGAAGTAGGTATTATAAATCCGTGATTTTTTAGCTCGATGTGGCATGTCATTATTTACATCAAAAAGGTCTTGAATGTCAATAACTTTCGAACAGAGTCGAATAGATTTGTCTGTGATAAATTTCAGAAAACCAATCTGACACCGATAAATTGTCAAGTATTGTCGGAGGCAATTCACATTATCTAGAAATATCTAAGGATTTTGACACTCAATCCCTGGGTAATTTAAAGTGAAGGATTTGCAATTTATTGGTTTTTGGCTTACTGTCTGTCTATTTTTTAAGAATGTTTTGATAATTTTGCTTACATATTTATTTGACTAACAAAATACAACTATATTTGCTATAAAAAGTTTTTGTCATATAACTGACAGTTGAGGTCGTTTTATTTTTTTTATTATAAAAGGCACCCGTAATTTATATACTCGTAGTATTACCCTAATGAGTAAGAATTGATTCTCATGATCTTATTGAGTGCAAGTTATTTTTTACCATTCTCGTATATTTTCCTGGTTTTTTCTTATACCATTGGATGGTTTTAAGATCTTCTCTCATTGTACGTATGTAATCATGTTGTAACATCCCGTTAATCTTGATAAGTGTGTGAAATTTTGGCTCATCTCAAGGTCAATATCGATAAGCAACTACGCGTTACTGGTTTGGAAACAGCGGTAAACGATGTTTTCCTTTGTTACAATTTTCCTGCTTTTCGTTAAGCAGCCATTTTTTTGAAACTAATAATTTATTCATACTAGGACATTTTGTGTGCTCTGACCTTTTCTCCATCCAATAAGAGCCTAAATACAAATTTCTTAATTTGAATTGGCGTTGTTATTTTTTAGTCTTTTAAACCACTTTATTTAAATTATATCGTAGTTAAATTAAGGAATATTACTATTTAACCGAGTTCAAAAAATTTATTCGACGCGTATGTTATTTTTATATATGTTCACCGATTTCTCGGAATTGGCTGAACCATGTTAAATTATTTTTTTTATTTAATAAAATATAATTCAAGGATGTTCTCATATAAATATAAAGAAAAAATTTCATTCCTATGGGTGGAAAAATAGGGCATACAATTTTTTATTTAATCATTAAGTTACATTCTAGTTGTTACCCTGAACTTGTGATATTAAACCTAAAAACACTCAAAATAGTACAATAATTAAACTTTAAATATAAATTACGAACCGACTTTAAAACTAAAAAAATGGCACATAATAGCTTCTGAATGCAGAAGTTATAATGTGGAAATTATTTCTTTTTTGATTTTGAAGTAAGTTTGTACATTTTCTTAATTTAAGTTTAATAATTTAAAGCCAAACGTTCGTAACAATCGCCTGTAATTTTAGCAATCTGTGACATAGTTATGTCATTATAGACGGACAGCGTCAACCGCTAGTTACAAAAATATCAACATTGAAAAAACACTTTAAATTTCTTCATCTTTCAATGGTGATACGAACAATAAACAATAGATTTTAATAGTTAATGGTACAAGTGTGTTGTTCGAGTGTGGTATAGGATGTGGATGGGGATAAACTATGATTAGGGGTTTCAGGTGTTTACCTGGGGTTGAGACGCGGTTGAGGAGGTCGCGGAGGCGGCTAGCGGGCGGCGGGCGGCTCGGGCCGCAACGCGTCTACCCGCGCGTGCCTACCGAATGATACTGCGGCCGCGACCCACCTCGCGCTACGCCCGGCCTGCGCTTATCGGCCGCGCCACCACTATGCACTCAACCGCGCGATAACGATTTAAACCCTTTAAATTGACCTTTAATCAAGCCTATAAAATAATTACCTCCTAGGCTATATGCCTATCTACCTTACCTACATAGTTATGGTACGACGTAACTTTATTACTGGAGTCGATAACTAAGTTACGTAGTTCTAAATGCCATGGCGCCTTTGTATTATCCATGATTCAAGTTTGTATTAATTCACTGTAGACCTGATATTATATTATCTAACGTAAGCTAACTTTTCCCTCTTAATGAATATTGGAATCAAATTTCTAGTATTTTTATCAGATATTGTTGCAAACAAGTGTTCTAGTACAAAGATTTCACTAAAACAGATTATTGTAGCCGAAGACCGGGCCAAGTGGCGCGATGTATGTACGTAGTAAGTATAGAATCAGAAAATAGTATAAAATAATAAAAAAGCTAAAAATATAACCACAGAGGGGTAATTTAAAACAGTCACGAAGCAAATCGTTGACAGAAGTAAAACGTCACGAATTAGTTATTGAAACACAACAGGCGGGAGTCTCGCAGTCTCACTTTAGCCTATAAAGTGTCAAAGTTTGCTTAAAATAATCTTCAAAACTGAATTAGTATTCGAGTTTTTAATTGTAACGTATTATCGTACACTAATGACTGTGTTTAGAGATCAAGTTATATTCATCAAATAATATTAAAGTGACAAACGAGCTTAGAGTTATTAGATATTTACTATCGGGATACCACTCTTAGCTCGTTTCTCTCAACTTGTAGCTAAGTGGTAAGTACAGGCCTAGGACACCTCCACAAGCTTCAAACAAAGAAGAGTACAGGTGTGTTGACTCTGAGGACCAAAGTAAAATGCCTCAAAGTCTATAATTATATTGGTTAGTGGCTCTTCTTACTATTCAAACCAGATAACCTTAGTGAATGCACTGCTGCTTCGCGACAGAAATAGATAAGATAGCGGTACCTACTAAAATCAACTCTTAGAAGAGCTACCGTATTGTAAAAGTTCGCAATTATCCTGGGTTAACATTTGTTTAACGAGTGAAAATTATTGGTTATCGAGTCTCACTAGTATTACGAATCAGTAAGCTGAAGTGGCAATGGACCGGCCATATAGCTCGAAGATCCGACAACCGATGGGGAATAAAGGTTCTCGAGTAGCAGCCTAGTACCGGTAGGCGAAGTGTAGGACGGCATTCAATTCAAAAGCAGGATACAGTAATAAGAAAAGTTATATCGCCTCATAAAAAGCTTACAGTGGCGTTAAGATACCTTGCAAAAGGGAGAACATACGAATGGCTCAAATATTTTGCCATGCCACATGCCACAACTGACGCTGTCGCAGACGACCGCCATACACGCTTAGTTTTGCTTGCACAGTTAAACTGCACAGGTATATCATAATTCATATATTTTCGGGTTGTCTGTAAAAGTGTGGAAACCTGCACAATTATGCAACATACACGCTGCGGTTTACAACTGTACAGGTAAACATGTCAGGTACACCCTAGCGTGTATGGGTATCTTTATGTATGGAACTCACCCACAGTCTCTTTGAAATTCGGAAAGCATAATAGCTGTCAAATCCAAGTGACTGCGGCACGGCGTGCGAAGTTCCATTCCGTTCCATTGAAATTTGAAATATTAAAGCGAGTTAGAACAAAGGAGTTCGAAGCGGCAGTGCTTACCTTGTAATCGTAAACGGATTCAAATTTGTTTACGGGTTTCACACGGAACAATTATTTCGTTACCTACAAAATTTTCTGGATATGGCTGTGTAACCTTGTTTAATTTTTATGTCTATCAGACGACCCAACAACACAGAAAACATTCCTAGTCTGCCGTAAAACTTTAACCTTCGTGGTTATAAGTTAGTGTGAGGTTGTATTCGAGAATAATTACCCAAGGTACACATATTTTTTCAATTTAGTTTAACCAAAATTGAATGTCACTGTTAGTTCGTCTTGAAGAGTCAAATACCGTCTAAATTACAGTACTAGTTCTATGATTGTCAAACTCTACACACATTGTACATCGGCAGCCGGGGGACTTGCGAGCAGATAAATTGTATTTTCCAAGCATCATAATATATTAATTATCTTTTAAATTAGGCCTATTTAAAATATTTCCTTATTTAAAAGGATTTTATAAATTCTATTTCAATTTTTGCACCATCATTTTAAAGATTTTATCATTAAACTTTATCTCAGAAAAGATTAATTTTCTAGTTATAGCTTAATCTAAATTTAAGAACTTTAAACGTATAACCTCGATCCGTTCTACAGGAGACAGTTTTTTAATAAATATTTTTATATTTTTTGTACGTTAATCATGTTCTTAAAAATAAACATTAACGGAAGTGTCAAAATGTTTCGTATCCTTAAAAAAGGACGCGTAGCGACTCGCGAGGTCTAGGTTATAGATTGACAGGCAATCTAAAACGTATCGCTTGCTTTAGCAAAATAAAAATTGTTCCAATCCGGCTGCTAATCCCCACAGTAATAAAACACATCTTAACATGGGGTTCTCAACCTAAATGATACGTTATTGGAGATTCAATTTGATCCAAGATTATAGAAGGTCGGGGTGGATGTTGGCGTCAAATATATTGCTTAGTTCTTTTCAGTAATCTACATAACAGAAACATAATACCTATTTTAAATTTGCCATTACTATTATAGATACGTTTGTGTGTGTTACTTTTTTTAAATTATTACGGCCAAAAATATTCCTTTAAACTTAAGTGAGTGTGATGTGGCTCAGAAAGTATCCTTTAAATAAAATTCTGTCTTCGTATTGTTGTGATTACAATACTTAATACGATAACTAAAAAAAATGGAAGAGGACTGTGCATTTTTAAGTATTTATAAATTTTGTCTTAATAACACTTTACCGGCAATGCTGTTAACGTAATGTATTACCGTTCACTTCTCCGACTATACTGACGAGTATGTTAGGTTTATTTGCGACTATGTCTGAATCTCCAGTTTTCAATGATCTAACTGTATTTTGTATTTAAGTGTATTAAGTAAGAATTGTTGTATGTAATAGTCTTACTGCACTGAAATACTGGCAGTGTCAAGTTGGTTTTGCGGCCAGGGCTGGTTTTTTGTTTCACAATCGATCGGCTTATAGCGTTCAATTTTTCCACATAGATGGACTGTTGCACTAAATGCTTTTTACTGAGAATGAAGACTTTTCTTTTCCCTGGTAAATACTACACAGAACAAGTTTTAACGGTGAAGAGTATATCAAAGTCTATATGAAACATATACAGAACGCTCCTCTATTAGGATTATAATTTGTTCCAATGTGATTGAACGCAACGTTGCCAAAACGCGATACAACAACCGTTGTAAATAGCTTATCGCTGATGCTAAAAGTATCAATCAATCAATCAGTCGATCAATTCTTTATTTGATAAATTAATGTATATGATCATAATTATCAATTATTGTGCCAACACACTGACAACTTAGACATGCAAAATAATATACAATCTTATACAATGCTAAAGTATAAGATGATTATGAAATTGAAAAGGTTGCCAAAAATATTACTTAATAAAATATAAAATAATTAAGAATAAAACATTATAAAATAATACTAATTGTCTTATTAAATGTTTAATTATTTGTTATAAAATTCAGTGCCAATATTAATAAATCAGTAATTAACAATTTAATCAACAATGAACTATAATTAAACAATAATTGCAATATTTTCAATAATATTATAAAATAGTATTTTTTTATAGGATAAGGTGACAAACGATCACACAATCCACCTGATGGTAAGTGGTTGATGTGGCCCATAGACATCTACATCTATCCTCGTTTGCGAATCAAAATGCAGATGCGTTGTCACTCGTGATCACTAAGATGGAATGCATTTTTTCCAGTAAAAAGGGTCTCCGGTTCTCTACACTCACTTTTCGCACTTTTGATGCTGCTGTCCGTCGCCGGTCCAGGGATGACAGAAACTATTTTGACGAATTTGAGATAGTGATATTCCTCCACTCAAAAGGGTTAAAAATTAGACTTTTAATAAAAAGTAAAGCTCACTTCAAGGAACTAATAATAATAAAATATATTTTTTAGTTCTTTGTTTGGGTTGATGGATTGTCTTACGTCACCACACGGCTGTTGACTAGTATAGGCTAATGATAATAATTTATTTATTTATATCTTATTTTCAATAAAATTTTCAAAAAAGATTTTAATAATATTATTATTAGTTTTGCACTTGATAAAAAAGTTCAAGGCGGACTTAATACTAATAGGCATTTTTATTCATTTTTTAGTTTCTCAGTTTTGCAGTTACAGCATCATTACAGTTCGACTTTGACAATATTATACTGAAACATATAAATGTAATTACTATATAAATGTATACTTTTCTCACATTACTTATGTAGTAATTTTTCGTCGCTTATGTGAACTTTGCCTGGCTGCATTCGAAGATATTCCTTTCTTAAGAAATAATATTTAATAATTATAAAATTTCAAATCTGAGATATTATGAGTCCTAGTGTATGACACCTTAAAATTAAGTTATTTGCAACACATGGTAACCGCCTCATCGAGCGCGCACAGCTGCGGGCTGAAGCGCCTCCAGTACCTCGGGCTCGTTCAGCTAGCCACGCAACATGAGCCACACGACCATGCCGATCACTAACAAGGTCGGCTACATCAACGGGTAGTAAGAATTGACGCCGGGCTCCTTTGAATAAAGGAACCGTGTTAATTTATTTGGATTTTTTACATGTTTCCACGTTAATACACATGAGGATTCCAAAAGATGCATTGTATAAAGCTTTAATCACCAATATTATGAAAATCTATTACGATTAAATCTACCAGCAAAGATTGAATAAAACAAAAATGATTAATTTGAAGATGAAATTTTTGATTTTACAACATAAATACATGAAACAATACGCACAAATATACAACCATAAAATACATAAAAATATACATAAGTAGTTGTAAGTTTAACGCTGATATAATTTTTTATGTACATTTTATTACCTCATGCTCAGAATTTACGGTTACATTATATTCATATAGTACGGTATTGGTTATATACTGTACTTGTATATATTACTTCAACGATATGCGGTAGTTGTCTTGATGTAAATCAAACTAAGCCCCAATTGTAAACAAAATGTTTATTTTAACGAGTCATTTAATGCTTTAAAGCAGCTGGGTTTAACACCACCAAGCGTAAACAATAATATTGTCAACTACGACTACGAGTATATTCGCGTAGCTTTTATAGTCTACACACCGTAGCGCTTTATACGTAGGTACATGTGCCGTGGTATACTTTCACATGTCGACTTATGGGCTGATGCATGACGTGTTATGTTAAAAATAAAAATTAGATTTGAACTTAGAGTTGCAACTTTAATACTTCTCATTCATGAGAGAAGAATGTAATGCTTAAAGTATGGTAAAATAGTCTCTTTACAATAATTTATCTGGTTTCGATACGGAAGTATCTTTCAAGAACTTGACAACTATAAGACTAATAAACTTATTTTTTGAATTAATGCTAACACAGAAATTCACTTGTCCTAACTTTCCATATCAATACAATGCTTTACGACGTGGTTATTTGATAATCATTATAGTTTTATATAGAATGATCACTTAAAAACCAAACAACATTGAACCTAGAGTTTCTTGCCGATTCTTTTTAAAGGTTTTATTTCGAAAAGATGCGGTAGTAGATTGTGACATTCATAGGAGGTTTAAGAAAGTGTAAGTGACTTCGATTAAATGAGGAAAAATCTCAAATGCAGTGTTAGAGGGGAGAAAACACATAAACTATTTATTATGTCTGTTTTGTATATTTGTAAAATTTCGAATTTTCGATTTCGATTCGATCTCTGGAACCAGGAGTAAGTAACGCTTAAAAATGATATAGGTAACCATTTTTGATTTGACCACGTTGATTACATCTTCAACTTCTACTCATTTTCGATTATTCGTTAAAAAATGTAAAATATTTTTAGCAAATTCACAATACAACGGAATAATTAATTTAATTTTTAATTAAAATTATTTTAAAAAGTACGTTTCTAAATATATACTTGCCAAAAACATATACTAACAATATAACTTTTCCAATTACTTTTGCTTTAATTTTATTATTTGTTACTTTGGCATCGAGATATTTCTTAAATTACCTCACGGACTATTAAATTTAAATTTGTCGCATTGTTAAACAAAACGACAGTGAAGTTATTGATTATTGAGAATACTAAAAGATATTAAGCGTTTTCAAGTGAACGTAAAAGAATGCACGAGTGCGTATGATTTTCACGCTCGCACCAGACCGAAAGCGGAGATAGCTCGGAGCATTGTTCACACGAACGAGCTAGCAATGTATTTGGGACGTGGACAATAAAGTGAAAATTATACTATATCTCGAACAAGTATTAAGAAATGCGTGGAAACTAAGGTTAAAACAAAACTTTCCGTAATCAACATCATCATAAATAACCTGCAGTAGTCCATTACTGAATAGGTTGCCAAGAAGCTATCACTAAATTGAGTGACAACCTGGTAAAATATACAGAAATTCGATGGATACAGGTTGTTCAGGCCCTTGCTTATTGCATGCCTTAAGCGCAAAGCGCGTAGGTATGTTCTACTAGCGCCTAAAAATCAAGATTCCAACGTTTTGTCGCATAAAATCGTATCTAACAATCATATTGACCATATAAATTATATAAAAAGCACATTGTCAGAAAGAGAAATGATTGTTGAACTTATTAATTTTTTTAAATCGATTAATTGCTATTTTTACATAAAAAAGTCGTTTTAGTGGCTTATGGTGTAGTTTTATCAAGTCCGCATGGAGTGGTAAAACGATAACTTTTGAAAATATCAATTGTTTAACTCAATCTATTTTTTAATCTCTTCATCTATCATGTGGGAAGCCATGGAATGTAAATGGCAGTTTAATTTTGTTTTGTTTAGTTATAATAAATTTTTTCAGCTGCGTAATCTCGAAATTTTCGGTGTTTTAGCAGCCTTGTATTAATTTATTTTACTAAATACACTTTGCTCTGCCTTACTACGCCCTCGGCCGCCGTCGTGAGTGGATTGCTGTATCGTTTGCTTACAGCAGCGGTAATAGGCAGCCAAAATATCGATCGCTGTAGAAATACAAAATATTCCAAAAACCAAATTTGATACATACTTAACCAAGGTTATTATTTTTATAATCACAGATTTTTATTATAATATTTTGTCGCTAAAAGTACGTAGGATTTATATATAAATATACTTATACGTACCAGCAGGCGAAGTGTAGGACGTCCCTCCACTAGATGGAGTGACGACCTGATAAGACATGCAGGAAGTCAATGGAAGCAGGTGGCTCGTGACCGTGCTTTGTGGCATTCCTAGGAGGAGGCCGATGTTCAGCAGTGGACTTATGATACGTCTTGGACTTTATGGAGTAATCTGAAGGTGTACTTCGGTGAATGCTCTTGGAACTCCTCGAAGTGTAGAACCACGTTTGGTTAGTTATGAATAGAAATTACCTCCGGACTTGATGGAGTGACTTGAAGTTGTACTTCGGTGACTGCTACTGGAACTGAACTACAATTTACTTTTTTATTTTTTCACGATCATAATATGAGCATTATGAGTCGTGCACTTTTGGATTTTCCAAGCTTTTTTTTAAATTGAAATTTGACATAAAATGACCGGAAAATTTGAAGTATAGTAATAATTATAAGGTTTTTAGTGAAAATTGTGTGTAATTAAACTATTAAAAAAATTCCGTATAAATATATTATACGTAATTTTTTTAATGCGCTTAAGGCATGCACAATTGGATTTACCAATATTTTTAAATATAATAAAAGGTGAAAATGGATGTACAACTTCTTTTCTTACTTACTCAATTAATCATTATCATCAATAACGCACTACAAACACACCGTAGCGCGATCATACTCGTAGTTTGACCATGGCGTAATACACAAATTAGTGTAACGTTGTGGACGTAATTACATTTATTATGATAAAAATAGATGAAGTAAGTAAACCGACAGTGACACTGCTTATCTCGATGTACTCTGGTCAGCTTCATCGCAGACTTCTAAATTCTAAAGGAATAATCAATTCTATTTAAGGCCTCCTATTGGCATAGTATCTTACGTTTATGAAATAACAAAAGAAGAATATTGATGTTAATTAAAGATATTTCTCGCCACTTATATAAGTATACCTATAGAAGTAATAATAAAGTAGGTACAACCAGTTCGTGTCGTAATTGATGAAATACGTTATAGATCTGAGACGTGGTTCTTCACTGCTGGCCGTTTAAAGAAACTCAAGGTCGCTTAGTGAGCTAAGGGGAGAGATATGCTCGGAGTTTCTCTACGTTATCGATTTTGCAATAAGGATATTTTCGATCGCATCAACAGGCGGTTTCTGCTGATCGTACCATTTTCGTCCGTTGTGCACTATTTGCTAACATTCCTTAAGGCGGGATTCTCTCTCCTCTCTTAAGGTTTCTATAAATCTTATTACGTCTTTTATTCGCTGCCTGTATCTGTCACTCGTATTAATGACGTGATTGAAGTACTTAATAATGATCTTTGAAGGGTGTGCACGACAGCATCAAAGGTAGCCGTGCAGGCAACATATCACAAGTAGTGGGGGTTTTATAATATAATATTTAGTAACCAAGTTTCATATTTCATATGAAACTTGGTTACTAAATATTATGATTTATTAGTGTGGAGTGTTTTAATTAATTAATGTTTAACTGGTTTTACTAAGTACTTTGATTTGTAAATAAGAAAAATTAGTTAAGTCAGATTACCTATATTAGAAGTTATTTTATGCATCAAAATAGGATAGCTAAAGTTATAGATACTATTAAGTGTTTATTTCTTTGTTTACCTTTGATTATGTTTTATGGTAGCGTAATTGATAAGCGATAAAGAAAATAGCGTAAGATATGATGTAGACAAAGATGTTACGTAGCTAAAATAGTAAAAACCCGGATTATAGACTCATAAATATATATGTAAATAAAGTGTTATGTTTTCTTGTGTTTTATTGAAAAAAAATGGGAATAATGTTTTTTAGAATAATTAAGTCATAGGTTAAGGTCATATCCATATTCATAATCATGTATGTGTACGCTCCACTGAGGACTGCGTTGCGCAAGCAAGCTAGGGCGCGATTAAATATTTTATCTATGAAATTGCCGTTTATTATGAAATAAGTTAACGTAATTTTATTTCAATATTTTTTATTTCTTTTAATGAAAGTAATCACCCATGCAATCGATGCATCTTTGCTAACGTAGTGGCATTTTATTGATGCCCTTCTTGAAGAAATCAGCTGGTCGGGAGGCAACAAATTCTTCAAAGGCATTTTGTACTGCCTCTCGGATGTTGCTATTTTTCCTCCCAAAAAGCTATCAAAATTCTGGAAAAAGTAGAAGTCTGTAGGCGCAAGGTCTGGCGAGTAGGGCGGATGACGGAGAGCTTCCAACTCCAGCTCTTCTAACTTGGGGATCGTCTGAAGTGCAGTATGAGGTCGCGCGTTGTCGTGCAGGAGCAACGGGGATGAGCGATTGACCAAAGCTGGTTGGAGACGTGCGAGCTTCTCCATCATTGTGTTCAGTTTTTTACAGTGCATATCTGCAGTAACGCTCATCCCGTTTGGTAAGAAGCTGTGATGAAACACACCGGCGCTAGACCACCAAAGAGTGACCATCACTTTTCTAGGGGTAAGTTTTCGTTTAGAGCATTGTTTAGGTGCTGAACCAGGATCCAACCAACTTGCTGAGCGCTTCCGATTGTTAAACAGAATCCATTTTTCGTCACAGGTAACAATGCGGTTCAAAATTCCTTCGTTTGTGTGCCTGTTGAGCAGTGCAAGTCGCGTCTCGATCACGTCTCGCACTGGCCGTCATTTAATTCGTGGGGCACCCATTTGTCAAGCTTTTTTACCTTGCCAATTTGACGCAAATGGACCAATATTGTTTTTTGATGCTAACGTCGAAAGCTACTGCTAATTCAGCCGTAGATTAAGTATCATCAGCTTCTACAATCGCCTTTAATTCGTCATTGTTGACTAAAGTTTTCGGATGACCACGGGGTTCATTTTTCAGGTCGAAATTTCCAGAACGGAAGCGGGAAAACCAATAACAGTTTGTAGTATTCGCTCCGTAAACGTCGTCGATGTTGCGTGTCGCTTGTGCCGCGTTGCTGCCACGATGGTACTCTTATTCCATATTTACTCGAATCTTTAACGTATCCATGATGACGAAAAAGATTCAAATGCGATGAAAACATAACGCTCATCAATAAATAAATGACAAGTTTTGAAAAAAGAATTTCATGATTTTAAAATAAAACTAATTTGAAATTAGTATTCTTACCCAAACTAAAATTATTTTGATTTGAATTGATCAGTACTGCAGAACGGCAATTTTATATGTAAAGACTTATTAGTAGTGAAGCGGGGAGCAAGGTAGTATTTCCAGGACGCTCCCGAATTTGTGCTATCATTTCTAAACCGAGCGGCGCCGGGTGCGCACGTATGTATTAATGTAAGTAGCATAATGTAAGCTAAGACCTAGACATAAGGAAAATATATATACATTAAAGATTTTCTATAAAATAACGAATGATAGCCAGAGGGGTGAGACAGAGAAGTTTCCAGAAATTTGCTTAAAAAAACATATAAATATTGCGCCCACTGGCTGGGGATTTATTCAACGTTCGGGCCTTACCAGAAAAAGGAAGAACAAAATCAATATCAAAAGGAAACTCTGCCCTGCTGTTTTTATTCGTCCTGAAAACCCTAGACAATCTATCTACAACAAAGTTTGAAAAATGAGCACACAGTCCACCTGATGGTAGTGGATGCTGTGGCTCATAGACATGTACATTTACTCTCAATTAAGAATCAAAATGCAGATGCGTTGTCACCGCTGAGGACTAAGATGGAATGCCTTGTTTCGAGTAAAAATGGTCTCCGGTTCTCTACACTCACTATACGAAACACAGTAGCATTAAACTACTATTTAACGCAGGTATTCTATACTTCCCTGGTCCAGCCCACCCATTCGTGCTACAACCATAATATAGCTGCAGCATGGCTCTACCACGTATATATATTAATCGTATATCAGATTGGTCAAACAAATTTGGTGAATCCACAAAGTGTAAGGCAATTATAGGTAGTCCCAGTAGCTTATCAAAGTTTATAACAACATTACTGTCCCCTAATCAACTACACTCAGAGACCTTGGACTGATTATTGGCAATCAGTTAACGACCAAATAACTGAAGTCAGTAAACAAGTTATAAACACTCAGCGCTACTTGTATCGTCTCAAGAATTTCCTCCTGACAGGTACAAATAAATGCTAATACAAACATTAGTATTACCTATAAATAATTACGCAGACGTCTGTTGTACTGATGGTTCCTAAGAACTTCTAAACAAAATACATCGTTTTCCCAATAATTGCATACGTTTTATTTTTGGTTTAAGCAAATATGATCGCATTTCCTCTTTTCGTTCTCAGCATAAATGCTCAACTCTCCACTATTGTAAGTCTTTCAGAATATTTTGCACGCTGTTCCTTGTCTTTTGAAATGTAAATTTTTATATCAGGGTGACCCCGCAATCGTTGTCTTCGTTCTGCGCACATAGGCATGTTGTCCCCTGTTTAACCGACTTCAAAAAGGAGGAGGCTCTCAATTCGAGTGTGTTTTTTTTGTATGCATGTTACGCGATATCTATATCAATTGTGAATCGAATTGGATGATTCCTTTTTTATTAAATAGATTATACTACAAGGGTGGTCCCATATAAATTCGGCCACGACTTGATCTAAGGTCTGTGGCGTAGTAACTAGTTTCTGTCTACTTAGCCACATTAAAACGTTGCAGGAGTAGTTTGTGGAATTCCATATGATTTCAGCACTTATTTACTACTAGCTTTTTACCCGCGGCTTCGCTCGCATGGTCATCAATTTAGAAACATCATTAAATGCTATTCCGTGGCAAATTTAGCATAATTCGTTCACTTTTAGAGTCACTTCGGTGTTTGTCTCTATGTCAGTTTGTTAAAGATTTTTTTTGAATTCCCAAAGGCTATTGGACCTAGATGAGTGATATTTGGCATATATATAATATGCTACAGGAACACGTGAATAAATAAGTTTTTCAGAATTGCGTTAATATTATAGGTCTAGAAATATCTACAATTTTTTATATTGAACGTGTCTTCCGATTTATCCATAAGAAAGATAAATTGTCTTGGAATCAAAATTTATTATTATTATTTACTTTTTACATTCATTCATAATTAAAGTTAATTTAGTTTTAACAAAATAATGATGATTTCATGATCTTATATTTGATATTTGATTCATATCATTGGTCCCATTTTATATTGATTGGCACCATAAAATAGATTCTGATATTTTTTCTACGTTCGAGTTGACTTCAAAATTTCATAAATGCAGTTCTATAATGATGAATATTACACACATGTAATAAACAAATTTTAATAAACATTTTAAGTTTTATTTAACCGGGTTGTACAAAACACATATTTCGAAGAAACTTCCATAAAAATTTGCGTAAAAGAACATATTGCTGATGTAAAGCACCGACGCTCCGGGAAGTCTGAAGTATCTCAACATGTTCAGTATCATCCCAACCATTATATCAGATCTGATAGACAACAAATCCTCGCAGTAGAACACCGAGGATGATTCGCGAGGCTATTGAAATTAAAAACATCCTAACTTCAATGGAGAAGATGGCTGGGTGCTACCATCTACTTGGGATCCCATAATTAATAAAATTAAATCCAAACCCAAGCATACTACTGCAAGACTTCAAGATACTGTAAGCTAGTCCTGCGTAGATCGGACCAAACATTATTAGTTAAAAGTTGATTGTAGTCTTCGTAAATGATGTCCACGACTTTTTTAACTACTCAGACATTTAGGTTTGCCCACGAAGTTATTCTTCACTACTTCACCGGGTACGTGGTAAGTCAGCACTTAAAATTTCCCATTCATTCCATTTCCAGATTCATTTGTCCTCAAAGGACTCGTACACGTTTTGCTCCCGTGCCATGATGAAATCTCACGGCGAGCTACGCGGCTCTAGTATTTGTTTGAATAAAATTCATAAAAACTGAAACGAAGCTTTTGTACGATTGTTGACCATATCTATGTAGTAATTAAAAACCCAACGATGCCTCGAACTATTCCATGAAATAAAGATAAAATCTCACAGTGCACTTAACTTTCACATATTTACATCAAATAACGTGATAATATATGAAGTTGGTAAAATGAAACCTATGCCGGCAGACACCCAATATATTCAACTAAAGAGCTTCCCTCTTAATCTGTTTTGTGTACACAGTACTGGATACTGTGCACACAAAACACACGTGTTGTGTATAACATTGTTGTTAGCCATTTTGCCAAACGTGGTAATTGTGGTAAATCATCCCGATAATGGCCACTGATCTAGATATTTTTAAGTGTGACAATTTTTGATGCTGAATTATTTTAGGTTAGGTTAGTTACTTATCATTAGTTTATTTAGGAGAAAGTAGAGGGCACTATATTATTACATTAAAACTATGGAAGTCAAAACTGTACTATCTAGTAATATCAGCTATAGAAGGTTGGGGTGCGACTGACTCATTCATCAGGGATAATGTAGGATTCTAATGGTGAAAGAATTTTTCAAATCGGTCCAGTAGTTTCGGAGCCTATTCAATTCAAACAAACAAACAAATCTTTCCTCTTTATAATATTAGTGTAGACTAAAGGCAAAACATAGGCTTTTTTTTCATTTGATGATAGATGGCGCTGTTTTGATAATTAAAACGTATATCGTCAGCGGAGTTTCAAATTGTTATGCAAAGGTTAAAACTAATTTTAAACTTTACAAATATGATATTTATTAGAAAAAACACCCGTCATTCCGCCTATTAACTAACATAATCATATATAATAGAAAATTAACATCTAAAGGAAGAAAACCTAACCTTCTTTTTTAAGTTGCGTAATCGGATAAAAAGTAGTCTATAAGTTGCCCCGGGTTATTACCTACCTACATATAAAATTTAATGGAAATCAGTTCAGTAGTTTTTGCGTGAATCGGTAATACATAGACAGACAGACAGACAAAAATTCTAAAACCACTAATTTGGCTTCAGTACCCTTTATTTAGTCCCATGGACTTGTTTTTTCAAGAGTATATTAGAATTACAGACACGACATTTCTACAGATTTATTATATGTAAAGATAAACGCCGTCCTTATTATTTTCCTTATGTACAGATGCTTACACGTTCAATTCTAATATCGTTATTATTCCTAACAATAGAGGATAATATAACGATGACACCCCATGGCCTTATAGCTTAAGTTAGAACAGAAAGTGCAATGGGGCTTACATGTTGTATACTGGGGTCACGCTGTGTTAGAACTTCGTACTTTGCAACGTTTATCACGTAGTAGGTATGATAAATTTATCGTAATTTA
This sequence comes from Parnassius orleans, assembly GCA_029286625.1. NCBI lineage: Eukaryota > Metazoa > Arthropoda > Insecta > Lepidoptera > Papilionidae > Parnassius > Parnassius orleans. Next base: position 743,175 of record JAGSMP010000149.1, read on the forward strand.
AGCATATTAATAATTCGAGATTTATTTTTGTGTAAAAATAAAATAACAGCAAAGAACTCTTACGTTGTAAAACTGTTCACGTTCCAGCAATGTTTTGTATAAGTAATTTTCACCAAACTACACTTATTGTACTACATAGTCTTTGTTGTGTTATTTAATATTACAATACTAGCATCCCGCCTCGCCTGGGTGTGTTTATTAATGTGGTGTTATTTAGATTTAGAATCAGAGACCATTTATTAATAAATTTTTCGTATTTTTAAAATAAAATCTTCTAGTTCGTCAAATAATTTTTTACGTGGTAGAGCCATGCTGCTGCTTTATTAGTAGTATAGTTGTAGCACGAATGGGTCGGCTCGACCGGGGAAGGACCACGCTCTCACAGAATACCAGCGTAAAATAGCAGCTTAATACTGCTGTGTTTCGTATGGTGAGTGTAGAGAACCGGAGACCCTGTTTACTGGAAAAGGGTCATTCCATCTTAATACTTACGGGTGACAACGCATCTGCATTTTGATTATTTATTGAGAATAGATGTAGATGTCTATGGGTCACAGCAACCACTTACCATCAGGTGGACTGTGTGCTCGTTTTTCACCCTATCCTATAAAAAATATAGCCCAGATCCCTCCTAGCAATGCTCTCTATCTGTTCGTAAAGTGTCATCACAATCTGTTAAGCTATTCCGAAGACAGACAGTCAGAAAAAATTAAAAGAGGTTGTTTATGTCTTACCAGCATGCAAATAACGCCCTGAGATTAACACGAACCAGTTATTTCGATATTACAGACAGAAAATTTAATTTTATTTATATTTAAATCAAACTAGTTTTACGAATTTTATCGCGTATATTAACATTTATTATATATTCCCGACGTTTCGAGCACTTTACAGCACTCATGGGCACCCTGGTGCGTAGATCGGAACAAAAATTAATAACTTTAATCTGGAGGTAGCCGTGGTTAACTATGACATTGGGACGTCAAACACCTCGGTCGCGATAAAATCCGTAAAAACTAGTTTGATTTAAATGTGTAGTGTTCGCGTAAATATAAGAAATCATTTTATTTATATGTATAGATTATAAGGTGAGAAATTGTGTGATGAGATAAAACTATGGTTTGTAAGAAATAGTTGTGACCAGGATTAGGAGAGGAATGCTTCGGGAATTTGGTCATATAGAATGAATGAATGTGGAAGCAGTAGCAATACAAATTTATGTTGCAGAAGTGAGTGGCAGAGTAGAATAGAATAGAATATAGGTAACGATTTTTATTCAGTATAGATTATTACATAATACTTATCGAAAGTCATTTTTTTATTTACCGCTGTTTCGGAAAATACCTCTGTCCTGGGAAGAAGCAGCAAGAAACCCAGCAGGTTTTTTTAAACATATTTCACTTTACAATAATTTTGTAAAAATTTTAAATGAATTTTAATAAAACCAGCATCGTGCCGATCACCTCATTCCCAGGGTTATTTTCATTCATGTATTCCTTGATATTATAATAACCCTTTTTGTAAAATTTTCTTTAATAAAACTTTTAAACTTGTTTATTGACAAACTTTGAACATTTTCTGGGATTTTGTTGTAAAAGCGTATGCATTGCCCCATAAATGAATTACTAATTACATAAAGTCCCAGGCGGAATTTTATCGACTAAATTGGCAATATATTGAAGATAGGCTAAATTAGAGTAACCGTAACCGACGAGCATATATGCTTTGGTATATGATCGTGAAAGAGACGAGAGAGGTGTGTCAAGATCGGGCCAAATGAAAGTTCGTAGCCTCTGCCTATCCCTCTGGATGATAAGCGTACAATATTATATTATGATATACGCATTAGTTAAGTTATGCCAAATAATTAATTTACTACATCTGTTACATAAACGATAATAATGTACATAATTTATTTAAATTAATTGCAATAAGGGCTATTACTTTGTGCTTGCTTTGCTCCGGAGATTATTGGCGCAGTAACACTTTTTATGCCAATTAAACGAAGTGTTTAATTGAATGAAATTATTGGCCTCGTACCGGTAAGCAAAGTGTAGGGCGGCCCTAGATGGAGTGACGACCTGGTAAGACATGCAGGAAGTCGATAGTTGCAGGTGGCTCAGGTCCGTGCTTTGTGGCATTCCTTGGGCGAGGCCTATGTTCAGCAGTGGACTAATGAAGGGCTGTGATATTGATGATGATGATTGACAAATCTATATAAAAGAGTCTACGACCATTAACATCTAATCTACATCATCATCAATTAAGCTTATGTCCACTGATGGTCCATTGATATAGTTGTCATATTGTCATACATAGTCATAGACTTAGAATATACTCGCCAGTATATTCTAAGTCTATGTATATACCTATATCAAGGTTTGTTTGGTTGATTAAATAATCCGTGACAATTTTTACCTGTCGCAACGGCCGTTATTTGATAATAAAATGTAAATAGTATAGTAGCGCTTTTATTTGACTAATGACAATATTTTTATTATTAAATCATAGATTATAAAGAACTAACGAAAGAATGACGTTGTTTTACACGTTTATTTGACTTTAATCAGACGTTAAGACGCTAAACTTCGTATATAAAACAGACATCATCTTGAAAAGAAAAGAAGAGGTTATTTTTTTCTTGGTAAGTTTACTTGCCTTTGTAAAATGTTATTCCAGCGAGTACAAGATTAATGTAAGCGTAATCTCTTTAAGAAATATTACGCTCAGACTAAGCCCACCTATTCGTATAGGAAATTTTACTGCTAAAGCGATTTTAAGTGGCAATACAATTAATTGCGTATTCCATAATGATAGGCTTTTGTTAAGAATCAATCTTAGAATAGCTTTCCCATTTGAGAATAGATTTAAATGCAGTAATATCAGACCAAAACTATTTATATCACGATGGATGATTCTAAAGTAGTAAGTAATGCGGTTACTATATTAAAGATAATATTAGTATTATTAAATATTAAGCAATAGCAGGGTAGTTAATGAATTGATAAGTGCTCAGCCTATAAATTATATATATATATACGTATATATTCCTGAAAGACGTTGTTCTATTCAATTTCCGCTTAAATCCCTTGAGATTATTTAACAAAAGAATGGAATAAGTAAACGTTTCTAAACTCTTTTAGTTACTCAAATAAATTCAACAGTTACATTGGGCCACTTTTATTACTTCGTATAACTTTACTTCAAACGTTAATTAATTATTCAGTGAAACCCTATAAACGTCCCACTACTAAGCACAGGTTTCCTTTTATTCATTAAAGGATTTCATTTATGAAAACGTTATGGCGCAATTAACCGCTGAGTTGCCCCAGTTCGTGTTGGCGAAATTAACATGACTTCGAAATATTTTTATTTCTCAGATATGCAGGTGCTTTCACGATTTTGCCCGTAGCACGTAGTAAATCAGCACTTAAAATCGCAATTAACAATTTTATTGGTGTCGGCGGTGGTCCCGGGTTGCTTGAAATTTAGCTAAGACCCTGAGTTCATTTAAAGTGCTGAGGCCATTTAAATTGTACTTCTATTAAAAACATGTATATCTTCTTGTTATGTTTAGTTTGGAAATGGGCGTTTCTCAATGATTTGAAAAATCGCAGCGTTTGACAAGCAGATTGGCGATCACAGTTCTAGATGATTCACGTTTGGGTACATTTCGTCTGTTGTAAACGAGATGGCGTTATCGGCATCAATCATGAGGTCCGGTATTTCAGTAGTTTAGAAGGGTGATGACGGATGGATGGATATCCTTACGCCTCCACCGCATGGTACATATGACTTTTACAAACTGATGTTTTAGTATCTTCTTCTTCTTTATCAGCTTGTGAATGTTCACTGCCGGACAAGGGCTACTCCTTGTAGGGATTTACCATAATCGTCACGCTTCGCTGGTTTATTGACGAGTGCAGTACTCTCAGTAGTATTAAAAGTGCGAGACGTTTAGTAAAACATCTCGCACTTTTAATGTTGTTACCCGTTACCGTTCTGGGTATTTTTCGTCAGACCTAAAATAGATGGTTATACCGAAATCTGTCGGTAGCCTTATGATCTTCCTGATTTTTCCATAGTTGCCTCTCACCGGACCTATAGGTAAATTAATTCTCTTACGCCGCCACCAGACGGCAATGTCACGGCAAATTCAATGTCACAAAATAATTGACATACCTATTTAGAATTAATATATAAAATTCATATTTATAAATGATAATATATTTAGCACAAATAACACAGGTAAGATAAATAAATCGCATAAATTGTGTACTAATTAAAATACAGCACAAAACTGAGTTTTTATTTATACTTGAATGTTGTTTAGGACATAAATAATAATAAAAATGCTAAATATTGCGAACTTGCTCGTTTGTTGGAAAGAGCTTGAAGCAAAATAAACGACATTTTCGTAGGATGGCTAGCATCGAGTAAAATCAAAAAGCGAAATTGGATTACATTGTTAAAATTAAAACCTAAGGAAATGTCAATGATAAAAATATTCACACGACGTGTAAGTTATATAAGTTTTACAGATAGGAAATATTCTGGAAAATATAGAACGCAAGAAAATGTTTTTCTCAAAAAGACGAAGGAACATATCATGCACGTCTGGAAAATTTTATAGATACTTTAATAATATACAACTAACAAAATATAAATTGTATATACTTATGAGTAATATAGTATATAAAAATAAAATAGCTAACATGAAGTTCTGCCTGATATACAAATAAGTATAGGCAGACGATATTTTCTTATCTGCCCATATAAAGCATTTACTTACATTAAACTAACGCAGCGAATATAAATTCAATTGAAATTATTTCTACATTTACTATCCGTGGAAAAATAAATAGAGCAGTATGAAGAATAGAGAACAATTACAGTTCAACGTTTTAATGATTACACGATGTCGCATACCTTTGTTATCGTTAAGGTAAATTTACTTTATTTACCCATTACGCTTTAATCTTCAAGTTGTTGTTTCCCTGCAGGGAAAAATAAACTTAGCTTGGAACTAGTTTTGAATACATGAAGTCAATTTGCAACATTTTAAGTTTTAAGTCTGATATTGTTTATCAAACTCGCAAACTTTTCGTTTTTTACGTTGCTGTGATGGATACTAAAGCTGAACGCACAATTGTCCGCGCCGTACGCACCGAATTTTATAACATGCGGTAAGTATCCGAATATTGAAGGACGCATGCTGATGACGTCTTATAACGCGGCGCGTTCAGCGCGTGCTGATACTTAGTGTTGTCTAATGTTGCCAACGTAGTGGATTTTCCACTAAAACTGGTGGTTTCGACTTACGTGATAATTTTTGTATTTTTATAACTTTTAATTAATTCGTAATTAATTAATTCAAATTAATACATAATTTAATAAAAATTAATACATCATTTAAAATTTTTTTTTTGTATCGATTATCAATATGAATACTTAGTGATAAATTATTTAAATACTGCACTAAAAGAAAATTGATTGTTAATTTTATTTCAAAAACCCAGTTATACCTGATTACTTAATTATCAACAAAAATACTTACCTCAAACATACAACAAGTCTTTTTTCTGATTCAATTGGCCTTCTAAATCTTGAGTTTTCTATAGAAAGATATGGTTTTAGTATTAGTAGCAATTCTTGAAATTTCTTGTATGTTAAATGCAAATATCTAATAAATCGTTCATCATCATCTAATAAGTCTTTAAATAAAGTATATCTCCTTCATATTCTCCATACAATTGCCTTTTTAAATTAATATTATGAATCCAGAATCTTCTTTTTCTTCGAATTTTATTTTCTTCTTCCTCTGACAATAAGCAAGCTATTACTATATTTCTTTCCATAGTGATTTCGAGCGATCAATTTCACTGTACCGTTTCACACCAGTGGTTGGAAAAACTACAAAAGTTGTTGGTAATACAAAAGATTTGCGTTCGGTGCGGACGGTGCGTACGGGTAAATGTGCGAGGCCATCAGTAAAGCTCGGCGCGTGTGGCGCGTACGACGCGTACGGTTCGGACAAACGTGCGTTCAGCTTTACTCCTACATAACATACGTTTTAGTTCTTCTCTTGACATATTTTGGTAAATCGTCAACATTATCTATCTACTTAGAATACCTTTAAATATAATATCTATTTACTATTTATAACTATTATAGCCGTTATCGCTAGAGGTCCACTACTGAGTATAGGCCTCCTCCTTAGATTGCCTCATAGAGGGATATTTGCTATAGTTGCCACGCTTGGCCAATGGGTTTTCAGCCGCAGTTCTTATTTTTAGTCGTTATTAGAAAGACGCTGCTGCCCATTTCCTGATTTGACACCCACGGATGATATGGGGTAGTGGATATTCTTAAACCGCCACTATACGGTATTATACTATTATACCCATTTATATATTAATTAAATGATGGTTTCTCTTTTTTTAAGCTTGCCATTTTGTTTCCATATTTAAATTATGTGCGTGTTACTAGTGATGACATGTGGACTGAAATGAGATCCTTCACTCCAGGCAATATGAGGAAGTTTAAGATCAGGGAATATTGTACACTCTAGCGAGAGCTTAAGATAGCCCAGCGATCCTAGGAGACGGTTATGCTCGGAGTTTCTCTGCACGATAGAATGTCTAACGATTACGCTTTAGAAGTAGAACCAAAGTAACCGATATAGCCCAAGGAAGAGGCCTGTTTTCAGCAGTGGACTTTTGAAGTTACAGCTCTTCACAATGATGACTGTGATTTAAATTCTATTATGTACAATAAAGAAGTATATATATGATTTTTTAATCTTATATACATGGTAGAGCCACGCTGCAGCTATATTATGGTTGTAGCACCGGGGTAGGACCACGTTCTCACAGAATACCAGCGTAAAATAGCAGCTTAATGCTGCTGTGCTTCGTATGGTGAGTGTAGAGAAAACGAGACCTTTCATGTTAGTCCTCAGGGGTGACAACGCATCTGCATTTTGATTCTTAATCCAGAATATATGTAGATGTCTTTGGGCCACAGCATCCACTTACCATTAGGTAAACTGTGTGCTCGTTAGTAACCCTTATACTATAAAAATATATATCGAATTGACCTTACCAATTGTCGAGATGTTTCAAGTTTCTCTTAATTATCATAAAATTTATTCTGAGCTTCTGATGTATTTATATAAATGTATCTATAAAATTTTACGAAATTAAATTACTTCAATTATTATTTTCAAAAGTTTAGATAAATATCATTATAATTACACCTAAATAACGGTGCCCGTTTACAATATTGTTATTTATATAAACTCGATACAAGATAACAAAAGCTTCGCAGCTAGACAGAAATGATATCAGGTTAATTACAACAAGAAATAAGAAAATTGTTTTATAAACGCAAGACCCTTTTTTTAAATAAAAATAAAATGTGGTTAAAGCAGAAGATAGATTCTGAAGAAAAATGTTACAGTAAGGTAAATAGCAGCTTAATGCTGCTGTGTTTCGTATGCTGAGTGTAGAGAACCGGAGACCCTTTTTACTGGAAAAGAGGCATTCTATCTTGGTCCTCACGGCTGACAACGCATCTGCATTTAAATACGCAAACGAAGATAGATGTAGATGTCTATGGGCCACAGCAACCACTTACCATCAGGTGGACTGAATGTGTTCGTTTGTCACCCTTATTCTATAAAAAAAGGTAAATTTACATCGAAAATACATGAATGCACAATTTGAGGAACTTACATTGCCATCGCGAATCTTTCTTTGTTTCTTTTTTTTATATGCATAAATTAAGCATCGCAAACAATTTTCCGTGCGATTTCGAACCCTCGGCCTTGGAGTGCGACCAAACGCTTAGTCACTGTGCTAGGGAACCGCTATCTTAATGATCTGCGTATTAATCTATTCGTTTAATCTCGGTTCTTTCCTAGAACATGCAATCATCAGTTCTTAATATAACCTTCTACACTTCTACCTTTTATTAAAGTCATTTATATATATATATTATTCAAGAAATTAATAAAGCGTTTTATTTTTGTGTAAAGTTGTGAAGTCCAATTGCTATTAACTAAATTTAAAACAATATTCATCCACATAATTAAACATTCAACATCTTTGTGAGTGGAATTGAGATGAAATCTTTTTTTGTGACTCATTTATAAATAAAATATCAACATTTCATAATTCTATAAAGATATCCGAAGAATACAATTTACCTAGAAGAAATCAGTTTCAACGATAAGATTTTACTACCTTTTAACATAAGTTTAGTATTAATTTCTTTATGAAAATTTAATTAAGCAATAAATTATTTTCTATCTATTTATTTATTGATTAGTGAGTGAAAACAAGTTGTAGTATATACTAGCTTACACGGGATGAATAGACAAAGCATTACTCCATGAATGTATAATTTAAACGAGTATCTTATGCGATACTAACTTATAAGCTTCAGGGGTAATTTCAATAATGCGGACAGAAACTTCAACAAGGTCTTAAAGTTTGATACTCTCCTAGTATTTGCAGGCAGAATTTACTATAATAAGTCCAAATACTCATTATAAATTACATCTGATAAACAGTGTAAAGTAAACGTAACAATTTAATATTATTTATTTGATCAGAGAGAGGCAAGCCCTAATGTTGGATATTACGTGCGTAGACACTATAGTAGGGAACTCTCATCTCAAGGGTACCTCGTTAAAAGTCGGGGCAACATTATAGCACACCTTTATTCATGTGATTGTAGGCAGCGGAATTGAAATGGCGCAAGTACTATTACGAGTCTCTGAGTGATGACTACATATTTGTGTCATTTAGTTGTCACAACTTTCTAAAGGGACTGTATCCGCAACTTGTCGTCGCTGCTGATAACAAGATGGTTGATAACGTAATAAAAAAAAATTGTTATAATAAATTTTATTAATTATTACATAATAGAACATCTTTATATAAAAAATTAAAAAAATCAGTAAATATACCTATGACGTGACGAATAACGAATATTTTCCTTGGGAAGAACATAATATACAACTTTGATTAAAGAAATGTCAGTCAATCTTTTTCTTATAAAGGTTCTTCTTTCTTTTTTATGTTCTGTTTAGAGACATTTAAATATGAACTGCGCTATCGTAGCATATGTTTTTGTGATATACGAGTATAGGTTAAGTAGTTTAGGGTACACAAAAGGTCCATAAGGCTTTTAAATATGTTTTATATCGTGGCTTAAATTTTCAAAGGTCGACGTTAGCCTGTAGAAATTTACCGTTGGACATAGGCCTCTCACAAGTTCAAAGGATTTTCCATAATTGCCACGTTTGGCAGATTGGCGCACACAGTAGTTTACACCTCGCAACTTAAAACTTGGTGTGGGATATCTGAGTTTACCATTATTTTTTAGATATTTATAATTACTCCACATTATGTTCAACGCTATAAGATTTTTCTTATTTTTTACTAAGTTGACTTCGAAGATATCTACAGATAGTGTGAAAGATCTTATAAGCTGTAACGTCTAATTAATAAAATGAAATGTAAATCGGTATAGATTAATTTTGACTGTAACTTCCTATGTACGATCTATGTGTAACGTATCAGTATATTGAATAAAACTACTTTTACGGATTTTATCGCGTTTAATACCACTTATTTTTAATTCCTGACGTTTCGGGTGCTTTGCAGCACCCATGGTCACGGGGGACTGAGGTGATTGACGTCCCAATGTCAGAGTTAACTCGAAGTACCTTCAGCTTTTTAATTATTAATTTTGGTCCGATCTACACAGAAAGAACTTAATGTGTATTAAAGTCTTGCAGTGGTATGCTTGGTTTGATTATTATTGCTTTTTTCCTATACATAGATATAGTCATCCGAAATCCTAACAACACCATAGGTCACACTGTGTATAGGAAAAAGACCCATACTAACCGATAATTAAACAGTAAATCTCACCATCATCCTTCACAGTAAGCTACTGTAGGCAAATCTTTGTTACAGAGAGCACGAGGGATCTGTGACAGCAAATACCTGGTCGCCGAGCTTCAGCAGGTCAACCAGGTTTTGCACGACAACGAGCTTTGGGTCCCACGCCTTTGTCACAGTGACCGAGTGAAGCCGACCACAGTCGAGCGTGTGTCTGCTGTACTACCATATGTCAGACGTGTCACAGATAAGATTGGCTATATTTTGAAACGAGCTTTTATTAGAACATTCTACAAACAGCCGAAGAAGATAAGTCAGTTCTTACCATCCGTCAAGTGTAATATCCTACAAGATGCAGGAGTGTACAAGCTTGATTGTGAATGTGGTCTCTCTTATGTATAGGGCAAAAAAGAGCAAAACCCGCGTAAAGGAACATGTAGCTGACGTGAAACACCAACGCTCTGGGAAGTCTGCAGTTTGTGATCATATCCTAGACGGCTCTCGCTATTACATCAGATTTGATAGACCATAAATCCTCGCGAAAGAACATGAATTCCTACCAAGGATGATACGTGAGGCTTTTTTATCAGGTCGTTACTCAATCTAATGGGGCTGGGCCAACTACGCTTGAGAGCACGAGACTGCCACTCGAAAACCCTTCTTCCCCACCAACTGTTGGTTTTTCGAGGTAAGTGGTCGGCCCATTGCCACTTCAGATTACTGATCCGCTGGACATGTTATTTACTCTTGTTTTTCTGTAGATATCCTTGTTATGAATTTTATCATGCAGAGAAACTGCAAGCATAGCCCTATCTTGAAGTGACTTTGAGCTTCTTCATACAGCCAGCAGTGGAGGAACAGGTTTCGGTTCTGTAAGTTATCACTGACAACACACTGGTTATTCACTTTTGTTTTAAGACTGAGGTACTATGTACTATGGTGTCGAGAACACAGCGCTAAAACTTATTATTTCATATTTAAGTAACAGAATGCAGAAAGTTATTATCAATTTTTTTTTATAGTATAGGGTGACAAACGAGCACACAGTCCACCTGATGTTAAGTGGGTACTGTGGCCCATAGACATCTACATTTATCCTCAATTAAGAATCAAAATGCAGATGCGTTGTCACCCGTGAGGACTAAGATGGAATGCCTCGTTTCCAGTAAAAAGGGTCTCCGGTTCTCTACACTCACCATACGAAACACAGCAGCATTAAGCTGCTATTTTACGTTGGTATTTTGTGAAAGCGTGGTCCTACCCCGGTCGAGCCGACTCATTCGTGCTACAACCATAATTTAGTTGCAGCGTGGATCTACCACGTAAAAAATGTATATATTAAATGGTAAAAGTTCTTCCGGGTCACCTGTACTAATGGGTGTCCCTCAGGGCTCGATTCTCAGCCCATTCCTATTTCTAGTGTATATTAATGACTTACCATCCCTTGTAGGGGATAATCATGATATAGTATTATATGCTGATGATACTTCCTTGATTTTTAAACTTAAGCGTCAATCATTTAAATGTGACGAAGTGAATAATGCTATATCAAAATTAGTGCATTAGTTTAACGTTAATAATCTACATTTAAACGGAAATAAAACTAAATGTATTAAATTTATAACAACGAATGTTAAAAATCTGGGTACCAATGTGTTTTAAATGGGGAAGAACTGAGTCCTGTTGAATCCACTGTTTTTCTTGGCATCACTCTCAACGCAAAGCTTCAGTGGGGCCCCCATATATCCAAACTAGCAAGCAGACTAAGTTCTGCAGCCTATGCTGTAAAAAAGATTAGAGGTCTCACTAGTGTCGAGACAGCTAGATTAGTTTATTTCAGTTATTTCCATAGCATAATGTCTTATGGAATTTTGCTATGGGGAAATGTGGCTGATTCAGAAACTATTTTTGTTTTACAGAAGAGCGCCATTAGAGCTATTAACAACCTAAAACCGAGGGAGTCCCTTAGAGATAAATTTAAAGAAATAAATATATTGACTTTGGCCTCTCAGTATATTTACGAAAATTTAATATATGTTCACAAAAACAAAGGTAGTTTTAGTAAAAAAAGTGATATACATTCTGTAAACACTACGAACAAACACAAGCTAGTGATACCAGTTTCTCGACTCCACAGAGTCAGTAATTCATTCTTGGGGCAATGTATACGCTATTACAACAAGGTCCCGGAAAGTGTACAGGCTCTCTCTATTACCAAGTTTAAATGTTTTGTTAAGTTGAAACTATATAAAAAGGGTTATTATAGTATAAAAGAATACATGGTTGATAATAACCCCTGGGAATGAGGTGGTCGCTTCCAAGCAGTTTCTAAAATAAATTTTGTACTTAAATAGTTTGTACAACCATTAATGTAAAACTTCATTTAAAAAAAGACCCGCTGGGTTTCTTGCTGGTTCTTCCCAGTTTCCCAGTTTTTTTGAACAAGGCCCAGGCCAAGTCGGATTGGTCGGTTGGCCTCTTGGACTTACCTAATTGGACATTTGGCCCGAGTACATAAACTTGTCAAACTTCGAGCGTAGTATTTCCAACAACTACCAGTAAATTTGTAAAATGAACGATAGACATGAATTTAATATATATATATATATATTGTAGAATTGTTGGATTTCTTTTTTTTAGATTTTACACACTTTTTATTATAATTATAATCATGGTATTTTTAATATAAGCGTTGTTTTGTCTAACTTTTTGTTATGCTTTAGTATACAAAGTAATTAGGACACTTGTTTGCGGAACATAAACGCTGCACAGTGCCCATATTTGCATACTTGAGAATGTGTTTATAGTGACAAGCTAAGCGAATAAAATTACATAAAAATTTGTATCGCACAGATTTTTTAAATTACTATACCATTATGATACCAAAATGCTTTCGAAGAAGACATTTCATTTAAAGAACATAGCACTTTCAGTGTTTTATTTTTCAAACACTGAATTTTTATAATAATGAAATACACCTAATTTGATTTTGAATAAATTTAACATTCGGAAAAGTAATTAAAAAATAGATGTTTTATATTTTTTTTAAATCTAAGCAGTATAAAAATGCTATAATCAGAATATTTTACCCCCCACTAGATGGAGTGACGATCTGGTAAGACATACAGGAAGTCGATGGTTGCAGCTAGCCTATGTTCAGCAGTTGCTTTGAAAAGGGTTGTAATGGTGATGACGATGATGATGATATTTTATTTGACGTTTTTGTTTTAGCCGCCGCACCGCTTATGAAATTAGTCAAGCCCTTACATAAATGAGCGACTCAATGCAATGTCCCCGTCTATATTCGTAAGGGCATGCTGCCAACGTTCCCGGGGCACTGGCTTATCAACCGTCACCTAAAATCTTCACATACCTGAAGACATACCACACGGATAAATATTAACAATAAGAGATTGCATTTGATTTCCGTTAATATACCTTTTCTCTATCTTTTTTGTAACAGTTTTCCTGTTTTTATAGTATATTATAAGTAAACACCTTCAGAAAAAACAACCAATGATAATAATAATAATAATAATTCTAAGATTACACATTACAATTTATTTACGATACAATGATACATTATTAAAAATTGAACACAATTATTTTATACAAAGAAGTTTTCTTGTATGACTGGGCTGGATCGTAATTATCACTATATAGGAAGTAACTACACAGGTTATAATAGTCGTCCGATCAAGAAGATCATTGTTTGCATGGCTATTTTCCATAGCTTAGGATCTGTCGCTTACCATTTACCGATGTGAGTAGGAAAGAATTTGTTTCCTAATACATCATGTGTATTAGGAGACAAATTCTTTATAGACGAACTACTCTGAGTAGAAGACAAAAACCTTCTTTCTTATCACATTAATTGGGATAAAAATAAATTGCACGTCAAATGGTTTAATATACAAACGACATAGGTAACCCGAAACCTTCTTCGCGCGACATAAAGAAATTTTGTAAATAATAGATTGAAAAATGACGATAAAATTACAGCGTGTATCATACTTATAATTAGGTCAATTCAATTCAATAAGTTCTTTGTAATCTTATCCAAATACACGGGACAAGGTAGAAAGATATACTTTATATAATTTTTATATATGTATTAAATATTTGGTTAGAAACAAAATAGTAAGCAAATATAATTTCAGATATTTCTAATCGGAGAAAAATTGTGTTTTGTAAATCGTTTTATAAGATGTCGAAAAAATACGATGTCGGATATGAAAATACCATCTCGGATTACAAGATATAAAGTCAATATCTTTACCGACATTAATTTATTATTGTCTTCTAATAAAATATTGGACTTTGTTTTCTATTTTATATTGTCGAAGGAAAACTCTAACAAATAAAAGTGAAAAGTGCTCAAGGTTACTTCTAGAATGTCGTCTAAATATTCATATTAAAAATTAATTCCCTATTTTTCACCCTCTCACACCTCTAAAAAATTAAGAAAGAATCATTAAATTCGGTTCACTATTGACGAACATAACGCGTAATATAAATACAAAAAGAACATACAGTCGTATTAAGAACATCCTCCTTTTTTGAAGGTCCGCTAAAAATCACAAAATACACACTGTTTACCCATTGACTTACTCCTTTTAAATTCTAACTATGACTTCAAAGTTGACAATATCTTTGCACTTTGATTCTTAATCAAGGATAAATGTTGATGCTTATGAGTCACAGCATCCGCGAACCAAGAAGTGGATTGCGTGTTACGTCACCCTTACTTGTATAAAAAAGGGCTTTTAGGTTAAAGCATTAAAACATTAATATTAGATTTAAATGTAATTAATAAGGATATTTAAAAATTAAAAGTGATATTGCTCCTCGGTTGTTACAAACAAAGGATGTCTTAACTTAATAATAACTTTTTATTACTTTGTTTTTATTATTTTATGTACGGCATATGATCGTAATCAGCACTTAAAAATTAACTTAGCAATTAACAATTTCATTGGTGCTGGCGGGGATCGAACCCGGGTTGCTCGCGTACTGTGAAATTTACAGTGAGCGCTATCCATCTGAGCTATCACGTGCTCGGCGGTGAAGGAAAACATCTTGAGGAAACCTGCATGTCTGAGAAATAAGAAAAAAAATCGAAGAAGTGTGAAGTTCGCCAACACGCATTGGGACAGCGCGGTGGACATTTCCTTGCCCTAAAACCCTCTCAGAAATGAGGGGAGGCCTGTGCTCATTACAGTGGGACGTATATAGGCTGTAACTTTATATGATCGTAAATTCGCTTCAGAAGCTCTGGGATTAAGATCAAACTGCGTATTTTGGCACGAGCCCTGACTGGGTATTGCTCTTTTAAAAACACGTGGCTATCTTGGAACTAAGCTATTCAAGGATATACCGATTTCGTTTCTTAAAGGAAGAAACATCTCTGCATATCGTAACTGATTGCGGACCCTTCGTGAAAATTAAAAATTAAATATTTTAATAATGGTTTAAAATTTTTAACAATTAGATTTGTTTTTTGGAGTGTGTTCTCTATATAAATATTATAATAAATATATTAAATACCTACAGTAATATATGAGGAAGTACAGAAAGTCTACAAAAGTATCGTACATAACAAATATATCATATCGTTTTATATTACATAATATGGCCAGATATATGCCATCCCTAGTACCCCATAAAATTCCAGGAGACATATCCACCCGCATAATTGTATCTACCAGAACCACAAGAAGTATGTAATTAGGGTCAGCTCACTGGCAGATCTATCACAAGACATGACGCCCCCTCACAACACACACATATGATCCCTATTGAATGTGGCACACTTCTAAGACTCCAGTAAATAAATTCTCATATTAGCGCTAATGTTGCACTAAAATGTGCTACCAAGCATACTCCCTTATGCGAAAGGTAGGAGACGCATCATAACGCCACACGCTAAGGTGCCGTCCAAAATCGGTAGGAGTGCACGATGCCCATTGGCAGGCCGCACTGCCAAAATAAACCTGCTCACAACCGGCACTATGATGATATGCCTAGGACATATCGGTTATACATGCCCACGTTTACCGTCTAGGTCCCGATAGGAGAGCCACACTATATTAATCTTTTTAAGCCTCAATTCTATAATGACAATGCTTTTACATTTCTGAGACCTTCCACATATTTGCTTTTATTTCATGCATATTATGTGATTTTCACACTGTACAGCCTCCTTGTCTGACAGCGGATATAATATCTCCTTCCATACATAAAATTAATAGACGGAAAATCATTATTTTGTTAAATTTGAAACAATAATATCTTAATGTTAACAAAATAAGTACATAAACGAGCTCAACAAAATAAAAATATTTTGGTCCGATACAAAAACCAGTTCCTGTTACAATGTAAAATTTATAACAATTATTTATCTTTATTTTTGTAATATTATCACCCTGTAATTATATTATTTCATGTTAAATTAACTGACATATCCCAGCGGTTCACTAAGCTAAAGTAGGAATGGAACGGTTCTCGAGTGGCAGGCTTGTATTGGTAAGCACAGTGGTGGGCAACCCTCCACTAGACAGAGTGACTACCTGATGAAACACGCAAGTAGTCGTTAGACGTAGGTGGCTCGGGACCGTTCTTTCACTGTATACCGATAGATACTCCACCGCTTGCTAACTTAGAAACACCGGTTTTTAGGATAGCACTTACGGGCCATCCGCCCATCATAATTGCATCGGCATATCTGCCACCGCTGAAACATATATTAGAAGCAGACATCTCGGCTCTACTAGATCTAGGCTCCAGCATATTAATCGCAGGAGACTCAAACAGTAAACACGTTAGTTGGAATTCTAACGTTAATAATCGAAACGGAAACGTTTTATGCAACCGGAGAGACTTAACATCGACGTTATCGCTGCCGAGAGTCCAAGTCGCTATCCCTTTCTTTCACACCATCATCCGGACGTCCTTGATGTAGCATTACTACAAGATATCCGGCTTAATATTAACTCGATCGATACTTTCATCGAATCATGTTCGGACCACAGGTCGGTCGTACTACAACTGGGCCGATTATATAATTTATGCGAGAGGCTAATGTACAGCTGTGGACCTGTGATTGGCTGTAGTGAGTATTGTGTGTTATTTAATTGCACTTGTCATCAAGTCGATCACTAATAGATGCACCAAAGTTTATTACGTTTTATCATCGTAAACAAAAATCAATGAAATACGCCGCCACTACACGGCGTATTCAACTTTCGTCACCTAACAATAGTTATAACTTTATTTCAAGAATCATCATCTTCGGTTACATCAACACGGTGAGTGTTGATCAGGTGGGAAAGTAGCTAGGCTAGGCACTTTATGAAAATATAAATATATTTTTTGAGATGAGGGAGAATAAATGGAATACGTGAGAGTCTGCATTTGTTTAGCAGTAACAAAAAAGAATATCATTTTTTTGCAACAAAATCGTTTGCCATAAAGAGCTTTACTGAATATAATATATCATGAAGAAAGACATTGTATAAATTTTAAAAGAATAAGAAATAATAAACTAAAGTATTTGTACCGAATTGTTTGTTTTTGAATTTGTATGTTTTTGGTGACATGGGTACTTTACAGCATGCTTATTTTGCCACTATTTTAAAATAACACTAATAGTTATTCCTTACCAGATCTAGAAAACCGAGTTTTCTAAATGAAACGCGAAAAATAAGAGGCTAAATTAAATTACGTTCCGCGCTGCATTTTACTTTAAGTTATTTTAAGATTATTACTTGGACTGCGTGGTAGAGCCATGTTGCAGCTATATTGTGGTTGTAGCACGAATTAGTCAGCTCGACCGGGGAAGGACAACACTTTCACAGAACACCAGTGTAAAATAGCAGCTAAATGCTGCTGTATTTCGTATGGCGAGTGTTGAGAACCGGAGACCCATTTTACTGGATACGAGGCATTCCATCTTAGTTCTCAGGGGTGAGAACGCATTTGCATTTTAAGTTTTATTCTAGGATAGAATAGTCTATGGGCCACAGCCTCCACTTACCATCAGGTGGGCTGTATGCGCGCTTATCACCATTATTATTTAAAAAAAAATTGTTTGTTTAAGTTTATGTCCAAAAGTAAACAAGATTTGCAGATATTCACAGATTTATTTTTCAGGTTCACGATAGTACAATTGATGTAACAGAAGCACAGAGCAACACGGGCTACCGGCGGCGTGTTGCTCTATGAGCAGAAGAGAGTATAATACCAGAGAGTTATTTAATGTTAAAACAATTTACAATTGTGATTCAATATATGTATGGCAGTCATTGAAGTATAACGTACGTATTAATTTAACGATAGCAGTTACATATTTTGTAGACTATGTGATATTTAAGCTTATATTTAAGATCTAAAACAGTGAGTTTTTTAACATTTTGTAGTTCTATTAATTTTATAGTTTTTTTAAATGAAAATATGTATTACAGATGTTTTAGTGTTGTTTTAGCGTTTACTGTGACACAGAAGCACCTCAATTCATCCCTGTTGACGAATCATCAAATATTACTCTATCGTTTTATTCCTAAAGAGGAAATATGCGTTGTTACACCTTTTCAACGTCTAAAGAAGTAATTCTATTTAAAATCTGTTTAGTCGCAAATATGAAAGATCTTTTGCGAGACTTCAGATGGATTATCTCCGGGGTTCACTTAAACATTAAGCTTAATTTATGACTAAAAAGCCTTAGGCAAATTATTCAAACAAACATGGTGGTCGCATTAAAGGTCGTTTATTAAATTTTCAGACTTCATCAGCGTAATTGGAAACTTACATGATGTCATATTATTGTATATTAATAGTTTCCTACTATAATGTCGTCTCAGGCTTCATGAAGTATTAAAGCGATTTTCATCACAACTTTGTAACAAAAAGAATCGAAATTATAAACACTTACTTAAAATCCTTAATATTATTAATTTGATAACTACAAAACATACAATCAGATACTAATATTATGACCTCTCATCAGCAGAGTTGTTTATAAATGCTTCAGTCTAAGGAAATATAAATAGAAATGTGCCAAATCTTCAGATGCTTATTTTTAAGTAAGCTTGTTTGCAGAGTGTAATTTGGAAATTTAAAAATGTTTGAAGGCGAAATTACCAAAAGAAACATTAAGTACAAAAAAGTAAATTGTGGAAAAAATGAAATTCTAACTTGAGATTCTATTTGTTATGTACTGTATTATGCTATATAAACTATTTTATAAATACTGTAATATACTATTTTATATATCTAAATAATATACTAGTTTATTTGTCGGTATAAATTACTCCATTTTGGGCCATGGGTTTCGTAAGAGGTGACAGAGGGAAACACTTCCGATACTTAGATCGCAGTGTAAACTATCTATTTACACCAGACGTGAAATACACAGACCAGCAAGGACTAGCAGCGTCAAAGGTGCGAGACCTCCGATA
This sequence comes from Parnassius orleans, assembly GCA_029286625.1. Classification (NCBI taxonomy): domain Eukaryota; kingdom Metazoa; phylum Arthropoda; class Insecta; order Lepidoptera; family Papilionidae; genus Parnassius; species Parnassius orleans. Next base: position 762,544 of record JAGSMP010000149.1, read on the forward strand.
CTACGATTGGTGGCAATTAAGCTAATTCTCCTTCAATAGGGAGATGCCTATATCCAGCAGTGGACTTTACGGGCTGATAAAGAGAAAGAAGAAGAAGTAATACAATATTACATAAAATATTGAAATTTTATACACATTATATTTATAACGTTAAAATATTTATTACGAAACAAAGTCACAATGGAGCAGGGAAAGCTTGTGTAACGGTTTCTTGAGAAGTGGCACTCTGAAATGAATTATAATATTTTCAAGCACATGCACCATTAAATTTTTTATATATTATAACGGCTGGAAAGATTTTATCGTGGCATAGGACGTTGAATATTTTTAAATAATTTACGACCCGCGAAACGGGCGGGTGAAAATGACAACAAGTACGTTGTTTTGTTTTATTAAAGTAAATAAAGCTTACCGTGTAGTGGCGGTGTAAGAATATCCACTACACCATATCATCCCATGGTCGCCGTAAGAGGCGACAGAGGAAAACAAACCAGGAGGTGAGCAGCAGCATCTTTCAAATAACACCTAGAAAATAAAAACTGCGTATTCCAACTCACCTACCAAGCTTAGCAACTAAACATCCCCTTATCCTTATGAAGCATTCTAAGGAAGGGCTATGTTCAGCAGTGGACTTTGATAGGCGGCAATGAATAAATTAATGAATATAATAAAGTGCACTTTTCTTGAACAAATAACATGTTAGGCAAATTATTTACTTTTTAAACTCATCATAATTTGAAATCACAAGTTATTGGGATACGTAGCAGTCGATTTTTGCTTGCGATGACGACATTACGGATAAAGTTTCGTGGTGTTTTATACGCTCACATAAAAACTAATCGAATCGAAACGTAAAGAATCGATTCACATAATATCGATATTCAGAAGATCAATTTTCTATAAATCGACTTTTCTGTTTCTTTCCTTTTCTTTAAGCTTTTATATTACGAGAAAAAACAAAATAAAGCTTAAAACGATATCATATAACTCAAAAAAAATCGATCTTTTTCCAATTTTACTAAACAGTTTAGTTTTTACTACTTATTCTATGCCTAAAAGTTCTTAATATGGCTACTGACAGATCAGTGCGGTGACGGGTAAAAACGAGACATCTGATACTGAGATCACCAATCGGGCCTGCAAAGCGTGGCGATTGTTGCAAATCCTCCTAACAACGGGAGATACCCATTTCGAATACTGGAGTTTTATGCGCTGATGAATATGAAAAAGATAAAGTCGTCTTATATTGTCACCGTACCATCTTTTGTTATTAGTAAAATGAAAATGAAACAGTCGACGGTTACTTTTTATGTTTACTGGCCTTTTTTAAATATGAAAAGATGACATTTATATTTGTAATAATGTTATTAGAAAAAGAAATGGATTGCAAAAAATTTTAGACGTAAAAGTCACAATGCCTGATGTTCGTTTAGGGTGACCTCAGCCGTTATGAAAGCCATAATTAGCTTGTCATTTTTCCTTTTTTTGTTTTTCTATATGCTTTCGATGTGTTTAGGTTAAAAATTTAAAGAATATCGATTTCTTATGCTTACGCGAATGCTCTCTATTCTTACGTTTTTTTTTTTAGTTTAACGTGATAGAACCATGCAGCAGCTATATTATGGTTGCAGCACTTATAGGTCGGTTCGACTAGGGAAGGACCGTGCTTTCACAGAGTAACAACCTAAAACAGTAGCCTATTATTTCTATGTTTTTATGGTCGGTGTAGGGAACTGGATATCCTTTTTTAGAGGTAACGAGGCATTCCATCTTAGTTCTCAGGGGTGACAACGCATGTACACTTTGACTTTTAATCGAAGGGACATTACATGTGCGTGTCTATGGGCCACAGCATCCAATTGCCATCAGGAGGACTGTACTCGTTTTTTCACTCTTATACTGTAAAAAGTTACTTTAGCTTGTTTTGAAAAAAAAAATTATTTATAAGCCCACACAAGTCAAGACAAGAACCTCTTGGTAGGGATCTTGGCGATTATAGTACCAGACCTCTCCTTTTTTTTAAAGGAGAAGGGGCATACGAGCAATCTTACGTATGGCGTATTATCTTCATTTTCATCATTACATTCCTCCAGGAGTCCACTGCTAAAGATGGGCTTTCCCAAGGTATGCCAAAAAGCACGGTCCTGAACCTCCTGCATCCATCGGCTTACAAGATCGTCACTCCATCTAATGGAGGCCATCCTATACTCTGCTTACCGGTACGGTGATTTTACAAGTTATTTGGTCGGCCCATATTTCTTCTTCATACTTCAGCATACTGATCCGTTGTTCTTTGTTGATAATTCTGGTTTTACTGTGGATATCTTCGTTACGGAATCTATCACGTAGAGGAACTTTAAGCATAACCCTTTCCATAGCCTGCTGAGCGACTTTAAGCATCCTCATACGACATAGCTCAGTCCCTAATGTCATAACTAACTTTTCTGGTTTTTAGAAATGAGTGTAACAAAATATGTCGTTGTCTCCCAAACACCATCGATTGACCACTTGTCGAAGTTTGACTACATCAACAAGTATACGTGTAACATGGACTTTACACATGATCTTTGACTTGTTTCCGGTTATCTTAAGACGAATCTTTTGGGAGACAATATTGAGCTCATTGGGCATAGAGCTAAGGTCTTGTAGCGATTCTGCCATAATGACAATTTCTTCGCGAAATGTGTATATATTATGGGTAACATCTGGCGTACACGAGATGGTTATATCGCTATCTATCGGTCTATATGACATTTTCCATGTCGCGTCTTACGATACTCACAGGCCCATATAGGCTTATTTTTACGTCGCCATTACAAATACGCAGATTATTTTTATGAATTAAGAAAAGGCTACATATAGTTAATTAATATTTAAACAACTTTCAAATCTTAGTTTAACCAATTTTCACAAAATGTTCACCTAATATGCGTAATACTATGCGTATTGCGTAATATGCATATATATGCGTAATATTAAGTGAACATTTTGTGAAAATTAACTTACCTGGCATTTAACATGAAAGTATAAATGGCTATCAATTTATACAAGATGTAAAGTAACCAAGACGACGACCGATAAAAGAGTTATGTCAATTGTGGTTACAAATTACTACGAAGGAAGCTCATGTCTCTTTCACTGTCATCAAAATGCATGCATCGCACAATATTTATTCCACATGTTTAATTGTAATGGATTTGGTTTATTTATCGCTCGCAATAAATTACTGTCCCGTTTAAAATTGGCCTAGTTATTTCTTGTGTTTGCACCGTTTTGTTTTTATTTTTGTTGTTTTCTTATTCTTGATTTGTGAGCTATATAATTTTTCAATCCTGGACGACAAATTACATTAACAAAATGCAATTAAGTAAAGTATTAACTTAATGGTAGAGAGGTCCTTACTATTAAGTATAATATCTTCAATCATATCATACAATTATGACACATTGCATGTTAACCTATGGATCTTCGTAATTTTTTTTATAGAATAAGGGTTACAAACGAGCACACACTCCACCTGATGGTAAGTGGATGTTGTGGCCCATAGAGATCTACATTTCTCCTCGATTAAGAATCAAAATGCAGATGCGTCGACACCCCTGAGGACTAAGATGGAATGCCTCCTTTCCAGTTAAAAAGGTCTCCAGTTCTCTACACTCACCATGCGAAACAAAGTAGCATTAACCTGCTATTTTACGTTGGTATTACAGAAGTAAGAGCGTGGTACTACCCCGGCCGAGCCGACCTATTCGTGCTACAAGAATAATATAGCTGCAGCGTGGCTCTACCACGTATAAAAAATATATAATTATTTTAGGAGACCTATCTATCTAATGATACCATCCACGCGATATTAAAAGTGAAAAAAAAACCCTACGTTACATAATATGTACACAAATTTCTCCAGGGTATGAATCATCCGAATTAGGGTGATTTTTTAACTCTTTAGCCCATATACAACGGTTCGTAAATTCTTGGAAGCTTAGTTAGATTTGAGTACAATTAGATTTTACTTTAAAATTGATCATTGTAGCTAATCTTGAAAGGATAACGAAAAAACATTTTTCTGAAAGTAATTTAGTACTGTGTCTTGGAAGGTATAATATTATTTTGAGGCCTCATAAATAATCCTCCTCAAGAATTTCCATCTAAAAAGAACTTGTCAGAATATTTTCTCTTATATCAATTTTTATTTTGAATTTAATATATAGCCGTAGGAAAAAAATACAAGTTTTTTTTATCAAGTATAAATAACTAAGACGGAATATATTTTAAGCAAATGTAAAATAAATTGAAAGGTTTTGTGAAGTTCCCTAACCTCTACCGCCCTGCGTTGGATGATAAACCGCTTCTGAATATTCGTAATACTTCCTTATTTCAATCTGAGCCCTATTCTGAACGAATACATTCCAACATTTTTGTTTCAATTTAATCGAGAACAGTAAAAGTTACTACTGTGGCACATTATGTTGATGTGACAGCCTTATAATATTGTACTGTTTCTCTATAAACAGAGCAATATTATAAGGTTTTCTAGTACTTATGATAACAAAATCCACCAAAAGAGATGGTAGTAGCAAACAATAAATATTTCTTAAACATTTTAAATTTAGCAATGCAAAAAAACTCTTAATAAATAATATAAAACGATCTTAAAAACTAAAAAGAAAAAATAATAATAACCACATACTGCTAAAACATAGTGTTTTGAAGAATTAAATCCCCGAATTCAGAAGCTAATATGTGGAAATTGTTTTATATTTTCGGTCGTAACTTTAGTCATTTAGTAGTCGGTAGTAACTTTGTATAAACAGTCTAATTTTTCACCCCTTTGAGTTGACTAAATAACATTACAAGTTTAATTGAATACTACTTTAAATTCGTAAAAGCAGTTTTATTCAATGTGTAGTGTGTGCGAAAATATAAGAAATCATTATCACAGGTTTAAATTAAGAACTAGAACGTCATCTAAATGGTTACATTAAAATCTTCGTCCACTATGTTTCCATCCTTAAAGATTGTATTTTACTAAATAGGTCATCCATGAAGTATGACCTATTTAATAAAAAAAGAAACATTGCAATCCGTTCAACCGTTATTAATAATTTCCCGTTTGTGAGAGGTCGGATAATTGTAATATTTCAAGTATTTTCATTTCTTATCTCTACACTTATATTTACGGGAAGTCGTTGTTTAATAAATGGATAACACTAGGCAGATTTTATTTTATTTACATGAGAATTTACGACAATCGCGCCACAAATAATGCACGACAAATAATGATCACAGTATAGATACGTAACAATATTTTTGCTGATCTCCGTCTCCCATGTTCGTCTAGCAAATCCAACCTATTTGAGTCTAGAAATGGATAGGCTTATAATGAACGAACATTGGTTGGTAGTAATAGATATGCTAATCTCATCATAACGCGCTATACACTTTTGATTGACAGATGAGGTTGCGGTGATTGCCTGATGCCACAAATCCATCTAAAACGCTGAACCAAATTAATGAGGAATATTGATTACAATATAGGCTCTGCGCTAAGCAACCCACTTCATTTTTCGTAGTGTGCTTAAAAATCTTTCGAGTAATGCATGCCAAATATTCCTTATCCTTAAAATATTTTATAATTTAAATATTATTTTATTATAATAAAAAAAATGCCGCCCCTCTTTTGTCCGCGACTCAGACATACCTAGTTTTAGTAAGTAGTTGTAAATTATTTATATTTGACTTTGGAAACATTTTAAGATAACATGTAAAACTGAAATGGTGAGGTGATGGCTGCACCGCTCTTCCATGATCGCGTGCACAACAATCAACATTAATACCAGTGCGCCGCTGACGCCAGGAAATACAATATACCACCGCAAATTATTACTTTCATTTATTCTGTGCTTAAACTAAGAGTCGCCGACGTATAATTCTATTAATATTAAAAAAACGGTTGTCTGAAACGTGCTGCTTAATAAGACCGCCCGATGTTAGATATATTGTCCACTCATTCGTTGCATTACTTTACCGTATGTTTTGCAAAAAGAATTTAAAAAAGTATGCAAAAAAAACGCTGGGGAATTTTTGCAATATTTGCACACATCATGTGATCACACACGCGTGTGTCCCTATGCCTCAATCGAAGAAAACCCGCAGTTGTTATTTTAGCTTGCTGTATGTATTTCATAGTGTTAGAAATGAGCAATTAGTCATAATTTCCTATTAAAACAACTTCCTATAATAGATAGGTACTAAAAGACAAGATAGCGCTACAGGCGCCGAGACTGATGTAGAATTTAGAAAAGTAATTTTATTGTCATTACTCTGCTGCAATAAGCTTTTTAATAGTTTCTTATACATTACATTCTGAAAACAATAATTTTAACGGTTTGCCTTTGATTTTCCCACCGCTAAATTAACTCTCTTTTTCAAATCTTCTTAATCCTATTATATGTGTATGTTAATGCATAATAATAATAATAGCTATATAAATATCTGTTACGAACAGATTTTTAACTTTCGTACATTGTAAGTGCCATCTAGCGGTATGCTTATAAATTCGTTGCTTACCTAGTTTCAGAGCCGACTACGGTCCAGCCTCGTCTACGACGTAGAGCGCGTACTTCAGCTGTAACAACTCGGTCGCGGGTTCTTCTGTGCCGGTTAACGCTGGCCGTTAATAGATTGGTGGCGCCCTCTTCCATCTCCGCGATAGGCAACATCGTTTTCAGGTACACTTGAGTTAAACTCTATGTTTTGCACTAGATGGCGCACATATTAGATAATTTCACATTTTAATTAAAATATAGTGTACAAAATTAAGCACTAATTGCAGAGCAAACACTGATTCTGATGCATTATATTTTATTTACATAAATTATAAAGACAGAAGAAAAGCTTTAAAAAGTAAATAAGGTAGCGAATATTATTTTTCCAAAATCTAAGTGCCTATTTGCTTTTAGTATTTTAATAAGTTATAAAATTTTGAATATATCAGAGTAAGCTTAGGAGCTAGCTAGCGAGGCTGAAACAACAGAACTTAATAAAGTTTTTAATGGAGAAAGTACAGCCATTAAGAGAGTAGAGTAGAGAGTAGACTTACTGAACAGTAATAAAATGTTTCACTACCCAGAGTTCCTAAAATCTATCGCCTATAAAATTAAGCTAAATTTAAGAAATAATTTATAACATTCTTTGAATATAGTCTAGTTTTTATTTTAAATAAAATATAGGTATCATCGCTGTGTGCCTGCAAGATAGAGAATTAAAAATTTGAGTTTTTAATTTTAACTACAGTTCCTAGTTTATTCGCGTATGAAAAATTATGTAATATTTTTAAAGGTACATATTTTTGTGTATATTTCTATATCAATGGTCGTAATTGTAATATACACCTATGATTGTAATAATAACTGAAAGCTTAGGTTATTTTATCTATTTATTGAAGATTTATTCTTTTCTCATTAATAAATTCAAAACATACGGAAAAAGTTTACCTATGGTCTTTTTTTTAAATAAAATTTATAAAATTAATTTACTTAATACTTAAATATATTAAAATTTTATGAAAAATATAAACATCTGCTACGGGCAGATCAGTTATTTCGGACTTTTTATTACTTTTTATTGCTTCTTAGTTTCGTTAAAATGCTTTTGCGGAAAAAAAAATAGTTTTATCACTACATTTATGTTCTTATATTATTACTTATGTGTTTTTGTTTGATTTTGAACTGATTTTGTTTATGAAGCAAAAATATCGTTAAAATAAAATACCCATTTTTTTACATTACAACCACATTCTTTTAACAACATTATTTTGAAGTAATAAATATTTAAAAATATGATAAAAATAATTAAGGTAAAAATAATCTATAAGTACTTTAAACTTCTTGAAATAAGTAAATTGACAAACCATTAATTTATAAAAGACATCGGACTATGAACAAAATTAAGGTATCTAAGCATAACAATATAACGAAACATAGACTATATTTCGCTTCAACTACATTATATAATAATTATAATTTTATAAAATAAGGTCAAGAACACCCGTATCACATGTAATTAATATTAAAATTTTAATCACCGACACAAAAACTTCTAATGCTAACGGAATATGAACAAAGCGCGCTCGTTTTTTTACTGTGGTCTCCGCAGAGATATTGTAAGTATTTTGAACATAATAATTCCCTGGTATATTTTAATTTCGATTGACGTTTAAATCGGTCGCGGCGTGACGGTGACTGCGCGTGCGACTTGGCGCGAAAAGCTTTGCACGCTAGGACCGCACCGCCGCGCCCCGTACTGAGGAGAATTTTCACACTATTTTTCTTTAATGTTCGGGGTAATAAGTCACTGTCGTTTTCATGACTCATGTGTAAAACAAATCAAAAAAATTCCCTGGTGCAAAACTAATACATTGTACGTCCAGTGTTATTGTTCAGAATTTTTCTTAACGTTTAACGAAGCGTGGCAAGTGGCGTCCTCACGTGATTAATGCAGTTTTGTTTTTTTTTAGACCATTCAATTTCTAATAAACTATGAACCAATGAAGAATACTCTTCATACATAGGTTATACGGATTGTTTAATTTTAACAAATCTTACAGCGAAATAATATACTATTGTAATAAAACACAATTCAGTGGTATTTTACTGTTCCTTTTGCCAGCCATATGGGTGGTCTTTACGAGGCATAAAGTCAATCAAGCCACCATTGAAACGTCATTTAGTTAATGTTAAGATGACCTACGAATTATTTTACACTATCCTTGTACAAATTAAGCGAATCCTTAATTCCCTACTCCTCTGTTCTATTAAAGATACACCTGCAGATTTGGTATCATACAGTCGCATTTCCCAATAAGAATGACTAATATGACAGACTTACCTGAATCTATCGTATCAGAGATTTTGGATTCTATTATCCTATTGATATTGGAAGTCGATATCAAAGAACCACAAAAATAAAACAAAAGTTTTGGAAACATTTTTATAATACTTACTGGTAATACTAATATACTACAGAACTACAGTCAAAAGGTAAACGGATACAAATTAGCCCTAATTTAAAAGTTGATGATATTGTTATTTTTAAAGAGTAAATTGCCCCGGTTTGCTGCTGGGACCGGGAAGTTATATCGGTTAATAAAAATAAAAATGATGACTTAGTAAGATCAGTTTTAATTCGTACTTCTAAGGGTGGTTTTGCCAGACTTATCAATAAATTAGTTTTATTATTAAATGAAAACAAAAAAAAATGAATTATTTTTTTATTATAAAACTATAACTATTTTCAGTAAATAGAAATATATTATAAATAATACTTATTGAAAGTCATTCCTATTTTTAATATACCACTGGATCGGAAAATACCTCTGTTAGTACACAATTAACTAAAATAAAATATAATATTGCAGGTAAGAAAATAAAAAATATCCTCCTATTTTATACTTTTAAATTAATTACTCTTAAAATTACCCTATTGCATTAGAATTATACTTACACTTATTAGGCGTATTTTCTTTCAATAAATGTTGAGAAAACTTGTTTTGTATTTTCTACTATGCTCTTATGTTATATGTAATTGTGTAATACAAACATGGTTCTTTACAAATAAGGTAATATAGGTATATAAGAAAGAGGGCGAGAATTTTTAATATTAAACTTAAATTAAGAACGCAAAATATAGTTGTCTTTCTTGCTCTTCTTTCTTGACTTTTCACAATACAATTTCTCAACGCCTCTTTCCACGTTTAATTATATGATATTATTAAAACATACTTCTGTAATCTTAATATAAATATATATAGTATTATAAAGTGCTAACAATCTGTTTTTCATAATAAAACATCATATTGCAATATGAAATAGTCAACAATTCGACTAAAGAAAATTGAAAGCAAATGCAAAAAGAAATTTGCGGAGCATTCGACACAGCGCAATAACCCTCTAAATTGAAAATTCGTAGCAAAATACTGGTGATAGCGAAAATGCGCCTAAAGTATAATTCGCCTTGCAGCATATCCTCGAAATTTGAAGCTCATGTCCAACAGGAATAATAACTAGTGGGTATATAATGTTAAAGTTGATGCTGAATATACGGATTTTCTTAGATTAGATTTTTTTTTATAATTTGCTCTGTTGTAATGCCATTTGTATAATTTGTCATTACCATGCGTCCAAAGTTCATTTCAAGGTCAGCCTTTAAATGTTTCTGTTGGATATAGGTATTTTCAAAGACCCCCTCCGAACGGGTTCCCGCCTTGTCGTGGCGGGGGGGCTTAGTAGCCGTGGCTTGGTCACCCGCGTTGAGCAAAGAGGAACCCCTTGGCTGGCCCGTGGTGTAGGGCCGGCCCGCGGTGGCCACTCCGAGTGGGTTTGGCGAGCCCACTTCGGATGTGTCGGTGGGCTGCGGCGAGAGGGGTGTCCTCTCCCCCTACCGCTGCAGCCGAGGTGGAGTCGCGGAGGAAGAGGAGTGCTGGTATGGCGATGCGCCACTCGCCCTATCCTCCACGACTCTGACGGGGCCGCACCGTTGATGCGGTGGTGGTGGGGCCGCGGGGGGAGAGGAGTGTCGGTATTGCGAGGCGCCGCTCTCCCTACCCTCCGCGGCCGAAACTTGGTTGGCGGCGGAGCCAGAGACCTGATCCGCCGCTGGGGTCGGGAGAGCGGGTGCTACTGAGTGCTCGATTTTCCTGGCCTCATGGTCTCCGCGTATCGGACTCGGGGTGAAGTTGGGGGCCGCGGAGGGGGCGTGCCTTGTGTTCCTGGTGCACCTTGCCTGAGAAGAAGAATGGGAAGGAGAGGTCCTCCTCCGAGAAGGGGCTGTGTCTTCCCGTGGCCCTGCCAATATGCGGCGAAGGTGGAACATAATGGGGTTTTAGTCGGTGTGATTCCGACATAACCCGTCCTTGCCCCGCGAGGCGGGCAAGCCTAAGCATTTCCCCATGTAAAAAAAAAAAAAATTGGTTGCCTGTAAAGTCGGTATACGGGCGAAAGTTTTACGTGACAACGACTTTGAGTGGTAAAATAATTTTATTATGTCTGTCTCTCTCGCTCTTAGGCGGGCTAACCATGCCCGAGTGGAAGGGACGCGTGCCTCTCACTCGCTCTCATTGTGAGCGCATAACGTGAGCGGAGCGTAACGCAGTTTCTTGAAGTGTCACCCGGCAAACCAATTTATAAGACGTTGTCACGTCAAAAAAGGTATTTTCAAAGAAGCACCATCAGTGTTGCTTTAGTTGATGGATGCTTTACTTGATAGAATATGCTTTACTTGAGGGGAGTAGTATTAAGTAGTCAATATGGAGTTGCCCATATTGACAAATCTGGATAGGTCGGTGAGCATAAGGTCAAGACCTTCGTTCCGGTTTTGATACTCTCCATCATCAGGTTGTGGTATTTGGTTAAGTTACTTTGAACGCGTTTTCAACCACAGTTGACATTTGTATTTGGTTGACTTCCGATAAAAGCTCACGTAAGTATAATTATGGCCATTTTAAAGAAATTTTATTCATGTTAAAGTAATTAAGTTTAGTGATGAATCGTCCCCTGGGTATCGTAAGAGGCGACACAGGGAAACTGAAACAGGAGATGGGCATAACTCAACATTTTAAAAAACTGCAGTTCCAACTATGGCAAAATCCCTCCTATGAGGCAATCTATGGGGGAGACCTATGTCCAGCAGTGGACTCTTATTGGCTGTAATAGTAGTTTATTAGTAATCTCGATTCCATAATCAAGACCATTCCAAGATAGTCCAGAAGGAATCGGCGCATGAGTACCGAAAACTATTCCACCTCACTTTTTTTATGCGATTCTCTTCAAATTGTCCTACTGATGATATAAATGCATGATACCATGGGGCAACTCGGTGCCATATTGTTTAAACCGATTTTTTTTCAAATGCAAGGAATTGTTATTTTCAAACGGAACAATTTTTTTATATCTTTTGATGAAATACAAATAAAAAAGGGCCTATGACTTTTTACGATAAAGTTAATATTTACGGAGTTATGAACTTTTAAAGGTTTGAAAAATCCAAAATTTGGAAAATTTTGAGTCATTAAAATACATAAAGAAAAAGAATAAAATATAGTTTTTTTTAAATATTTTTTAATGAAATACGAATAAAAAGGTCCTATCCTATTACTTTTTACAATAAAGTTAATATTTTCGGAGTTATGAATTTTTAAAGTTTTGAAAAATCCCGAATTTGGATAGAAATTTATCGTAAAAAGTAATAGTATCTTATTTATTTGTATTTCATCAAAAAAAATTAAAAAAAATTGTCCTGGTTGAAAATAATAATTCCTTGCAATTGAAAAAAAATCGGTTTAAACAATATGGCATCCAGTTGCCCCATGGCAACATGCATTTATATCATCAGTAGGACAATTTGAAGAGAATCGAATAAAAAAAATGAGGTGGAATAGTTTTCGGTACTCATGCGCCGATTACTCCTGGACTAAGATAAAGATTTCCGATTTATGATAATTGCTTAAATTTGGCACGTGAAATTGTCATTGTCGTACCAGATACGACATTTTACATTAAGCCTAATTAGGTTTAGCATTTATCCCATCTGACAAAAGACATTATTTGTCTGGCCTTTATCTGAGTTGCCTATTCAAAACGTTCAACAAATATTGGGATAAAATTACATATATCATTTTACAGCAAACATTCTTAGATGGAAGGACCCATATTACATTGCAGCCATGGTTACATTTACTGCATTAATTATTAATATTGGTATGAGGTTCATGACGCAATGTTCTATGTTGATAATGAGATCACAACATACTCAATTTTGTGATCTAATTATCAAATAGCTACTTAAAAAAAAATCTGTCAGTTTTAGCTTAGCAACAATTTTCTCTATCGCATCTGTATTTTCTACATTAATCCTTTTTCTGTTTATCTTTGAAAGATATTTTTACGTAAAGATTTAATGATAAATCAAAGAAAAGTCAATATAGTTTGGAGCTTTCAAATGTCGCCGTGGCTCAATTGAAAACAGGCATATTATTCTTTGAACTTCCCAAATCTCGTGGATTCAAATATTCCAGATGATGTCAATCACATAACGCTTTTACGACAGAAGATAAATTTTCCACTATAATATTATATTTTATGGGTATTATTGATATTACAAGTATAATGACCTCTTCTATTTTAAATTCAAATAGTGCAGAGAGGATTTTGTTAGTAACATGCACATAATAGTCACACGGTTCATATGCAGATTATTTTCAAATATGTTTATGAGATACCTATAATTGAATTTCATATTTAGTTTTAACAAAAATCCCATTTGAATAAGAGTCGATTTTTGCCAATTAAAAATTTACCTTAAATACCTTATTTTTAGGATTCGCGAGCCCTATTAATTACATTACTGTCTGTTCGTTCGTCGTCGTATTGGTATACCTTGGTATACCACGTATACGGAGAATTAGTCACGAGAATGAGTCACAGACCTGAGATTTGGTTTATTGGTGTGGAATGTTGACACAAAACTAAAAATTGGAGAAGAAATTCAATAAAATTATATTTCAGGGTCCCATACATGAGAAAGGAGTGGAGCAATTTCCTTGGTGGGTATTCTAGAGAGTTATGTTTTCTTTTATCTAGACAAATAAATAAATGGAAGTTGTCAGTTGTAGACCGTATTTGTTACAAAAAAAACTTAAAAACTAAACTAGATAGAAATTTAAAATTTCTATTTAGAGAGTCAAGTTTCATGTTTATTTTAATGTATTTGATAAGTATCATATACTCTCATTCAAACAACAACTACTGAAAACATCGATTGATCATGTAATTTTTTTTATAGGATAGGGTGACAAACGAGCACATAGTCTACCTGATGGTAAGTGGTTGCTGTGACCCAAAGACATCTTCATCTATCCTCAATAAATAATCAAAATGCAAATGCGTTGTCACCCGTGAGGACTAAGATGGAATGCCCTTTTTCCAGTAAAAAGGGTCGCCGGTTCTCTACACTCACCATACACAGCAGCATTAAGCTCCTATTTTACGCTGGTATTCTGTAAGAGCGTCGTCCTTCCCCGGTCGAGCCGACCCATTCGTGCTACAACTATACTACTAATATAGCTGCAGCATGGTTCTACCACATAGAAAATTTAATTTTAAGCTTTGACCAAAAAACGCACATTTTTTAGAGAAAAAAGTTGATTGATCATAATGTGTTTGTATGTTAGTTAGAGTCAAAGTTGCAAGGAGCAGCAAGATATTTACGGAACCCTAATAGAGCGTGTCCCGACTCGCATTAAGCGGGTTTAAATTCTCTATATCTAGTACTATAACTTCAGAAAACCATAACAAATAAATCAAAATAAACATTTAAGTAGACGCAAGTAGCAAAATATTTTTTCTGAAGATTCCATTGACTGTGTAAATTACAATCTAACCTGTGATTGAAAATAAATTGACATAAATTCAAGGATGACGAGAGACGATTTTCTGCGGCTGGTTACTTTCTATAAAAGTTAGATAAGCCAGGCAGAAATAAGTACCGAAATGCCTAAACGAATCTCACTTTATGATTTGTATCCAAGCTTAGAAAAGAAATAGAAACGATGCCATTTCATAAATTGCTGATGATAAAAACTGACATTCGCATCTTTAGTACCGGAAATGAAATTCTCCGCGATCATACCTTTGACTTATAAGTGTATTTTGGCATAGTTTATAAATTATGAATATGACGCGTTATTATTATATCCAATACAGTGTTCGCGCGGGACATGTTTACGCGGGGCGGAGGACGAGAATAGCTGGTGGCAGAGATTCAAATATGTCGCACTGTCCTAATCCTCATCTAAATCGTTTTTCATAATGATACAATAATTTATTACGTACCTGGAATTTTTAGATTTACACCTGCAATCTTTTAACATTGCATCCTCAGTATTATTACATTCTATTACTGAAATTATATTTTTTGGTATTGTAATATTGGAAAACCAACTATTTAGAAAGCTGTTAACCTACCTAACCTATAAAACCTACTTATAACTATATCCTTAAAGACTGTTATGTTAACACACAATTTTGAGTTATGCATGAAAAATCTAGAAACAGTTTTAGATATTATTGTAAACTAGCAATCCGATCCGGTTTCACACGGGTGATTTCTGGATCTCGAAAACAGCGCCACCTACCGAGTCCAATTGTGAATCTAAACCATCCAGGGATCGACTCAAACACCCGCCAAAAACTTCATCAAAATCGGTCCAGCCATTTTTGCGAGACTAACGGAGAGCAATTGATTTTTATATATAGAGATGTAAATATATAAAAACAGTTTTAAAAGCGAATATATGATACTCAGTTGATTATATTATCTTTGATGACGTCTTTAATCTTTATTGCAGAATCAGGGCGATTATATAGCCAAAAGTCAATAGATCGTTATTTTACGGTATTTTAGTGATAGAGCGGAAGAAAGAGTATGTCAGAAATAATACATATAATTGGTTAAAAACGACGCTGAAATATGAACATCTTTAAATTATTGTACACTGAAGTGCAAGCCAAGAATTCGCAACATTTCTAATAGAAAATCAACAACTTTAACAAGCGCCTTCAACGCTTCGGGTTTTGACAAATGAGCTAAAATGCGAACGTACAATACAATACGTAGTTTTTTAACACTTCCAGGGAAGTGTATTATGTTTTCTCTTTTTACTTTTATTGTTTAGTATTTTCCCCAAAAAGAAAAACGAAACCCTTAAAGAAGTTAGAATTTTTTGCACCTCCAAGAATAAAATCCGTAAAAATAGTTTCATTCAATCAAATATTAAGGTCTACGTTCTCTTGGAGGTGCAAAAAATTCTAACTTCACGTGTCACATATTTTGAAGCTCGAAAACTCGCTAATTTAAGCCTACGATGTACTTCATGTTGACTATGAAATTTGGCAAGAAGCAAGGTCTCACAGCGATAAAGGAAGAAATGCGAAAATCGATAATCTGAAATCGTTAATCGTTAATAGAAAATTGAGCAGAATGAAATTATGTCCAAATTGAACATTTTAATTAACGACTTACTTCATTATGTCAAATAAAAAAAAAATACTTTTAATAAAAAGTGCTTTAATTCTTTTATATTACACTTCTATACCTTAGCATTAGCACCGACTTCAGAATGTGAAATAAAATTAGTTTATCATTTTAGTTTTTGAAATCGGCTTTTACAATTCATTAAAAGTTAATTTTTTCCCTTTGAGTGTATTTTTTTTATTCTACGATGTCAGTCCCATCATACTAACATCACTAACTCATATAACGTTAATTATTACACTACGTAGATGTATTATGGAATATGACAATCTCAATGTTCGTATATACATACATGTATGTACATAGTATAAGTTATTAATTTTAGCCTCTATTTTTCCACCCTTAGGAGTGGAGTTATTTCTTCAAATTTATATGGGATCATCCCTGAAGTAACTTTTTAAATAAAAAAGAATCATAAGAATTGGTTCACAATTTTTGACGAAGATATCGCACATATATACAAAAAACCCATACCGTAGAATTCTCAACGTCCTACTTTTTTTTTAAGTCTGCTAAAAATAAACTTTCACGGGACATTTAAATCATCATTACAGCCCTTCAAAAGTCCACTGCTGAACATAGGCCTCCCCCAAGGAATGCCACAAAGCACGGTCCTGAGCCACATGTATCCATCGACTTCCTGCATGTCTTACCAGGTCGTCACTCCATCTAGTGGGGAGACGCCCTAAACTTCGCCTGCCGGTACAAGGCTGCCATTCAGGAACCTTTTTTCCCCATCGGTTGTCGGTTCTTCGAGCTATATGGCTGGCCCATTGCCACTTCAGCTTACTAATTTGTTGGGCTATGTTGGTCAGTCTGGTTTTACTGCGGATATCCTCATTTCTAAGTTTATCACGCAGAGAAACCCCAAGCATAGCCCTATCCATAGCTCGCTGAGCGACCTTGAGCTTCGTCACCAGCAGTGAAGGACCACGTATCAGATCTATAAGTCATCACTTGCAACACGTACTGGTTGTACAATCTCGTTTTCAAATTTTGAGGTATACCTGACGAGAAGATGTGTCGTGATTTCCCTAAGGGACATGTAAATTCTACTAATATTATAAACGTGAAAGTTTGTGAGGATGTATGGATGTACGGATGTTTGTTACTCTTCAACGCAAAAACTACTGAATGTTGTAATTGCTCCGGAGTTAGCACCGGTTCCAACACGCATTTTCCGGTGCTCCTAATCCCTAGGCGTAAACCTGAACTTATAGGAGACAGCTTTAGTACACCCAATCCCTAAAAAGGCGACTACTCGGACCCGTCCAACTACTGGCTTATAACCATCGCCTCGTTGTTCTCCAAAATAATTGAGGACACCGGGTTCTAGTTCTTATCTAGATCAGCGGAAGCAGTAGAGTCCAAGAGGGTGGCCTTGATCGTTACTGTGGACAATGCGAAGGGCTTTGGCACAAAACGCTTCTTTAGAAGCTTCCTTCCTATGGGTTTCCCGAGAAATTGTGCAATTGGATCATCAGTTTTCATGCAGGTCGGAGCATCAAGGTCGTAGTAGACGGTGCATACTCCGACTACGAGCCTATTAATGCTACTGTTCCACAAGGCTGCTTGCTATCACCTACGCTCTTTCTTCTGTATATCAGTTATATGTTGCTGTACTGGTTGTAACACTGGTGATGCTTTTACACCAGCCGTGTTTATATTCCTCGGGAACACGTTATCGAGTATCGGAACTAACTTGTGTCTGAATTCGAGTCTTATAAACAAAATCTCGGATTGGGTCGACTCTAGTCCAAGTTAAACTTCAGAAGACACAGGTTTGCGCGTTTACAGCTTAAAATAACCCCTTTATCGTATCTCTTCAATTTTAGGGCACTCCCCATGCTGCCTCAGACAGCATAAAAATCCTCGGCATCGACAAATTGAACGACGTGCAGTTCTGCATTCACTTGGAAGGAAAGCCTAAATTGGCCTCTAAAAAGCTTGGCGTGCTCAGCAGAGCAAGACAGTATTTCATGCCGGCACAACGTTTGCAACTTTACAAGGGGCAAGTTCGCCCTCACATGAAGTACTGTTCTCATCTCTGGATCGGGGCACCCCAGTGCCAGCTCCTTCCAGTTGACCGCATCCAGTAAATAGTGGCTCGAATCGTCGACGACCGAGTTCCTTCTGATCGGCTCGATTCACTGGCGCTGGAAACTCCTCGTGGAAAATGCATCCCATTGCATTTTCCACGAGGAGTTCTTAGACAAATTGTTCGGATTCGTTCCAGCCACCAAATTCCACCAACGTACATCGGGACAAAACCCATGGTGCCATCCACACCATCTGAATGTTTGAAGGTCCACATGACTGTGCGGTTTCCTAAGAGTTTTCTTTCTCGCAAGTCTTCTTTGTGGAATCATCTACCACCAGCGATTTTTCCGGACCGATACGTCTTAGAGACCTACAAGAAACGAGATTACTCCTTTTAAAACCGGCAACGCGCCTGCAATTTCCCTGGTGTTGCTGTTGTTCATGGGCGATGGCCGAAACTTACTATCAGAATTATTTTATTTAATGTGGGCGAAACCGCGAGTTGGAAAGCTAGTAAAATGTAAAAATCTAGTAAATAAATTCGTGGGCTGGGCAGGCACGGACAGAACACGCTGGTGGGGGGGGGACATATTTCATGGTTAGCCTAGGGCTGTCGGAACTCTAAATCACTTAAATATATTGTTATATAGAGGCGGTGTAAGAATATCCATTACTTCATATCATCCCGTGGGTGTCGTAAGAGGCGACAAAGAGAAACAGATCAGGAGATGGGCAGCAACTCTTCCTAATAACGGCTAAAAATAAAAAAGACTGTGTCAACCCACTTGCCAAGCGTGGCAACTATGGCAAAAAAAAAACCTATGAGGCAATCTAAGGGGGAGGCCTTTGTTCAGCAGTAGACTTTAATAGGCTGTAACGGTAACGGTAAGCTTAAATAAATAGTGCTTATCAATGAGGGCTCCGTGGTGCGGTGGCTTGGCCTTGAGTTGCTGCGCTGAAGGCTGCGGGGTCGAATCCCGCACGGATTAAGTATGTGTATGATCTACAAATGATTGTTCCAACTTAGGCTATATGTTTGTATGTAAACTATATACAGGAAAAATTCCTAGTGAGAGAGTAAAGTTTTTTAATAATAAAAAATAAATAAAATAATGCGTAGCTCGTTATACCCAGGTGTCATGTAGCTATGTAATAGTATCCATTACTATTATGCCCCGTGGCGACTACGGAATATGACAGAAAGATCTTAATCTTATGGCTTCCGATAGATGGCAATATAACCAATTTTTTACGCCAGGTAAAAATACGCAGGCCAGCGTGGTGACGGGCAGCGTTAAAAACCCAGAATGTCTGGTATTGCGAATGTCAATCCATCTTGCAAGTTTAACCTTCCTATAATTAGAGGCCCGTGCCCTATACTGGAGTTTTACAGGCTAATGATGAATGTAGAATTTGTTATAAAAATTGTTTTAAATGCACTTTGTACTTAATACAACGGATCGTCTTTTATAAGAACTAGGTATTAGCAGCAAACAAATCTTTTTAACTACTTAAGTAAATACTGTCCTCTAACTGTTGTCTACTAATTAATTTAATTTGAAACAGACTGAAACCTTACAGAACCCTTTTATAGTTTAGCTAATTGGGTCTTTATGTATACGGTGAAAAGAAACGTGCTTTCATTTTTAAGTTTTTAGAGAGTTAGGTGTTTTTAAAATTTAAGTATTATTATTTCAATTCAAGAGAGAGAGAGTGAGAGTGAAGGAGGAGTCAGGTTCGTATAAAATGGAAATCCGTAGTCGTAGTCCTTTTGGGCGATAGGCGTGAATGTTTATGTGTATGTTAATGTTTGTATGTATTTCCAGTCATATTCTATTTCTGTATTGCGAATGTTTTTTTTTAAAGAAAACACATGTATCCTTTTTTGATTATCATATATTATTAGATATACTATATAAATAGCCACGAATGCCAGACTTTTGTCGATTGTACTCGTAGTAAGACTTGCACTCAAATAAGTACGAGTACCGCCTTCAAATTCTGTTTCGATGCTCATGCCACCCTGGGCATTATTTGGAAACTTATAGACAACGATTTTAATATTAATATAGCAGATACACGACATAGGAGATACTATTTTTATCTGGTAGAGCCATGTTTGCAGCTATATTATGGTTGTAGCCCGAATGGGTCAGCTCGACCGGGAAGGACTACGCTCTCAAAGAATACCAGCGTAAAATAGCAGCTCAGTGCTGCTGTGTTTCGTATTGTGAGTGTAGAGAACCGGAGGTCCTTTTTATTGGAAACGAGGCATTCCATCTTAGTCCTCAGGCGTGGCAACGCATCTGCAATTTGTATCTTAATCGAGGATTGATGTAGATTTCTATGGGCCACAGCATCCACTTACCATCAGGTGGACTGTGTGCTCGTGCTTTTTCATCCTTATTCTATAAAAAAAAACTAGGAGTATACGACAGTGAGATAGGGCGACAAATATTTTACGTTACTATCACGTCACGTGTGTCACATTTTATAAGTAAAGCTTGAAATATTATAATACATAGATTATAACAATTTGTGAAATAAACGCAGATTTGTTTTGCTAATAGTAATAAAAATGAACAAAGGATCAACAACCTAAAGTGGCAATTGCCGGCCACATAGCTAACAACCAACAACCAATGAGGAAATATGTTTTAGAGTGGTAGTATTGTGCCGATAGGCTAAGTGTAGGGCGACCCCCTTCTAGATGGAGTAACGATCTGGTAAGAGATGCAGAAAGTCGATGGGTGTAGGTGGCTCAGGACCGTGCATTGAGGCATTCCTTAATACCAAATTATTTAACAACTATAATACAATTTTGAGCCGTGGTAGCTCTGGGGCCTTGGTATCTATTGTATATACATATTATATCGCCAAATATATGAGTACGCGAGCAACCTGAGTACGGTCTGAATTTTAAGTGCTGATTAATCATACCCTCTCAGAAATGAGGGGAGGCCTGTGCCCAGCAGTGGGACGTATATAGGATGTAACTTTAACTTTAACTTTTAATCATGTACTTTAAGTGTGAAGTACGCTATCATGCATCGGGACAGCGTAGCGGCCTCTTTATTGATTCAAAACCCTCTTAGAAATTAGAGGAGGCCTGTAACATTACTCAGATGTAAATATTAGGTCCTTACATATGAAATTGGCGTTTTGTACGGGAGGAATATAATTCAATTATAAGTCAATTTTTTTTGTAAAATATATTTAATTAATCAAAGTATGCACCGTTGTTATCTATGCACTTTTGCCATCTCATAGGTAGTTCATTGATCCCTTTACTAAAAACCATGGGGCGAGAATCAATAAACTCTTTGAAGGCGGTTTGGACTGCCGCATCGGGTTAATTTTTTCCTTGTAAGTTGTCCAAATTCCGTAAAAAATGGTAATCTGTTGGAGAAAGGTCCGGGGAGTACGGTGGATGTCGCAGACATTCCAATTGTAGCTCATCTAACGTAGTGGTTGTTTGTTATGCAGTGTGTGGTCTTGCGTTGTCGTGAAGCAGCAGTGGCCTAGAGCGATTAACCAATCTCGGTTGTTTAGCAGCTAGTTCTTCCTTCATGGTTTGCAGTTGCTGACAATAGATATCTACCGTAATCGTTTGGCCAGATTTTAGAAAGCCGTAGAGAACGACTAGTCCACCAAACACTCACAAGTAACTTTTTCTGACTCAATTTTCGTTTAGGGCAGGATTTGGTTGGGTCTCCAGGGTTCAGCCATTGCGACGAGCACTTCCGATTATCGCACAGTATCCACTTTTCATCACAAGTAATGATTCGATTTAAAATCCCTTCATTATTGTGTCGTTTGAGCAAAGTAACACAGCAGTCGACGCGTGTTTGCAAGTTCGATTCACTCAATTCATGAGGTACCCATCGTTCAAGTTTTTTTACTTTCCCGATTTGCTTCAAGTGGATTAATACAGTTTTATCACTTATCCCGAAGCCTGCAGCTATCTCTGAAGTGCTTTGTGATGGATCCGCTTCCACAATAGCCTTTAATTCTTCATTTTCCACTTTGGTTTCCGGCCGTCCACGGGGTTGGTTCTGAAGGTCGAAATTTCCAGAACGAAAACGTTGAAACCAAAAACGTACCGTGCTTTCTTTTGCGACACCAGCGCCGTACACATCATTAATCCTTCGAGCTGTTTCTGCAGCACTGGTGCCACGGTAGAACTCGTACTCGTAAATATACCGATATTTCATGTTTTCCATTGTGCGGTAATAAGCGACGCCAAAGAATAAAATAATGAGGAAAAACAAATGAATGACTGTTATCAAAACTCAAATGTACCAGCTAAATAAATTTATAAATTTGAATTTGGAATTCTTAACCAAAGAGGAGATATTTCAGATCAAAGTGGTCAGTACGACAAAACGCTAATTTCATATGTAAGGACCTAATATATAAATTGATAGCTTTGCTCTTTTAAATCAATTAAATATTTATTTTAATAAAGTAAAGGTGACACACGAGCGTACAGTCCACCTGATGGTAAGTGGATGCTGTGGCTTATAGTTGTAAATGTAGATTTATCCTCGATTAAGAATCAAAATGCAGATGCGTTGTCACCCCTAAGGACTAAGATGGAATGCCTTGTTTCCAGTAAAAAGGGTTTCCGGTTCGCTACACTTATCATAAGAAACTCAGCAGTATTGAGTTGGTATTTTACGCTGGTATTCTGCGAGAGCTTTGTCATACCCCTGCCGAGCCGACCCATTCGTGCTACAACCATAAAATAACTCTACCACGTATAACTAACTATCTGTCTATCACGGATATTTTACTAAATTATTTATTGAAACATCGTGGAGAAGATGTTTCTAAAGCCATGGTAAGTAACAAAATAAAATAAATTCAATTTCTGTGTTAATTTGTGAAGGCGAATCGTTGAAAACAACTATTTCTATAAAGGGAAATTTTATCTTAAATTAAGTTACTGAATTAATAAATACAATTAAAACAAAATAACAATACTTACATTCAAAAGAAAACAACAACAACGGAGGCCCAATTCAGTAAAGTGAAACAAATGCTAAAACTCCGAGAGATTTCTGAGAGGTAATGAAATTAATTAAGGTTAATCTTAAGTAAGTAGAACACAATTGTATGAAATTTCTTTAGACAGTGAGAAGAACCACAAGTTATTCTCAAATTCAAGTACTGTTAGTAACTTCATTCTTTTTTTAATGTTATTAACAACAATCAACCAACCAACTCGTTGACTGTCTACATGCTTATACTCAGGTATCTTCTTTTTTATCAGCCAGTACGTAACAGTCCAACAATATATATCCCTCCCATTGTAGGGGAGGATATACTATAATCTTTTTTAAATTTATTCCCATTTAAACGGCTGGCAACGCACCTGCAACTACACTGGGTGTTGACCGTCACTTACGACAGTTTGGCGATTTCTTTTATAGAAGAGAGTGGGGGCAAAGACTATCATGCATCTAATCTGATCGTAAGCTTACGATCAGATGAGCTGCATGATAGTCTTTGCCCCCACTCTTTTCTATAAAAAAAATCGCC
Source organism: Parnassius orleans (assembly GCA_029286625.1). Classification (NCBI taxonomy): domain Eukaryota; kingdom Metazoa; phylum Arthropoda; class Insecta; order Lepidoptera; family Papilionidae; genus Parnassius; species Parnassius orleans. Next base: position 786,217 of record JAGSMP010000149.1, read on the forward strand.
ACACTGGGCAGACGGATTGGTGGCGGACTTCTCCCACCCTTTGACGTTGCTTTCACTGTCGGTCTGGGTATATAACTCGATTACATTATACCACCATGTATCACAGGCCTCAAAATCTGCTGGGTATTCCCTAAGTCGCCTTTAACAATACCCAGGAAAACAGTTGAGGTATGCAAATGATATAAACTTAGACATGAATAATGCTAAGTTGCGAAAAAGTTATACATTAATTTAAATGTATTTCGTTTTTTTACCAAACATGGTACGTTATCAAACTAATGCGAAAATTAAAAGACATGTTTATATATATTCTATGTTATTAGGGTTGTACTTATGTATGTAATTACTCTAAGGGGTTGTAATTAGGGTTGCCATGTCAAATGTTTGTGTGGATTGCTTAAGCGTATCTCCCTTTGAGAATTTTCAACGTATGGGGAAAGTAAATATAAAATAAAACCATTTCAGTATGCTAATTTTGGCAGTTTCATGTATGAAAGTAAACAAAAGCAGTTCAATAAAATACTTTAAAAAACGTTTGTTCTTGTACTGTTTTAATTCTTTAATTTCTATGTATATTCCCCTCCCGATTCCTGACGGAAAGTCTCTACTGCATAAGTCGTTCAGATTAACATACATTAATTTTTATCTTTACCTATAGTGTAATGTCATTAAAAAAAGAACTTTTCCGTAGAAAGAAGACATATTTGAGGCGTGCAATATACAAGCAAATCCACCCGTGCAAACTCGTAATATTCGTTACTTAAATCTATTCCATTCCATAATAACATGTTTATTACACGTATATTAACCATATATATTAACCATATTTTTTGGTCTTTACTAAACTAAACAAAGAGGAAGAAAAACCGTAAAGTGAATTCAGTAGCAGTTGATTTGAATTCCGACTGAAATGTCAGGACGTAATAGGAATCAAACTGTTATTTCCTTCATAGCACTCGTAGATTGATCTATTTCCCTTCAATAGTATCGAGCTGAATTGTTTCAAAAATGTTTTACGCGTACAATGTTGGCGGAATCTTTTTGATACCGTGAATCTCTTCTCTACGCGCGTTTGATGTTATTAAATGGCAAAAGATAAATCACAGTAAAATCGCGCGGTCGGAAAATCGTACCCATAATAAATGACGCAAAATATCGGATCAATGACTGTTTTTACAAGGCCTAATATCAGAATGAGTTATTACAAGTGTTTGAAAAAATACTAACGCTCCCTTTTGTATAAATATTAAACATTGAAAATAAGCTTTTTGTAAATTTTATCTAGATTTGACATAAATACGTGGTAGAGCCATGCTGCAGCTATATCAGAAGTATAGTTGTAGCACGAATGGGTCGGCGCGACTCGTGAAGGACCACGCTCTCACAGAATACCAGCGTAAAATAGCAGCTTAATGCTGCTGTGTTTTGTATGGTGAGTGTAGAGAACCGGAGACCCTTTTTACTGGAAACGAAGCATTCTCATTCTATCTTAGTCCTCACGGGTGACAACGCATCTGCATTTTGATTCGTAGTTGAGGATGGATGTAGATATCTATGGGCTACAGCAGCTACTTACAATCAGGTGAACTGTGTGCTCGTTTGTCACCCTTATCATATAAAAAAATACGTTTTTATTTGTTTGATATACTCTTCTATCTATCAAGTATTTATGCGTTGCTACAGCCAGCATCCGGGTCCGTCATCAGATCGGCTCCTTGGTACCATATTATTGGGTTGCAATTGAAGTTTCATAAATATGCCAAATTTTAGTTCAATCGGATCTCAGCAAGTGCTTTAAAAGTTAATGTATTACCAATGTTCAACCAGAAAGACATACGAATTAAGTAAGTAATAAAAATTTTCTACCACTGAACACTGTTCTATGAAGATAAAAAATACACAAATATCTACTAAACAATATTGGATAATTTTATAACATATTATATTTCAAGAAAAGTGATCAATATTGATAACGACATAAAACATGTCTAAGGCTTCAGAGATATAATAGACGGTGTCAGTTAGTATGAGCGTTTGCGTATTGTTGTGTTAATTTTCAGCACAGACCACTAAAGAGCCCTCATGAATATTAAGATATATTTAATTGTCTCTCAGACCAGCGCTTCACTGTAACACCATTACAATTGCAGGCACGAATCGAGTCATGTCGTTATGATAATATCCATAGAATTCTATTATAAAATTACCATATTCTCGTTACCGTACTCTAGTAGTTTAAAAAAAAGTTCGTCCGAAATCTTCCAACTAAGGCATCGACAACTTTTAATTTTAATCTAATGTATATCGAAGTTACAACTGTCAAATATTATAGGTATTATAGGCCTCGAAATTAAGTTTTTAAACATAGCAGTTATAATATTTAACAATTTCTGTTGTTATTTATGGAGCCGTGTCGTATATATAAGAAACGCCTATAGCAAAGGTCAGACAATCTTCATGAGCTCCGATAGATTGCGATACACCAAACCGCACATACAGATGTTAGATAACCACACCAGCATAGCAGCATCTAAGGTGCGAGATATCTGGTCCCGCGATCGCTAGTCCACCACGTTGCCACGTGCCACTACAGCAAATTCTTCCTACAATATTTGACTGTGTAGTGGTGTAAGAATATCTACTACCCTATATCGTCCCGTGGGTGTCGTAAGAGAAACAAACAAGGAGAATGGCGACAGTGTCTCCTAATAACAGCTAACTACGATTGCTAACCCGCCTGTTAAGCGTACGAAATATGGCAGTAATCCCCCTATGAGGGGAGATGAATAATAACCCCGTATGGGATGGCCTATGTTCAGTAGTAAACTTTAGATAGGTTGTAACGGTAACGGCTTCCCATATTAGGAGAAGCCTGTGTCCGCAGAGAACATTACGTATTGTCGAAGAAAAAGGTGCAGTTATAATATTTAAAATTAAAATAATTATTTTATAAAAGTAAGAGTGACAGACGACCACCTGATACTAGAGAAAGGTAATTCACGTACGCCGTGGCAAATAGACACTTAAATCTCCTAATTTTTAACGCACTTGCAATTCCCCTGGTGTTGCAATTGTTCATGAGCGGCGGTCGACAACTTTTTTCCAATAATTTATCTAATTCGAACAGAGACAATTTAATTCGAAATTTCAATCATATTTCTTCAGGAATAAAAACTATCAGTACGGAATGGCTATACTTGCTAGGTGGGCACCTACGTTGTTTTTCGATAGTATTAAACCTGTTTTAAATACAAAATTTGATCAGTTTTTAAACCACCACATTGCTCTTACTATTTTAAAATATTGCCACCTTGTACCTAGATTTACGTATTTATTCCGCTCGAGTCCAGTCTGGAAATGTTCGGATATTTTAAAAGATATTGACAATAATCTTAAAATAGCTATTGAAAAATTCTACATTTAACTTTAAATACAACAGCCTGGACTCAAGCTACTTTACCTATAAAATTTTGTGGTATTGGTGTGAGGAATCTTTCTAGCGTTGCATTGCCCTTTCTTTGCTTCCGTGCATTGCGTCAGTGACTTATGTATCATAATTTTAAATAATAAAGTAGACCTTTGCTTTACTACGGAGGCGGGACAGACATGGCAAACGCTCTGTCCCGGCGAGAATGTTCCACTGGAAGTTAACCAACAAAAATAGTGGGATATTCAATTGGTACAGAGTGTGCAGAAAGATTTGTTTCATAATTTCAATAGTGACTAAGATCACGCACGCCTTCTAGCTGTTTAGACTAAGGAATCTAGTCACTGGTTACACACTTTATCAAGTAATCTCGGCACATTACTTGATGGGGAAAGCTTGCGCATCGCCGTAGGAATCCGACTAGGAGCGGCGATTTGTCAACCCCATCAGTGGTGTGGTAGCAGCGTCGACAAGTTTGGGCTCCACGGACTTTCTTGTAAGAAAAGTGCTGGTAGGTTTTCACGGCACGGTTCTTTGAACGATGTCATCCGAAGGACTCTTGTCTCTATGAATGTTCCCTTGGTTTTAGTGCCTTGTTGAATATTTAGAGACGATGGCAGGAGACCCGACGGTATGACATTGGTCCCTTGGGAGAGAGGTAAAGCCCTACTGTGGGATGCTACTTGCGTAGACACTTTGGCGGCCTCTCATCTCAGGGGTACCTAGTTTAGAGCCAGGGCGGCATCAGAGGCAGCTGAAATGGGTAAGTGGTGCAAATATGAGTCTCTGAGGGATGACTACATATTTGTGCCATTTGCTGTAGAGACTATCGGTCCGTGGGGTCCACGTGCGGTGAAGTTCCTAAAGAAATTCTATCCGCGACTGGTCGTTGCTGCTGATGATAAGAGGGCTGGTTCTTTTCTCGCTCAAAGGCTAAGTATAGCCATTCAGCGAGGAAACGCAGATGGCACGGGAAGTAGCACTGTATGATAATTAAGTTATTAGTTTTAGTTTTTATATTATAGTATTTTAACATTGTATATATTAATAAATTAATATAAGAATTATATGTATTAAATTAAATAAAAGAATTACTTACTTAAATTAACTTTAAAAAAACCTTTTCACGTTTTACATTAATCATTCCGAAATAACTTTGAACAAGCGTACTCACACGATTTAAAATAACATTTTACGTAAATCCAAAGAATTATGAAGTTATCTATATGAAGTTATTACAACATGTATAGTTCTTTATCACTAATTTTAATTAGAATCTTTCAAACAGAGCAAAACATAAAAAATAACCAGAATCAAATTTTATGCTTGACGTTGTTTCAATGATATGTCGTTATGCAACTTCCTTAGTGTTTGGATGATTCAAATTCATGCTAATGCAATAATCGGGAAAAATATTCAAATAATCGAACCTCTACATTTTTTATTTATTACTTGTTTATTTAAATTTTTGTTTTTACAGTTGCATAAATTATATTATGAATCATAAATCATGATGATTTCTTATATTTACGCGAACACTACACATTGAATAAAACTAATTTTACGGATTATATCGCGTTTAATCAACTTATTTTTATTAATTCCCGACGTTTCGGGTGCTTTACAGCACCCATGGTCACGGAGGACTGAGGTGATTGACGTCCCGATGTCAGAGTTAATCCGGCGTACCTTCAGCTTTTTAATTATTAATTTTGGTCCGATCTACGCAGAATGAACTAACTGTGTCTTGAAGTCTTGCAGTGGTATGCTTGGGTTTAGTTTTAATTTTATTAATTACAGGATCCCAAGCAGGTGGTAGTACCCAGCCTCCCTCTCTATTGAAATTAGGATGTTTTTTTAATTTCAATAGCCTCACGTATCATCCTGAGCAGGAATCGATGTTCTTTCGCGAGCATTTGTGGTTTATCAAATCTAATGTAATGGCGGGGCCGTCTAGGATATGATCACAAAAAAAAGTCTGCAGTTTAAAAGTGTAAATGATTACCAACTCTAAAGATTCGATGTCGATATCTCTTAAGAGTCGAATATATGTAATGTATAATAAGAGCGTGGTTGTTCCTATCGAGTAACATATGTGCTTTAGCTATATTATAACTGCACAGCTCTATCACCTAGATTATATTATAGATAGTACTACCACAGCATAACTACCGTATATTATTATTTATGTAAATAATATAAGATGAAAACGCTGTTTTTATTTATTTTTAAACGCAACCACATATTATAGCCAAAGAAAACAGTTTAATGTAAAAAGGAAGATATACTACATGACAAAGGTAAAACCCGAATGCTCCATCGCAGGTAACAGGCCTTGTTAAATTTTCATGTAGCAGGAAAAACTAACGTAAGTATATTATTATTTGTGTAAATAATATAAAATGAAAACGCTGTTTTTATTAATTTATAAATGCAACCACATATTATAGCCAAATAAAACAGTTATAATAAAAAGGAAGGTAAGTATACTTCCTTTTTATGTAGTAACATGACAAAGGTAAAACCCGAATGCTCCATCGCAGGTAACAGGCCTTGTCAAATTTTCATGTGACAGGAAAAATTCGGGTCGAGTCGTAAAGCGTTGTGGGTTGTCGCTCTGCCTGTCTTCGAAATTAATTTTTTTGACACGCAAGTACGAAGATGCCCTTCGTTGCCGAGCACGTGGTTAATTACATATAAAGACATTTTGGTAAATTTATTAAGAGGCCACAGTTAATGGGTATATTAATTTCCTTAAATCTTTTCTGAATAATGGAGCGTATTCGAATCCTGTGAATTCTTAATTATTATATTGTTTTATGGAATAAGGTCGACAATGAGCACACAGTCCTCCTGATGGTAAGTGGATGCCGTGGCCCGTAAGTTTTACATCATAGACGTCACCAGTGAAATTGTTAATAACAATTTTAAGTGCATATTTAGCACAACTTGGACGGTGGTGAGCGAAACCATCTTGAAGAAACCTGTCTGTCTGAGAAATAACTGAGAAATAAAAATATTTGTAAGGCATATAAAGTCTGCCAACACGCATTGAAGCAGCACGGCGGACTTATTGATTGATCCCTATCCCTCTCAGAAATGTGAGCTAATCTGTGTCCAGAAGCGGGAAGTTTATAGCCAGTTTTCAGTTTTCTTCCAATACTGAAATTTTACAATCAGGACAGGAAACTATACCATTTAAAACTGTCATCACTTATAATTATTAGGTAAACGACAAAGGAAAGTCGATTAAATTTTTATGGGCAATAAATTGATAGGCCAATAAAAAATAAATGTCTATTACAAGCTCACCTAATGAAAAGATAGTAATAGACATTTTAGCCTATAAATGCCTACTTACTTTTACCTTTTGAAGGGCATTTTATTAGTTTCATATAATAACCGTCTGGCAAGTCTGACATAGGTATACAAATTAAAATCCTTCACTAGAGAAGAATAAGCAGAACGTAATTACTTATTTATTACATATTAAATGGTTTGATTATTACTGTAGTTAAATTTGAAAAGGTCTGACAAAACCTTAAAAAGTAACCAATAAATGTGAAATTGAAACTAACGATCTATTTTCCAAAAATATTGACTTGGCACACGTTGTACAATTAAAAAGTTGGGCTTTAGAATTCTTGTAAACGCAGAACCGGTTTATATACTCGTAAGGATACAAAGATGTGTTGTAATTGAGTAGGAGACACAAACACGAAGCCAACCCAATAATAATTATAACTTTTAACAAAAAGTAAAACCGACTTCAAACTGCTAAAAAAGAAGTTATTTATTTGCTAACCTTAGGGGTGAAATTTTTTCTCCGAATTTATATGGGACCACCCTTTAGTATAACCTATATATATGTTCACAATCTGCGAAGATATCGCGTAACATACATACAAAAAAAACATACACTCGAATAGAGAACCTCCTCCTTTATGGAGTCGGTTAAAAATTTGTCGTGACTGGCGTAAGTGTCCATTTCCTGATATTGTCATCCCGTGAGTGTCGTAAGAGGCTATATAGAGAATGAAACCGGAAATAGTCAGCAGCATCTTCCTGATACACAACAACTTTAAAAATTAAAAAAGCGCGATTACCAAACCGTCTGCCACACGTGGCAACTGTGGCAAGTATTCTTCCTATGAGACAATCTATGGGAGAGGCTATGAGACTTCTGATAGGCTGTAAGAAATGATGAACGAAGCATTTGGTAGAGGTTAAACTAAGAATGACAAACGAGCCCTCAATTCACTCACGAACCCCCAACATCTATCATCGATTAAGAATCAAAGTGTAGATACGTTGACGCTTCTGAGAATATGGAATCCATCGAATAACTCGTTATCAACAGAAGGGTTTCCGGTTTTCATCATTATACACAGCAGCACTACTCTTCTATTTAAAGCTGGTTTTCTGCGCGAATTATGTGGTACAGCCACGCTACAGCTATATTATGGTTGTAGCACGAATAAGTCGGCTCGACCGGATTAGGACCACGCTCTCACGGAATACCAGCGTAAAATAGCAGTTTAATGCTGCTGTGTTTCGTATGGTTAGTGTAAAGAACTGGTGACCCTTTTCACTGGAACCAAGGCATTCCATCTTAGTCCTCAGGGGTGACAACGCATGTATATTTTGATTCTTAATTGAGGATAAATATTGTTGTCTATGGGTCACCCCATCCACTTACCATGAGGTGTACTGTGTGCTCGTTTGTCTGCCTTGTTCTATAAAAAAAATGTCCTTCTCTAGTCAAGCCAATCTATTTTTGCTGCGACAATACAGGTGCATCGTGCCCCTAACACGTGAAAATGTTTTAAAATTTTATAACTTTTTAATTTTTTTTTATGTGTAACATCTTTCCTCTTGCATTCCCGCAATTTTTGAGAGTGATTTCGAGAAAAGGGACGGAAGTTTGTAACAGGAAGCCGGAGAGACGCGCTGTTTGATTTTACCAATGAGCGCACGCGGTGGCAGTAAAGTGTGCTGTTATATAAACTAATTTATCTGTAATGATTGATTTCTTATATTTACGCGAACACTACACATTGAATAAAACTATTTTTACGGATTTTATCGCGTTTAATTTTACTATTTTGATTCCCGACGTTTCGGGTGCTTTACAGCAACCCATGGTCACGGGGAGGGGGGGCTGAGATGTTTGACGACCCGATGTCATAGTTAGCCCGGCTACCTTCAGTTTTTTAATATTAATTTTTGGTTCGATCTACGCAGAATGAGCTTACAGTATCTTGAAGTCTTGCAGTGGTATGCTTGGGCTTGGATTTAATTTTGTTAATTATAGGATCCCAAGCAGATGGTAGCACCCATCCATCTTCTCTATTGAAATTAGGATGTTTTTTAATTTCAATAGCCTCGCGTATCATCCTTGGTAGGAATCGGTGTTCTTTTGCGACGATTTGTGGTCTATCAAATCTGATGTAATGGCGGGGACGATCTTGAACATGTTCACAGACTGTAAACGTAGTGGAGCGTTTGGTTTGTGTATTTTCGGTAACCCATACAACCTCGGTGGTTTGGTACACGGTGGTATTATCGAATTTTTCGGAGTTTTATTTAACAGATCGCTTGTTGTTTTAAGCACATTGTTTTGACCTTTTTGTACGTACTTTCATCCGATAAAAGTTGTTGTATTTTAAAATTATAATTTGACGTATCCATCCATCCATTACGTATCCATTACTACCGTAGCATTTCCTTTCTCTGCACGGAGAATCGTGAGCTCTGGTCTGTTGCGTAAGTTGTACAACGCTTTAATCTCGTATTTGGGGAGATTTAGTTTCGGCACTGAACTTCGACGTAACAAGGACGAAATGTCTTGACGTATGGCCTCTAAATCTTCCTTTCCCACATTGTTTTTAAACAGACAATCCTCAACGTTACAGATAATTTCCTCATACGGGATTTTTAATAATTGAATGTTATTGCGAAATTCAGGCCCTTCGATAATACTTTTATTGTAGGTTCGTCCAGTGTTTATTTTGACAGATTATAGACCGCGCGTTGTTTATTGTTAGCGTCTGTGGTCAACGGTTGTGTTTCGTTTCTACGTTAACATGGACATCTTACATAGGACAAACAAAAAGATCCATTAAAACCCGCGTGAAAGAAAATATGGCTGACGTGAGGTACCGACGCTCTGGGAAGTCTGCAGTCTGTGAACATGTTCAAGATCGTCCCCGCCATTACATCAGATTTGATAGACCACAAATCCTCGCAAAAGAACACCGATTCCCACCAAGGATGATACGCGAGGCTATTGAAATTAAAAAAAACATCCTAATTTCAATAGAGAAGATGGATGGGTGCTACCATCTGCTTGGGATCCTATAATTAACAAAATTAAATCCAAGCCCAAGCATACCACTGCAAGACTTCAAGATACTGTAAGCTCATTCTGCGTAGATCGAACCAAAAATTAATATAAAAAACTGAAGGTAGCCGGGCTAACTATGACATCGGGACGTCAAACATCTCAGTCCCCCCCGTGACCATGGGTTGCTGTAAAGCACTCGAAACGTCGGGAATCAAAATAGTAAAATTAAACGCGATAAAATCCGTAAAAATAGTTTTATTCAATAATTTATATGTGTCAACTATATTAATAAATATATTTACTGTTGATAAAAAATGTCTGAAAAAAGTGCAGATCATAGATAAAAAATGCAAGTGAATAATAATGAATAATTGTTCAAATAAATATTTCAGTATTTAGTTTTTATACATTTTGAGGTTAATTTCTGCCGCATGCTCATACATATTTTTATTTTGATAAATAAAAAACAAATAGCTTTTTTCAGAATATGTATGATGTTTATGTTGGTTATTACCAAGGTGAGATGTCAGATGTTACACATCATATGCGACTACTGTAAAAGCTCGCTCGTTTTTTTAATGTTTACACTACTGCTCAACGACGAAATGAAATTAAAACTGTTCAATTCCATATTTAAGTAAAGTTGAAATTATCAACGAAGAACGCAATTAAGTTTAAACGTTCCTTGCAAACAATAAAGTTTGTACTTACCTACATATCCAGGAGTGTCTACGGCGTGGTATAGAAGCGAGTGTAAGTGCGAAAGGTGGCAAGGCGGCGGGTGTGTTGTCGGTTTCATCTTGAGGCGCCCCACTCACACGTACCTCCGGCACCCGTAGCTGGTGTCGCCCGCTCATTGCACCACTTTTTTTAGTCAAATTTTACATAGTAACATTCACTTAATTTTTTTGTATGCGTCCAAGACTCTTCACTTTTTGTTCCTTTTAAATTGTTATTGAACTCATTAAATCACACCATTTCCACATATAAAAAATATCTGACTGTATGAGTAAACTTGTAAAAAATGGAATGTGTTATTGAAAGCACAATAATCCTCCAAGAAAGATCATCCTTCAAGAAACTTAAAAACAATGATGATACTAATTATTATTATCAACAACAATCGGCAAGCTCAAAATATGCGTATGCGTAATTCGTTATTATTCTAAGTCGGCAAGTCCTTTAGCAACTAAAGACGCTATGAGAAATTCTTGAGATCTAATCTTTAAAAAATTCTCATCTACAAATCAGGCTGAGAGGCATTGTCGGTGAAGCGAAGACTACATCCGCTTTATGACCCTGTTGTCTATAGCAAGGGATTCTATTTATTATACGCTTCACACCAAATAATTTCTTTAAAAGTAAAAAATATTCTGTAAATAACGATTTTTAATTAATAGAATATTAGAAACACCAAAAATTCGAAGATTTTTTTTATACACAAATAAGTTTTAATTAGTAGGTCATGGATATGATTTTACCCAAAGAGTATATAATCACTACGTTTAATTTTACCGGAACTACCATGCCATCTGTTTGGCAACATGTACTCGTAAAATAGGTACATTGGACATTGTTAAACTCGACGCGTAGGTTAGTATAGGCTATATTGAAAAGATGATGTAGGTAACATAATGCTGATGTTATATAAATATGAATCAGCAATTTGAGTAATTTTCAAAGAGCAACTATACGCTAATACCTGATCTAAATTATTAATATTGTATCGGGTGATATTACAATGCAACACGTTTTAAGTCATAAAAAAGTAAAAATTATGTAGTATTTTTATATATTAAAATAGATCTATTTTATTGTATTTATTTTTTATATTATTTTCTCGTCCGGTTAGGATGCATAAATACTTTTAAAAATATAAATATACACATTAGCAATCTGCCCGGCACTTCTCACGGGTAATTTCTGGAACTCGGTACTTACTTTGTCCAATGGTAAATCTAAACCATCCAGGGACCCACTCAAACACACACACACACAAATTTATCAAAATCGGTCCAGCCGCTTATGAGTAGTTCAGTGCAAAACACACCTATAAAAGAATTATATAAAACGAGCGATCCGCCCCGGTATCGCACCGGTGATTTCTGGATCTCGACAAAAGCGCCACCTACCGGGTCCAATTGTGAATCTAAACCATCCACCCACTCAAATACACACAAAAAATTTCATCAAAATCGGTCCAGCCGTTCTCAAGTGATGATCTTTCATACATGCGCAATTGACTTTTATTTATATAATATAGATACTAGCTGGCCAGGCAGGCACACGTTGTTCTGCCCTTTTCGAAGACCCTTCCTATAAAAAATTCTTGAATTCGCAATAAAAAAATGTTGAAGGTCGTGTTCAAAATTTCATTAAAATCAGTTCAGTAGTTTAGGAGTTCAATGAGGACATTAGACATTAGAGCCATGCTGCAGCTTTATTAATAGTATAGTTGTAGCACGAATGGGTCGGCTCGACCGGGGAAGGACCACGCTCTCACAGAATACCAGCGTAAAATAGCAGCTTAATGCTGCTGTGTTTCGTATGGTTAGTGTAGAGAACCGGAGACCCTTTTTACTGAAAAAGAGGCATTCTATCTTAGTCCTCACAGCTGACAACGCATCTGCATTTTAATTCGCAAACGAAGATAGATGTAGATGTCTATGGGCCACAGCAACCACTTACCATCAGGTGGACTGTGTGCTCGTTTGCCACCCTTATTATATACAAAAAAAAAACAACGTGACAAGTAATTTTTATATATAAAGATGTAAAAATAATATACTAAAATCATAAAAACATATAAACCTGGTAAGACCTGCAGGAAGTCGATGGATGCAGGTGGCTCAGGACCGTGTTTTGTGAGAATCCTTGGGGGAGGCCTATGTTTAGCAGTGGACTTGTAAAGGGCTGTAACGAAGACGATCATGGTAAAAAAGATGGAATAAATGCAATAAAATAAAATAAATAAATGAAACCTAATCAGACGGAAGCCCTCGACAAGGGAGACCAAGCTATTATAGATATTTATTATGATTGGAATCACTGAATACGAAGTTTTAATGTGGTTCCCAATTTATCTAAACTAATAAGTAGACCGAGTTCTGTAGCGTATGGTGTTAAAAATATTAAAACTCTCACCAGCATTGAAACAGCTTGACTAGTTGATTTTAATTTTCATTGCATAATGTCGCATGGTACCTACCTATTTTGCCATGGGGAATAGAGACTAACACTGAAGTAATATTTGTTTTGCAGAAGCGGGCCATAAAGCAATCTAGGATTGAAAACCTAAGTGATATTCTAATACTAAGAACGGACAAAAGCCAGTAATACCTACAAGTTACTTGACTCCACAAAGACGGTACTTAGTTCATTAATTTGGCCATGTATTTGTTTTTACTACATCTCTGAAAATAGGTATACAAAGTATCTACTTATACTGAATAAAAAATATCTACATATTTCTATTTCTTCCTGAAAAATGATGGCAGTGGAAGTAGAACTTAACATTATGTCCACGAAATATTAATATTAATATTTGTATATTTATATCCCATAGAGGATTATATCACATACAGGTTTTCTTTTCCTTTGAAATGTTGTAGTAAGTAAGTAATTTGGTGACGTATTCAACATAATTTAATCGATTTTCAATTAGACTTTTCATATACTTAATCTAATGTTAATGTTATTTCGTTACAGGAGCAAATAAATTGTAGGTAGGGCAGGTAATCAATTAATCGCTGATCCACGACCTTTGCGTGTTGGGTGCGCCTAAAAGACACATAGCACGCACACAAATAGATTTGCTAGTATTTGCTATTCTGATCTGTCAGGCGCTCTCATGCAGAGTAGATATTTTTTACTTTTTATATTTCTTACATGCGATTCTTTATTTTAAACAAAACAAGCAAAATTATTTTCGATAGGGTTTTGCTTTTAAAATTAAAAAGTATAGCTGCTTTTAAAGCTAAAAATATATTTTCACAATTTTAACCGTATTTTTACTAATGATCAATTATTACGATGTTTGAACTAAGTGTAATGAAAATATTCATTTTTTTTTCCTTATTAGAATCTCGAAAATATGCTCATTTTATTTATTGGATACTTTTTTGCGTGTTTTATTTATAAAAATTGAAGATAAATTATTACGAAATTATTTTATTACTAACTGATACCCGCGACTTCGTCCGCGTTGCTTGATAAATTAACAAAGTTTTCCTATGTGCAAAGGAAAAAACATCAAAAAGACAACATTTCTTTGTAAACAATGTTAAATTCGTTACTCCGCTTGTAGCTAAAATATATAAATTATCTGGGTTAGTAACGCGAGAGCAAGCGATGCACAGTTGACCGCGTGAAAAACCCCGTATAAAAATCATTGTTTCTTTACACTTTAATAACTTTATATTGAATGAAGATATCGCAATAATTGCTTTTTAGATAAGGGCCAAGTGTCTAAGAAATACAACTTAGAAAACCTAATTGAAATCTATCCAGTAGTTTTCCGTGATGCGCGCACAACTACAAACCTCTATCATTTATAGATTTGTTTAATAATGTAGAGTCATTCGGGGTAACTGAGCGCAGTGGGTAAGTGAGCGCAGTGAGTGTATCTCCCGAACGGGGAACGGGGGGGAGGTTTTTGTTTAGGTCGAAAAGTGACGCTAGAGTGCCCTGCTAGTCGCGACTTGTCTCTGTGGCGGCGGTTGATGAATAACTTTTTTTTCATAAAAAACAGTAGATATATGGTGTATAAATTCGTAGTTTTTTGTTTAATGGAAAACAGTGTATCATCGACGTTATTGATTTCACAACGGTAAGTTGTATTTTCTTTGAATAATAATATGTTTACGCTACATTTATAAAAAAAAATTGATGTTATATTTGTTTTCAATTTATTTTATGAGCTTTCATTTGCAATTTGGTGTTCTGGGGAAAGTGTGCGCGGGTAAGTGTGCGCATGCGTACACTTGCCCCTTCGATGTTATTTTCGTTCGTACATTGTTTTATCGAGAAGTAGGGTTTACTAACACTCTTTTATTTTATTTTTCAGTGTCTCATCACCATGCCGCGAAATTATATAAGAAAAAGACCTGAACTTGCATCGGTCACTGAAGAACAAATCTCTAGAGCCAAAGCACTCATTGAGCATGGAAAGAGCAAAAGAGCTGCTGCAAGTGCTATTGGTATTAGTGAGTCTTGTATTCGAAATCGATATCATCGTCTTGTAGAGGAAGAACAAAGTTTTCTATGGCCTCGACCTCTACAACAGTAGAATACTTTTGTCCTCTATGTAAGCAAAAATATACAGAGCTAAATACTTAAGAATGGAGTCAGTGCATGTATTGCAAAGACTGGTGTCATGAGGATTGCACTGCATATAAGAGAGGTGTTTTTGGTTGTGATAATTGTATTGATGATTCTTAAATTAATATTGTTTCTAATACATTAGACAATCCCAACTAAAATATGTTGATCTCTAAATATTAATAATTAAAAATTTCTATAAGTACTTAAATTTTAATTGTAATCCAAATAAATGTTAAGTTTATTTTATTTCATGAGAAAATTGTTATTAGACTAATAACTAATAAAAATATTTTCTAAGTGGCATTACAATAAAGAACCTTTATTTTTGAATATTGTGTATATTTTCATTAATCCAAGGAATGCGCCTACTTACCCCATATACGTATACTTACCCCATACGGGTGCGCACAGTTACCCGCATCGTGGGTCAAGTGAGCGCATTTCGATTTTACGTAATTAAATGCTTACATTAAAAAAAACACCAAGTTTTCTATTATTGTTTTTATTTCAATTTAAAGGCTACTATATGGTTTATCTCAGAGCCGTCTTTTATATTCCTAACTCTTTTATTTTATGCGTAGTGAACTAATATTTACCAAAGTGCGCACACTTGACCCGAATGACTCTAATATTTTTAGAATTCAAGGCATTATTCTTTTTTTTTGTCTCCTTTTTTTTAAACGTTATATTATAAACTTTACAGATAAAATAAAAATAAAATTACAGCAATGTCATTTATGGTATAGGCAACACATACATTCAATTACCGCTTAACAAAGTCCACTGCTGAACATAGGCCCCCCATAGATTGCCTCATAAGGAAGATATTTGCCAAAGTTACTACGCTTGGCAGGTGGGTTGGCAACCGCAGTATTTTATTTTCTAGTTGTTATTGGGAAGACGCCGCTACCCATTTCCATGTTTGTTTCATATTGGTTTGTTCATTGGCTTAAAATGGTTCTACGAATATGTTACTATCAAAGCTTTACGTAACCGCTTTTCGCCTCTCGCTATATTAAATGTTTGGGCTAAAGATGATATTGCTAACCAAAACTAACTTAATAAACTCTACTATTATATTATAACGAACAAGGCTCTGGCGATTAATAATCAAAATCCCACGGACTTGTGAAGTAGCTTTGACAGTGCAAGGGAATTGGCTCAAAAACTCGCCTGCCCGACTTGTTCGAGTTACGGTCAAATCCAGTGGCGTAGTATCTTATAAATATATAAAATCGCCAATTAAAAATATAAAATCGGTCAGTCATATCTACTCTTTGCGTATTATTTTAAAACGAATAAAACAATATAATGTATTACTGACATCATTTCAACAATTATGACTGGGCTAAGGGGAGCTGACATTTCTTTCCTAAAATGCCACACCCTAAAATCTGACACTCGGGACCATGGCGCCAGATTATAAAGGCATCATTTTAAAAGTTAAGGCGCTGAGCTGACTTTTCTTTCTTAAAATAAAAACTGCCTAAAAACTGCCGCGCAACCTAAAATCAGTCATATAAAAGAAAATAAGTTTTACAAAATGAAGGTTAAATTTTTCATTGTTATGAATTATTAAAAAGTTGATCATTTTTATTAATCTTATTTTTATTCTTGGAAATATACAAATACTGACTTCTAAAACTCTTTTTTAAAAGTTTAATTATTAGACCCTTCAATAATTATATAAGAAAATTACTTTAGAAAAGTAATACGAGGATTAATTTGAAGGTTTATTGATCATTATGAGCCAACCTTGAACATTTTGCAAGCTTAATATTAAATGAAGTGTAATCACGTATGCCACGTATAAATTAGGCGGTCTTTAATCGCAGACACATTGAGCGTTACCGTTAACACTGTATGTGATTAAAGTCTGGCCATAAATATTGTCATAATCTGTACACGAATTTGGAATGCGTCTGTTCTGATACGCTGGCGGAAGACGCATAAAAACTACACTACAACAAGCAAAATGACAAAGTGTATGCTCACAGATCTATAGAAACCTCGCACCTTGCTGAAAAACTTAAAAGTGGTTATCATCATCCTACATTAATTATGGTTGGGAGGGTGGGGGGGTCTGACTAAGTCACCCCTAAGGCATAAGATGGAATGCTACGTTTCCAGTAAAAAGGATCTCCGGTTTTCTTCATTCACCACACGGAAGCTGCTATTTTACGCTGGTTTTCAGTGAGAGCGTGGTCCTTCCCCGATCGAGCCGACCAATTCGTGCTACAATCATAATATACCCGCAGCATGACCCTAATAAAAGCTTAAGAATAAGCTGAAGACTGGCGTTCATACAGTCCTTATTTGAACTCGTTGGACTACAAATTGTGTACAGTACAAAGGACGTTGCCTGCAGAAAACATTACGGTGATAGAGTTCTTCAAGAAATCTTTAGAGTTAGCATGGGCTAAATTCCCAATGGAGACAGTATGTGAATCATAGATTCATATATTTTGAGTAAAATGTTTCTTTAAAAATGATATGCATTTTAATGAGTAAAAATACTTAAGGCCACTAGGTAAATATATGCTAAAAACATAAATATTTTGTAACATTATAATATAGTACCTACATTACATTCTGGGGTTACATAATAATTTCAATTAACACGCTCTGGAGTGTTGTTTCCCAGTGGAGCTAGCAATTTCGAGAAATAGCGTAATTACAATAAACTATTGTATATTGTGTAACAATTAACTTCGCAGACGTAATTACCTACTTTTATGATATAATGAGTAAGTTGGAAATTAATGTCTTAATAAGTACGTACATAGTTAATGGCCTGAATTAAAATGAGACCTTAAAAATATTATCTTACTAGCGACCCACCCCGGCTTCTTGGGTAGGATCCTTGGATAGGATCGTTTATTTAGATTTAAAATAATCAAAGACTTTTTGTTTTTTTTAATCTCCCAGTTTTATTGGATAAAATATAGCCTAGATCACTACTGGCATTGCTCTCTATCAGTTCGTGAAGTTTCACTGTAAATTAATTAAAAAACAGCATTCACTTAAATCAAGCCATTACACGGTAATAAAAAGTTAAGTTATTGTTCTATTTATAAATAAATAATTAGTATATACATATGTTTTAAAGTAAGTAATTATTAACGAACTTGACCGGAGAATTATCATGCCGCTATGTTTCGTATGGTGATTGACGAGAGCCGGTGATCCTTTTTCTGGCGACTGGGTGTCCAGTATTGGAACTCAGAAAGTGACTACGTATTTCCATCTCCCTATCTCCATCTAACTTCCGGCAAAGATGCCGTAAGTGGCTGATTCAACAGCAGTCCCTGGCCCTATGTGGCTCTGATACCCTAGTGAACATTTTAGAATTTAAGAATTAGTGAACATTTTTCGTATTTATAGTTCCGATTATTTATTTATTGTTTTATTTATTTATTGTTAGTTTTATTTTAAGATGCGTGTGTTTCATTACTTGCCTAATACCCTGTATGGCAAATGCGCAAAGGCTGTGGCAGAATAGCAAGAGTAATGGGTTACAACTGAGTTACAGACCGTTTTGTCACAACTATTTACTAAACAAATAAATACTTTTTATTTTATTTTATTTTTTCCCCCGATTGATTCTAAAATAAAAAATATCTGTGGACCGTAGGTTTCACTTGCAATTTGGTGGACTGTGCGCTCTTTTGTCACCCTTAATGTCATTACGTCGAACTGACAACCAACGAGGAAGAACGTTTTTTTTAGCGGCTGCTTTGTATTAGTTCCAAGCGCAGTATTAGGCATCCTCCTACTAGATGGAATGACGAAGAGCAGTGTGACTCTGGTGAGAATCGCTTGTCTTGGTAATAACTCTGACTGACTCCGAATAACTAAATATTACTGAATCAGCTCGTTAATCTCGTCAAACCTCGTCAAATATCAAGATATATACACGTAGATCCTCGTCAAATATCAAGATATATACACGTAGATCCTCGTCAAATATAAATATAGACTAGCTGTACTCCGCGGTTTCACCCGCGTATATTACGCAACTCAGACGCGTGATATGGCACGTCGCTCATTGACGTTCATTGCTGGTTTCTCTCGGTTCTCACCGGGCAGATAGGGTTTATGCGTTGTTCGACCGCTGAGACGAGTGTTGAATTATTTTAATTTTTCATTATCTCTTAAATTATACGTCCAAATAACATGTTATAAAAAGTAAAGTTTATCTTCATAAAATTATCTTGATGATGAAGTAACTTTCGTTCGTAAGAATAAATATGCCATACCTAATGATAACGCTCATAAATCACTTTCTAATTTTCAATATTTCTTTGTCATAAAACACTTTATTGTGGCTTTTATATAAGTAATAGGCATACTATGTTATTGCGAACTTTTTTCTAAGTAATACGCCAGCACACGCGGATAAAGGAGATCGGGAGCGCTTTTCCTTCTGATTTGCTTAACAAAAATCAATATTTAAGGCTAGCTGAGCGGCGTAGCCTAATGCTAGTTAGCCTATACTTTTCCTCATGAATCAGGCTATAATAAACAAAAATAATTTTTCGAATCGAACTGGTAGTTCCAGAGATTAACGTGTTTAAAAAAACATAAAAACTCTTCCACTTTATTGTATTATTAGTAAATTAGTATATTAGTATTAATATAGATATCAAAACTATCTCGAACTTTGCAAAAATATCCACGAATCAGAAACAGATGCAAGAATCTTTTTTTGGATCTGGTAGATCGCCTTAATATAAAAGGTGCACGTACATATGTCTAAGAACCAAACACAGTAAATAATGACCGTATGTTCAAAATACCGAGAACAATATTACACGTGTACACTAAGCACAACATAATTTTTGTTTGCCTAAAAAGTGGAGAAGAAAACTACATGTTACGTTCTTGTTTAAAAAAAAACTATTATTTTATTCATGTTCAAAAGAAGTTAAAGATTTTACTTAAATATAAGTTAAAATATTCTATTCAATAAAATAATGATTTTGCATGTATTTAGTAGATATTTTATTTCTATTATTAAAGGGGTGTCACACACCCCACGCGTCTGTTTACGTAACTCTTTAAGCGCGACCACTTAAGGTACGTACCATTGTAAACAAAGGGACGGGTGCCTACTAGGCATGTAAATTGTATAATGTAATATCGATCATTTGATTTATAATATAACAGATAAATCCGTTGATAATAAATTGATAAGATACGTAATAACACTTTTATTGTTGTATCATCTAATGACATTCATGTATACTATGATTAAATTAAATTATTAATATAAAGATTATGATCCGATAATACGGAAAATTGTAATACTGGCTGGTTTAGTCGCGGCACAAGAAAACTCACCGACAGATTAATTACTTGCAAAGGTTGTCCTTAAAAGTAAAAAAAAAAAATACTAAGAAGCATATTATTTTATTCAAATTTCTAAAGCATAAACAATTTCTATACCGTTGATTGTATAGAAATTACTTACATGCAACTTACATACAACAACTTATATGCAACTTTTATCCGATTGCGGAACTTCAAAAAAGGAGGGTTAAGTATTTTCCTTCCTCAAGATGTTAATTTCTATTTTATATTATTGATTCTTGATGTGTTTTTTTTTAATAAATAACATATTTATAATTTATAAATAAATCCTAAAATTAGTTTTAGCCGTTGCGTAATAATTTGAACTACGCCGACAAACTTTGCGTTTCACTTTATCTATTACAATTTTTTTAATATTTTTTTTTACTATCCATATAGTTTAAACAAAGAGATTTTTTATATATATTGGCCAGATTTTAGAATTAATAATATCATAAAGTAGCCGATTATGGCAGGAAATGGTGGCATTTAATTAAATTTAACATTGTTTTTTGGCTATATAATAATATAACTTGACCAAATCAATGAATAGAGATCGTTTGGCGATATTAACAACTAAACACAACATTGCTATTTCTTCATATTGTATAAATTGTAAAATAATTTCATTACACACCGCTAGCAGCGCTGATAGCGTATTTTTGACAGAAGCAGAATTTTTAATAGAATCTACATCACTTTATGCCTAATTTATGTATTATATATAATATATAAATGTTGGCGGCTTTGTTGTGTGATTGGGCCACCCCAGTCGTACCTCAACTTATTGTCGCTGAGTACTAGAGGGTACAGTTTTTGTTTTCATAGTTTTAATCTCATAATAGCGCCATCTTCTTACTGCTAAATAAACTAATAATAAGTAACTGATGAAATTAAAGAGAATTCTATTGAATACTTATTCTTCTAGCATCAAAAATTGTTAGACTTAAAATATCCAAACCGGTGTCGGGATGATTTATCGTAATTGTCACTTTTAGCAAAATGACTAACAGAACTGTGTACACAAAACTGTGATTAAGACAGAATGTCTTTAGTTGAATATGTTGGGTGTCTATCAACATAGCAATATTTCACCAACTTCTTTTGTATCAAGTCGGATGTAAGTAATTGAAAATTAAGTGGGCTGTAAGATTTTATCTCTAAATGATGGAATAGTTACTAGATAGATGGGGTACACAATAGTACAAAAGCTTCTTTTCAGTTTTACGAGTTTTATTTATTTAAATACGAGAGTATAGCTCGCCGTATGATTTCAAAGGACATGAAAAAACTAATGAAACTGCTAAGGAAATTTTATTTGCTTATTTTCCACGTGCTCAGTGAAGTGGTAAAGAATAACTTATGGCGAAAACTTGATGTCTAATTAGTTTTAAAAAATCGTGGACATGTGAAACCACTATTTTGCACATGGGTAATT
Organism: Parnassius orleans; assembly: GCA_029286625.1. Taxonomy (NCBI): domain Eukaryota; kingdom Metazoa; phylum Arthropoda; class Insecta; order Lepidoptera; family Papilionidae; genus Parnassius; species Parnassius orleans. Next base: position 808,102 of record JAGSMP010000149.1, read on the forward strand.
AGCAGCCCTGTGCACAGTCGTAAGATGTATGTAAGCTGCTTCTTTACTTTTTTACTTTCAATGAGAAAACAGTTTGTCATATATTAAGATAGCTTTCATATTTTCAGACATACCTACCTATTGAGATATTTGTGACAGTCCCGGTTTCATAGCTGACATGAGTAAATGAACAGGCTCTTGCGAAAAAGTACTATATATATCAAATACAGCAAATTTTAAACGCATGTTTATTTTAATTTTAACTATGAATAGAACTGCGTTGATAGAATCTTGAAAGTTGTCCGGTAACCGAACCGATCCAAACGTAAATTTCATAGTACGTAAGCAACTCAATTTCGATCCGCACCGACACCACTCATATTTTAATTGCAATTTGAAGTTTCGATTTACCACGTTCTCGGTGGTGAAGGAAAATATCGCGAGGAAACCTGCATATTCGAGAAGTTAAAAAAATATTTCGGAAATCATTTTTAGGTATACTTATGTGAAGTCGGTCAACCCGCGTTGGAGTCAACTCAATCAACGCTTTTTTGTCATAAAAATCGCTGCGGCCTGTCCCCAGTAGTGGGATGTATGTAGGCTGCTACTTTTTTTACTTTTAAAGGCCTATCCACTGCTGATCATAGGCTTCTCCCATTGTTTGTCAAATAGGCCGGATATTTGCAGTAGTAGCCACGCTTGGCAAGCCGCAGCTTTTTATGACTCTGCACTGTTATCAGGAAGATGCTGCCACCCATCTCCTGTTTCAGTTTCCCTTCTGTCGCCTCTTTCGACACCCACGAGACGAAATGGGGTATTGGTTTCTATTTCGCCGCCTCTACATTGCTAATAATTATATTTCTACTCCCGTTCATTATTTCGATTCCCACCATAGATTACGAAATTACTTGGATATAAGCCGTTGTTGGCACGCTTGGCAGGCGGGTTGCCAACTGCATATTTTATTATTTTGAGCTGTAATCAGTAAGACGCTGCTGCCTACCTTCTCTATATTTCTACTCCCGTTCATGAGTATAGTTCCTCTTACATTTATGAAATTTTAACTTTAATTTTGGAATAGTATTAATGATATTTCTAAATTGAAGCCAACGCGAGTGAAGCCGCGGGTAAAAAGCTAGTTTATAATATAACTTTATGATAAAACACTTTCATTGTTGTCTTCTTTATAATGAAATTTATGTTCAATATGATTAAATTAAATCAACAACATAAATATCAGGATCAGATAATATGGAAATATAATGTGATACTGACTAGTTTAGTGTGAGAATCCATCGACTGATTTATTACTCGCTCTAAGGATAGGTTAAAAGTTAACTTAAATGAATGTTTCATACGAATTAAAGCGCCAAACAAGAGTCAACGGTATGCGCTTAGAGCACTAAACATTGCGGCTACTATAAATCTATTGAAACTTCCAATAAATGAGGTTTCCAGTTTAAGTTATTGTTTAGTATTAGGCCTAAGTATTTTTCTTCTTTAGACTTGTGTATGGGTTCATTAAGTGGCGGATTATCCTTAAGGCAAACTAGGCACATGCCTATGGGCGCGATGTTAAAAATGGGCGCGGGCGGAAGTTTTTAAACAAAAAAAAGTAAGTACCTCAAGTACATATTTACATAAAATCATACTTTCTATTGAAATGTAGAGGTTCGGAAGCGCGTCCCCTCTACTTGACTACTCCTATATCGCCCTCACTCTCATCACATTTTTCATTCACGCCCACCTGTTAAAATTAACTTATTCTAATTTTGGTTAGTAAATCAATGGCAGCAGTCAATGTGTTAGACTTAGGTCAAATGGACTTATTTATCTTAATGACGAGAGGCAAGTCAAAAAAGTAAATAAAACGACAAAAATCCTGTATATATCCTTTTTGAAACTCGGTTTCAAAAACGAGAGGTTAGGTACTATTTTCGAAGGTATGTTTTTTTATATCTGTTCACTCGAAAACGTTTGAACCAATTTTAATAATTCTTCTTCTATTCCAATAGTTTTACTACAGCTACTATACTGTGATTTTAAATTTAATGAAAAATTTTCAGACCTAAGTGTGGAAAAATAGGTATCAAGTTTTAATATTAGTTATATTATTAATAAGACGACATTCTAGTTGTTATCTTGAAATTGTGGTATTCCTTAGTTCATTCAAAAGGGTAAAATAATTAAACTTTAAAACTAATATTTCTTTTGGAGTCGATTTTACTCCTTTTCAAAAGTATAATTATATTTAAAATTATTAGAAGAAATAGGTGGGGTATAGTATGCGATAATCAAATCCTATTTAATGCTCCGTTTATTCTTTCGGGGCTTAATTTATGTTATGTGTCTTCACTGTCACAGCATTTCTGTATGTTAATAAACGCACTTACAAGTAGAAAGGGTCTAACATGTTCGGGTCTCATCCTAATGAAGGTAATTAGCTTTAAGTATGTAAGAATACGCTCATGTGTATTCATGACTTTTTAGTTTTGGTTAGGGTGTTAGTTCTTCGAATATATTCGTAATTATTTAGATAGATACAAAGTTCTCACTGAGAACGGAACTCACAGTCTTAAAAGAAATTAAGAGAAAATCAGGTACTACGTAAAACAAAAATAGAATCTAAACTTTTTTCATAACGACAGGTTTTTTCATAGAATGGGGTGACAAACGAGCACACAGTCCACCTGTAAGTAAGTGGATGCTGTGGCTCATAGATATCTACAAATATCCTCAATTTAAAATCAAAATGCAGATGCGTGTCACCACAAAGGACTAAGATGGAATGCCTCGTTTCCAGTAGATAGGGTCTCCGGTTCTCTACATTCACCATAAGAAACACAGCAGCGTTAAACTGCTGTTTTACGCTGGTATTCTGTGAGAGCGTGGTCCTTTCCCGGTCGAGCCGACCCATTCGTGCTACAACCATAATATAGCTGCAGCGAGGATCTACCACGTAAAATGTTGTTAAGTTCTACTTCCATTGCCATCATTTTTCAAGAATAAATAGTAATAAGTAGATATTTTTTATTCAGTATAGATAGAAACTTTGTATATTTTATAGACCCAACTCATAACAGAAAATAATCTTTAGCATATTTGACGTAGTAGTGGCGGTGTAAGATTATCCACTACCCCATATCATCTCGTGGGTGTCGTAGGGACGACAGAGGTAAACTGAAACAGAAAATGGGCAGCAGCGTCTTCCTGATAACAAAACACGCTTGGCAACCCACCTGCCAAGTGTGGCAATTGCCAAATAGCTTGTGTTCATCAGTGGACTTTTATAGTCTGTAAAGGATGCATGGAATGGATGGACGTGGTAGATCCACGCTGCAGCGTTAGGACTACGCTCGCAAAAAATCCAACGTGAAAATGAGCGCAACGATATTGTTTTTCATATGGTAAATGACAAGAACCAAATACCTTTTTACTGTTAACTCTTACTTCTTTTTAGCCCTCAGGGGTGTACGCATTTGCAGGATAGATTTAGGAGTCTATAAGGCCACAGCATCCATTTACCGTCAGGACGATTGCGTGCTCTTTTGTAACTCACACTTCTATAAAAAATATCATGTAAATATTTATGACATAGTTGTTTAATGACTTATATTTTTATCCGACTGCCACAGAAGGACGGTAATGTTTTTCGACAGTATGTATGTATGTCTCTTTCTTTGGCACGCTCTGTAACCTAAACAGCTTGATAGATTTTAACATATGAGGTGTCGTTAGATTCGTCTTAATTGTGGGAGTGACATAGGGTATAAATTTGTTCTCTTTTTAGTAAACTTTTACGCAGTCGGGTTTATTAAATTACTGTTTTAACCATTAAGGGTGCTCTACACACAACCACAAAACATATTACGACCCTAATACGTTACCCATTAATCGGATACAAACGCTTCAGATTTATTTTCACTGCGAGGAAGCTTTACGTGTACCTACATATTTTCATCCTTGGTTAAAGGTTTCCATTGATACACTTTATTTGTGTAATCAATACATAATACAGGAGTAAAAGCAAGTAAGTATAAGCCTCACGATACCAAACGACAGAGTATTCGGAATTGTATTTCATTTTATAAATTTTAGTAAGTCACCGTTATTGAGTGCCGATTTTATTTATAGAATAAGAGTGACAAAGGGCACACAGTCCACCTGTAAGTAAGTGGATGCTGTGCACATAGACATCTACATTCTTCTCGATTAAGAATCAAAATGCAGATGCGTTGTCACCTCTGAGGACTACGATGGATTGCCTCGTTTCCAGTAAAAAGGGTCTCTGGTTCTCTACACTCACCATACGAAACACAGCAGGATTAAACTGCTATTTTACGCTGGTATTCTGTGAGAGTGTGGTTGTTCTGCTACAACCATAATATAGCTGCAGCTTGGCTCTACCACGTATAAGATATCTGACTGTTCGACACAAATTTTATGATCAATTTAAAACTAATTGACCTTCCTACTCCTGGGCACAGCTGAGCTGCCTTAATGCGTGTTGGCGGACTTCGTGTGTATTCGAGATATGTTTTTTTTTAATTTCTCAGACTTGCAGGTTTTCCTCACGATTATTTTCTTTAAATCAGCATTTACAATTGCAATTAAAAATTAACAATTTCAGTGGTGCTGGCGGGGATTGAAACGGGGTTGCTCGCGGCCAGTGAAATTTACAAGAAGCGGTTAGCTCGGGGCGAGCTACTACGGCATTGTTTAAATGAAAACAATAATAATAAATCATGGAAATATTTTTATTTTTATTCTTTATTACATTCCTTAAAACAAAAGAATACAAAGGCGGACTTAATGCCTTGAGGCATTCTCACCAGTCAACCAAAGTGGATGAAATATACATAATTTGTAAACAATACTCACTACGCCATAATAAGTCCACATCAATTGAGGTGATAATAAAAAAAGAAAAACATTACATACGCTTATTGTGACGTTGTAATACTCTTTCGAAGTCCGACACGCGCACCGATTAATTAAATTGAAATACATCACTACTACACAATAGTCATCCCACAGAGTACTAATCTAACTAATCGCCGCGTCGCGCCACAACCGCAACGAGGTGCTCTGTGAGTCACTCTATCATCACAACAACACAGAAAAAGCCATAAAAGATCAAACAAGTCCTTCCCACTTTAATTTATACCTTTCTTTATTATAAGAAGCTTTAATATTCATTAGGCTAGGATCGTTACGGAATTGCTTCCATCGATTGAAATTTTTAGGACGGTGTTTTAAATTGTATTGTTGCCGGCAAGTGACGTTAATGTCTGACCGTTTTGGTTTGCAAATTCTCGCATGACTTAAACATTTTTGTTCATGACTGCCTCGTTGTTGTAGTGGTCGTAAACGCGACTGCTGATAAGGACCCGAGTTCGGTTTCCGGTTTGGGTCAAAATTAGTTATTGGGGTTTTCCGTCAAGAAATTTTCAATACCAGCTAGGAGTAAAGAAGTGTGGTGCGGTGTTTCACCCCCGTGCCTCGAAAACACGCAAAATCGTTGGTCTGCACCTGTCACTCAGGTCGTGTCAGTTGCCGTCCCATCTGACTATGAGACCAGGAGCGGTGTGGGCGTGGTTTGGCGCGGCTTGCCGTCCACCTAAACGCGCCCCAAAGGGTGGTTGCCGTAAAGATGGTTCGCGGCTACCGCACGATCTCCCGCGAGGCGGCGAGCCTCCTTGCTGGATTGCCGCCATGGGATCTGGAGGCGATAGTCCTCGCGCGCCTGCACGAATGGCGCGCGGAGGCACTATGCCGGGGGGAAACCCCGCTGCCGCGGCAAGTTGTCGCGCAGCGGACAGACTTCCGGCATGATCTCATGGCGACATGGAGAGAGCGACTGTCGCAACCCCGTGCTGGGCACGCCACTATAGCGGCGATAAGACCCCTCTTTGAGGAGTGGCTTGAGAGACGCCACGGTGTCCTCACCTTCCGCCTGACGCAGGTCCTCACCGGACACGGTGTGTTCGGGAGGTTCCTGCACCGAATCGGGCGGAGGAAACGCCCGGTGCTCCCACTGCGAGGATCGACCGGAGGACACGGTGGAGCACACCGTGGAGGTGTGCCTGCTTGGCGGAGCACCGCCGTGTACTCGTAGCGGCGATAGGCGGCGGCGACCTCTGCGTCCGGCCCTGGTCGAAGCCATGGTCCGGAGCGAGACGGAATGGGATGCCGTCACCACCTTCTGCGAAGCAGTGATGCTATGAAAGGTATGGAGCAGGGAGAAGAAGAGCAACAGCTTTCCTTCCCGGCCGCCGCGGAGACGCCCGGGCGTCAGGGGCGTCGTGGCTGACCGTAGGCGCGGACCTGTGGACGGCGAGCAATGGGTAGCTCGCCGTCCGTCCGTCTAACGACGACAGGCCGTGTCGACGGCGCGTTTTGTTCCACGCGCGCCTCAAAGAGCTGTCAGCAGCGTGAAGGGCCCGCAAGGGCCATGGCCTGCCGGGGCTGCAGGCTGTTCGAAAGAATACCGCGGCTCCGGAACGTAAGGGCACTGAAGGAACACGGATGGTTTTAGTCAGTAAAAGTTCGACACCCTTCCGCTCCACCCACAGCGAAAGGCGTCATTAGATGATTTTCCATCCAAAAAAAAAAAAAAAAAAAAGGGTGTACGCATCTGCAGGATAGATTTAGGAGTCTATAAGGCCACAGCATCCATTTACCGTCAGGAGGATTGCGTGCTCGTTTGTAACTCACACTTCTATAAAAAATATCATGTAAATATTTATGACATAGTTGTTTAATGACTTATATTTTTATCCGACTGCCCCAGAAGGACGTTAATATTTTTCGAGAGTATGTATGTATGTCTCTTTCTTTGGTACGCTCTGTAACCTAAACGGCTTGATAGATTTTAACATATGAGGTGTCGTTAGATTCGTCTTAATTGTGGGAGTGACATAGGGTATAAATTTGTTCTCTTTTTAGTAAACTTTTTACGCAGTCGGGTTTATTAAATTACTGTTTTAACCATTAATAATGCTCTACACACCAACCACAAAACATATTACGACCCTAATACGTTACCCATTAATCGGATACAAACGCTTCAGATTTATTTTCACTAGCGAGGAAGCTTTACGTGTACCTACATATTTTCATCCTTGTAGTTAAAGGTTTCCATTGATACACTTTATTTGTGTAATCAATACATAATACGGAGTAGTAAAAGCAAGTAAGTACTAAGCCTCACGATACCAAACGACAGAGTATTCGGAATTGTATTTCATTTTATAAATTTTTAGTAAGTCACCGTTATTGAGTGCCGATTTTTATTTATAGAATAAGAGTGACAAAAGGGCACACAGTCCACCTGATGGTAAGTGGATTGGTTGAGCCAATAGACATCTACATCTATTCTATGGAATGCCTCGTTTCCAGTAAAAAGGGTCTCCTGTTCTCTACACTCACCTTACGATACACAGCAGTATTAAGCTGCATTAAGGTGGTATTCTGTGAGAGCTTGGTCTTTCCCTGGTCAAGTCGATCCATTCATGCTGCATGTATACCTTAATATAACTGCAGCATGTAGTAAAAAAACGTAAATTAACCACATTTTTGGAAATTTAAATCGTCGTGAAGTGGCGATATAATGAAATCCATTACTCCATTTCGTCTTGCAGATGGTGTGGTGTAAGGATTATTGATATGGCTGAAAACAACTTGTACTCATTTTATAGATATAACCATCTTGTACAAATACATGCTAAATGCATAAAATATCAGATGTACTGCGGTTGCCAATCGGTTACCCACAATGGGAGAAACCCTTATCCAGCTACGCACTATTACGAGTAGATAAAGAAGAAGAAAAGACAAAATTAAGCAATGTATAAGTAACAAATTAGTTTTACTGGAAAATATATATTTAAGATTAAAAATACTATATTAAAACTCTAACACGACGTCTGTCTGAACACGCATCACGCAAAAACCTGTGAACCGATTTCGATGGGAATTTCACTCGCAGATAGCTGATGTTATAAGAAGTAACTTCGGCAAAAAAGTTAAAACCCATGAAATCCAATCGCAATAAATTCCACGCGGGTGAAGTCGCGGGGAACAGCTAGTATTTTATAAAATTAAAGTGTCAAACGAGCTAACAGCGGCTACTTCAGCCTATGGACACCTGCAATAGACTTCAAATTAAGAAGGTTACATACGCGGTGTTACGTCCGAGAATTAAGGTGAAATACCTAACTGGCTCCCTAGTCCCTATACCTTTCGCACTGGAACAGAAATGAGTAAGAAGAGGTTGGTATCTACGCAGACGGACTCCTAGACAGAAAAGAAGTCCTACCACCTAGTCAAACTAAGTAAAAAATGTCGAATCCGCAGCTGGATTGAAAAAAAATAAGAAATCGAATTAATTTTATGTGCAAATGAATGAAAAAATTAAACGACGTTGATTAAACTAGTAATTATAATAGTTGGGATAATTTCTAGATATTTGTTACTGATATATTGTGTCAAATTGAGAAAAAAAAGTATTTTCTGTCATACTAAAATAATTCCAATATGTATATAGTATTATATTTGATACGCCGGATAGTCACAAGAGAAGCAATACCGTACGACTGACGTCAGTCTTTAAAACAAAACAGTCGGTGATCACTCGTTTTATTTTATTACTAGGGAAGATCTCATCGCCGGCAAATTGCATTATAAATAAGAAACATAATGCTACGGTATTATTAATACTTGCACGTACAAATTACCAATACAACTCGATATTTATTATTTATTGTCACGTTTTTTTTCGATTTCACGTGAATTAAACTTTTGAATTTTTTAAATAAACTAAGGGTGACAAATGAGCACACAGTCCACCTGATGGTAAGTGGATGCTGTGGCACATAGACATCTACATTTCTTCTCGATTAAGAATCAAAATGCAGATGCGTTGTCACCTCTGAGGACTACGATGGATTGCCTCGTTTCCAGTAAAAAGGGTCTCCGGTTCTCTACACTCACCATACAAAACACAGCAGGATTAAACTGCTATTTTACGCTGGTATTCTGTGAGAGCGTGGTTGTTCTGCTACAACCATAATATAGCTGCAGCTTGACTCTACCACGTATAAGAAATCTGTCTGTTCGACACAAATTTGTTGATCAATTTAAAACTAATTGACCTTCCTACTCCTGGGTACAGCTAAGCTGCCTTAATGCGTGTTGGCGGACTTCGTATGTATTCGAGATATGTTTTTTTAATTTCTCAGACATGCAGGTTTCCTCACGATGTTTTTCTTTACTGCCGGGCACGTGGTAAATCAGCATTTACAATTGCAATTAAAAATTAACAATCTGTGGTGCTGGCGGGGATTGAAACGGGGTTGCTCGCGTACAGTGAAATTTACAGAAAGCGGTTAGCTCGGGGGCGAGCTACTACGGCATTGTTTAAATGAAAAACAATAATAATAAATCATGGAAATATTTTTTTATTTTTTATTCTTTATTACATTCCTTAAAACAAAAGAATACAAAGGGCGGTCTTAATGCCTTGAGGCATTCTCTACCAGTCAACCATGGAGTGGATGAAATATACATAATTTGTAAACAATACTCACTACGCCATAATAAGTCCACATCAATTGAGGTGATAATAAAAAAAGAAAAACATTACATACGCTTATTGTGACGTTGTAATACTCTTTCGAAGTCCGACACGCGCACCGATTAATTAAATTGAAATATATCACTACTACACAATAGTCATCCCACAGAGTACTAATCTAACTAATCGCCGCGTCGCGCCACAACCGCAACGAGGTGCTCTGTGAGTCACTCTATCATCACAACAACACAGAAAAAGCCATAAAAGATCAAACGAGTCCTTGCCACTATAATTTATACCTTTCTTTATTATAAGAAGCATTAAGATTCATTTGGCTAGGAACGTTACGGAATTGCTTCCATCGATTGAAATTTTTAGGACGGTGTTTTAAATTGTATTGTTGTCGACAAGTGACGTTAATGTCTGACCGTTTTGGTTTGCAAACTCTCGCATGACTTAAACATTTGTTGTAGTGGTCGTAAACGCGACTGCTGATAAGGACCCGGGTTCGGATTCCGGTTTGGGCCAAAATTAGTTATTGGGGTTTTCCGTCAAGAAATTTTCAATACCAGCTAGGAGTAAAGAAGTGTGGTGCGGTGTTTCACCCCCGTGCCTCGGAAAACACGCAAAATCGTTGGTCCTGCACCTGATCACTCTCAGGTCGTGTCAGTTTGCCGTCCCATCTGACTATGAGACCAGGAGAGTGAAGGGATAGAGAGTGCACTTATGCACCTGTGCCTGCGCACACACTCGTGCACTATAATCCTGTCCTGCGTAGATGGCCAGTCTTCGTTGAGACTGGCCGCCATGATCGAAATTCGATCTGAAGTTACATTACATATTTATAAAGTCAAATGATTAAAGCGTTTGCCTGTTATCTATTTATACAGAACTAGATTCTGCTATACCATATGAAACACAGCCTATTATATACCTATTTTGAATCGCATTTTCACAAAATAAATATGAAAGTGACTAAATACGAGGAAGCGAACAAACGTCTTATAAAAACATAGTGTATATCTCATAGCCTAGCTAAATACAATAATAATAATAATAATTCCTAATCCTTTGTCATCTAGGCGAGCGGGTGACGGCTGTTGAAAACCACATAAGGATAAGAAGGGGTATCTTCCAGGGCGATTGTTTGAGTCCAATCTGGTTCTGCCTCTCTCTGAATCCTCTCAGTACCTTACTGGAGGGTTCCGGGAGGGGATTTCAGCTTCGCGAAGGAGATACAAAAGTGACCCACCTTTTCTATATGATCTCAAGTTGTTCGCCTCCAGTCGCTCCCATCTTATGGAATTGCTAAACATCACTTGTGATTTTAGCAATTCTATTAGAATGGAGCTGGGGACGGATAAGTGTGCGGTCCTCCATGTCGAAAGGGGTAGGGTTTTATGGGCATAGACTTATCTATGCCCATCAACATAAGGACCCTATCCGAGGCTGTAACGTACCGATACCTGGGTACGTCACAGAACATAGGTATCGATGAGGCGGACATGAAACAGTCAGTTTGCAATGGCAAGACCCAGCAGTACAGTGCATTTCCGACCGGGAGACCGTATGTAAGAAGAAGCTCCACGGGAGGTTCTACAAGGCTCTTCATGTGCCTTTCGGGGAAACCAAGGGTTTTGTCTGTGCAATACAAGATCAGGTTATTAAGACCAAAAACTATCGTAGATAAATCCTAAGGGATGGCACCGTCGACATCTGTCGAGCTTGTCGCCATCCCGGTGAATCACTTAGGCATGTCAGCTTTGGCTAGTACAACCTAGTAGCCAGGATTCTACACCAGGAGCTCGCTTTGAAATACGGTCTCGTGGATCGGAAACTGCCTTATTATAAGTACTTGCCGGAAGCCGTGCTCGAAAATGACCGCGCCATGCTCTACTGGGACCGGGCCTTCATCACAGACAGGACTATTCTTGCGAATAAGCCTGATATTGTGCTGATGGACCGGGCACAGTCAAGGATACTTTTGGTCGAAATTACCATTCCGTATGACGAGAACCTCGTGAAAGCCGAAACAGATAAGCGAACAAAATATCTAGACCTGGCTCACGAGGTGACCGACATGTGGGGTGGTCTGCCGACCGAAATTATTCCTGTGGTAGTTTCTGCGAACGGGCTAATCCCAGTCAGCCTCTCAGGTCATCTGAGGCGAATGGGACTCCGTGACGGACCGCTCCGGACTCAGATGCAGAAGGCGGTGCTCCTCGATGCCGCCCGCAATTTAATTATACTGATTATCTTAACCTTTCAACTGAAACATTCCAGTGGGTGTACTGCTCCTTGGTGGCAGAAACTAAGAAGGTGGTACTAAAGCAAAAAGGTGTCATACGCAGAAAAATGTTTTACCAACTATATTATGCAACTTTTTATTCATTTATATGTATTGCAGTATGATTTTATAACAGTAGAACAAGTATCACCAAGGCCATTCGGAGGTCGTTGCCCTGCTCTACACTATCTTGGTAGATAAGTTCATTAACATAAACGGGCTCACTTGCTACTGTGTATAAAAGCGTAGAATTTAAATTACACCATTCCACGTTATCACGCTGTTCACGAATATCTGCTTAGAATTAATTATGTGTTTTTCTTTGAAAATTTTCTTATAGTTTTGAAAAAGTCAAGTACGTATATTTGCTGTGTGGTGGCGGCGAAAGAGAACCCTTCAATCCGTATCCTCCCACGGGTGCGACGGGGACGAGCATCAATGGTGCGAGACGTCTGGCGTTGCAATCGTTCGCCGAGCGTGGTCACTAAATAGAGGAGCCCAAGTCTAAAAGTGGACTCTAACGGACGATGAAAGAGAAGAAAATGCACATTCGACGAGTATGTATGCCCGCTTTTATTTATTTTTTATAGGAGAGGGGGCAAACGAGCATGCGGCTCACCTGATGGTAAGTGACTACCGCCGCCCATGAACAACTGCAACACCAGGGGAACCAGAGGAATTGCAGATGCGTTGCCGGCCTTTTAAAAAGGAGTAGGCTCTTTTCTTGAAGGTCCCTAAGTCGTATAGGTCCGGAAAAATCGCTGGTGGTAAACTATTCCACAAGGAAGTTGTGCGAGGAAGAAAACATCTTCTAAATCGCACAGTGGTGGACCGCCAATCATCCAGATGGTGTGGATGGTATCGGGAGTTCTGCCGCGATGTGCGTTCGTGAAATTTGGCGGCTGGGATTAATCCGAACAATTCCTCAGAGCACTCCCCGTGGTAAATGCGAAGAAAATGCAAAGAGATGCAACATCTCTTCGCAGCGCCAATGAATCGAGCCGATCGAAAGGACTCGGTCGTCGACGATTCGAGCCGCTCTGCGCTGAATGCGGTCAAGTGGAAGGAGCTGGCACTGGGGAGCCCCAGCCCAGAGATGGAACAGTATTCCATGTGTGGCCGAACCTGCGCCTTGTAAAGTTGCAGGCGTTGTGCCGGCATAAAATACTGTCCCGCTCTGCTGAGCACGCCAAGCTTTTAGAGGCCAATTTGGCCTTCTCTTCCAAGTGAACACGAAACTGCACGCCACTCGATATGTCAACGCCGAGGATTCCGATACTGGCTGAGGCAACAAGGAGTGCCTTGAAACTGAGGAGATACGACAAAGGGTTCTTTTAGCGGTAAACGCGCAAACTTGTGTCTTCTGAGGATTAAACTGGACTAGATTTAGTCGTTTCAATCCGAGACTTTGTTCAGCAAAGACTCGACTTCAGACACAAGTTTGTTCCGGTACTCGGCGACGTTTTCCCGAGAAATATTCGCACGGCCGGCGTATAGAGCATCACCAGTGCTATCATCCGCATAGCAATGAATGCTACCGGTTTGCAACATATCATTGATATGCAGAAGAAACAGCGTTGGTGATAGCACGCAGCCTTGTGGAACACCAGCGTTAATAGGCTTGTAGTCGGAGCTTGCACCGTCTACAACGACCTTGATGCTCCGATCTGCAAGAAAGCTGGTGATCCAATTGCACAATTTAAAGCAAGCCGCTTAAAGCAAGTTCAACACAATTGGCCTTTGTTACATAGTGATTTCATAATAATCATCACAAAAATTAAAATGGCTCCTTATTTCATGTTTTATTACAAAATTATATCGTTCGAGGAAAAAATATAAAAATAATATCGGCATTTATATTTTTTAGCAAACAAATACATTTTTAGCAAACAAATAAAATATATTGTAATCTAAAATAAATGTGCAAAACCCAGAACTATTAAAATTTAACTACACTTAACTGACGCTCTGTTTGGCTAATGCGGGCATGTCTCGGTTGCAAATTTCGTGTCGAGATCATTGAAGTAATAATATGTGCTTACGTACTAGAACAGCTATTTCAAACCATTGAGTTCCATGTACTACGTACTAGAGAAGCTATTCCAAACAAAAAATGTGCACTACTCTGTTTTCGCGCATGCGCGGGAGTTAGTAGATTTTAGTCTATGATTATAGATATAGTATGTGCATATCGATTGAGAAAAACGGACAATGACCTCAGATATGAGCCGAGTGTCAAAAGGCGTAACTTACAAAATCTCAATTTAGATGTGATAACAATATTTAAATATTGATATTATTCCACTTCTAGGTCAGCACATATGTTTTGTTTTTTTGTTTCTTAAATAATATTGTCTGTGGTTCCTATAAACATAGTAAAATCTTACGGTACATCGCGAAAAATGTGTTATATTTTATATTTCAATTTATGGTAAGTAACGCAGCAATTCATTTAATAACAGTTTCATATTAAAAAATATTTGAAGCAATATAATCACCATATTGAGCTTTTGCAAATTCATCCCTTTAAAATAAACAAAACGCATTACGTCAGTTCGTTCTAAAAGAAACGTGACAATGGCAGCCAGAGATGCGTCACCTTTTTGGGCCGGTCCGCCATTTTGTTTTCATTCGTGTTCGGATAGCGCTTGCGTGTGTACGTCTCGGTAATTCATAGCATTCATTGCATTGTTTTAGTTGAGTTTTACTGTTAAATTTGTTATATCGTTAAGTTTTTGTTTTTGAATCTGTTATATTAGTTTTACTGTGACAGTCGTTACTAAATCGACATGAGTTCAGGAGAATTTGGTGAAGGACCCGGTCCTTCAACATCAAGTGGAAAGAGACGTCGCCGACCCATAATAAACGTAGCAGGTACGTACAAATAGGTACAAATGCGACGACGTAGCCTTTCTATTTCTTAAAGCGCTCTTTTATGTGACCATGTGGTATTTATTTTCTAAAACAATATGTATTTATGTGATGTAGTACTATGGTAGTATATTTTGTCATTTATTTACAGGCCCATCTTCTGGAGCACCTTTAACGTCACCAGTAAAAGAGAAAACCTACCACTTTGTCGGTCGGGGAACAAGAGATTATCATTAATGTATACAAATATGTCAAAACACCTGGCCCGAAGACGTGTATCCTTCAAACGTTAATATGGTAGAAAAGGTTTCGGAGATCTCAGGAGTCAGCAAGAGCACTATATATCGCGTATTAAGCGTGTATAGAGATTCCCATAAAATACCAGAAAGAATAATTAATAAAGAAAAAAAGTCTGTAATTGACAAGTTGGACGATTTTGATAAATCGGCTATAAGAGCGAAAGTGCATCAGTTCTTTCTTGCAGGAGAATTACCGACTTTAGACAAAATTTTGCTCAGTATAAATCAAGATGACCAGTTGCCAAACTTGAGCAAAACTTCCTGCGACGTGTGTTGCGCCATTTAAAATTCAAATATATAAGAGAAACAGAAAAAGTGGTCTAATAGATCCTTGAGAGATAGTTCTGTGGCGTACCAGATTTGAGAAAATACAAATATTAAGAAACGAGGACGTAACATTTTTACCTTGACGAAACATGGATTAACGCAGGTCATACTATGGGAAAGGTATGGAAGACACCACAATTGAATCTTCTCGTCAATCACGGTTAGAAGGCTACTCTACTGGCGCGAGCCTTCAGGTAAAGGAAAGCGATTAATAGTTGTACACGTTGGCAATGAAAATGGCTTTTGGAGGGATGTGATTGGGTATTTGAATCATCATCTACTGGTGACTACCATGAGTATGGACGCTCTCCATTTCGAGGACTGGTTTAGAAAAGTAATAAACTGCAAAGCGGCGATGTCATAGTTATGGATAACGCTAGTTACCACTCAGACGTTTAGAAAAACCCAACAATGTCTTGGCGAAACAAAATATGCAGGAATGGCTAGAATCTAAACAGATCGCATACGTGCCCTCGGACACAAAGACCCTTAATGGAAAAATAAAGGCAGTTAAAGATAACTATCGAAGTTACGTCACCGACGAGATGGCAAAAGAAAAAGCATCACAGTGGTGGGTTACCTCATTCACTGTGAGTAACTTATTGAACTTGTGTGGAGCAGATGTGAAAGGGTACGTTGCACGAAAAATACAACTTTCAAGTTAAAGATGTTAAAATTTACTTAAAGATGGTTTAACTCAAATCACGCCAGATAAATGGAAAAACTGTGTTCAGCATGTCCTTAAGGTTGAACAAAAAATGCGTGGCATGGATGATAGAATTGACCAAACTGCAGATCGCTTTATAATTAATGTTACAGATAGTTCATCAAGTGAAGATACAGTGATGATTACCGAATAAAAATAAAGTTCTTATATAATATTAAAATAAAGTTTTATCTTTTGCATAAGTACGTACTTATTCGGTGTCGTTATCACTCGAATCTTTATATATTATAAATTAATGTTTTTTGTTGTTAAATGAATAAAGTACTTTATAACAATAGATGATTTTCTTCTACAGCGATCTTTCACATAACTTTTAATAATAGTTAATAAATATATATTATATCAATCATTATAAAAATCATTATAAATAAAGAAAGTACTACACATATAAAATGTGCCTATATATTGAAGGTTTGTAACCCCTGGTTAAACGACCGAAAGGTCATTGTCCGTTTTCTCAATCGATTTGGCACATACTAGCGTGGCATATAAATGAAGAAATTTATTTTTTCTATTGTAATAATAGACCTATTTATCCACTTGAACAACAAATAATTTTCTTATTTGACTACTGAATTATTAATTACGTTCAGGCTTAAACTTTAATTTGAAATCTTGTATTTTTAGCGCAGCTCCACACTCTGAATATTGAAGCCACACTAAATAACACTAAAGGTGTACGGATTGCAGTACAGTTCATTTGAACATAATGAATGTTCGGAATGCCAAATCTAGTACGTAGTATATATATATGGATGTTTCAAACAAAAAATGTGCGCTACTCATGTCTTCGCGCATGCGCAGGGTAGTGTGGCGCATGCGCGGTTGGTTTTTATCATAGATTAAACGTAGGTAGAATGATCAGTATGTAATAATAGATTGTATTGTTAATCATGTAAATTATATCGAGTACAATTATTAAAATTTGTCATTTATTATGCATATAACTTGAGGTAATTTAATACATAATTGCTATAATATATAGCAATTAAATTTTAATGACATTTTTATTTGAATATTTTAAAAGGTAACTAACTAACTAAGGTAAAATGTAAAAAACATACTAAACGTATGTTTAACAAAACTTATTAATATAACATTTAAGTTACAAATGTATTTATTTAGATTAAAATAAGAGTCGTTCATAAATGCTGGGCACGAGAATTAAAAATGGACGAATTTATTCCACTTTTCCCTGTTTTAATGGCTTGGACGCGGAAACCTAAAAATAAAATAAAAGAACCTAATTATGAATACTTTTATTTGTTTCTATAAAAAAAAATCTACACTTACCCACAGAAACGTCGCATCTGAACAAATTAATTTCATAATCTATATTCCATGACACGAGATGACGTCATAGCAATAATTTATTTGATTATTAATTTAAAATACTTTTTTATTAATTAAGTATCTTACTCACCGATGAAAAGTTATTCCTTGGATTATTTGTTTTAACATTTCTTGAATTATTTGTGCAATATCTAAAACACACCATGGTATATTTTATCAAGAGATTATTTTTATACAATCAACACAGTACATGTTGTCACCTCACTAGCGCCTAGCGAGTGACTGAGTAAAGTGCGGCGACATTGCTGCAATTCAATGGGACAGCGCAACTAAATGCAGTGTCGCCTCTAGTACGTAGTACATAATAGCTCAATGGTCAAGATCAGTTTTTGATTAAAAAAATTGTTGACTACTTACAAATAATGCAGAATGCAAATAAAGGCGTGCTTTTCTTTATTAGACGATTAGGCGGACAAGGCTTTAACAATCAAATGATGGCGGAAAATTCACACAAAAATGTTGAACCTAATTAAACCACTGAGACTAACAAATGGACTTCATTCTTTCATTTCCTATTACTAGTGTAGACGGCATCGGTTTCGCACTTATTAACTAGTCTACCCAGCGTGGTACATGCATGGTGAATGTAAACGAATCTATTTAGAAGTGCACGTCAGCTACCTATTATAAGTAGCGGCACGAAAGTCTAGCGGTGACCGTTATTGCGCAAAAGTCGAAAATAAGGTATCATGGGGTAGTAAGTGGGTCGCGGGGCGGGCGTGCATTGTTCGCACGCGCTGATTGGCTCGTGCGTATCGTTCGCACGCGCTGATTGGCTCTCCAGTCGCATTCGTGTAATGAGAACGCCTATGTAAATCATTTAACTTTAAATAATTGAAATAATGAGGATAAAGACAATAATCATTAATATGATTTGACTATTTATATTTATAGTTTATGTAATGGACCCCATTACCTACGGTAAAAGTAGTAAAGCTTAATTTATGTAATGGATGGAGTATTACTACTATTATTAACTATATTTGTACAAATAGGAGTAAGTTTCAAAATGAAACTTTTCATCACACAAAAGGCAAGAAACTTGAGAGAAATAATAATCATTTTAAAATTTAGTTTTCTATTCTAAATAGATATTTCATTGATCTTATCAAAATATGCAACACCGGCCTGTTTTATCCTAGGATCGGATCTCGATCATACCAGAATAGCGGTAAATGTACAACAAATACAAATATAATATAATTAAAACACCGTAGTGCGAACGAATCGAGCAACCGTGTTGTTTGTTTTAACTAAAGTAAATATTTGTTTCGGATAAAATCGAATCAGTGGTGAGTTTGTTATAGGCCCATTTTACTGTTTATTCTTTTCTTTATCACACTGATTCCAAAATATGCTGGGGTAATGTCAATTTAGACACACAGTAGTGTGTCAGCCAAGTTTGGAAAAGAAAAAGGCACCATTCACCACTTTTGAACCCCCGTTGATCAAAGATTATTAGACACTTTACTCTGCGTGTTTGAGGACCTGTTGAATACCTAGAATGCTTAAGAGTTATTTAGGTCCGAAAAGTGTCAATTTTATCACTTACTGATTCACTGATTCTCTGACACACTCATCAAACCCTAGGTCACTTCTAGGTAACTTACAAGCTTGAAATTTGGAATCAAGGCCATTTACAAAATCTAAAAACTACATATTATCGACATTTGGTGTCGATACTTGACAGGTGTGGATAATGTTATTGATGTGGTCAGTTTGAAATATTTTTTAATTCCAAGTTATATATTTAAAACTAACCGCACCAATAACTATTACTACCTTTAGTTCTTATAATTTTAATTAAAAATAGAAAATAGTAAAGCGTAAACGCAATGAAAACAATGAACATCACTTATATATTCAGGATCAATAAAATATTTTTTTTAGTTAATGATTTCCAACCAAAAACATAAATATAACAAAAATAAGCCTTTTCGCACGTCTCTCCTGCACGGCCAGCATGGGCTGGGGACAAAAAATTTATCCTCCGATTATATCCACTGTTAAGAGATAAAATTATCTTGTCCTATGTCCTTATGCCAAAGCACGACAACGGGGAAAAGTATATCCCCGTTTGACATAACGAGTAGACATATATCCCCCGTCCGTAGCATGGAGCCAAATGAAAGATAAAAAATTATGCTTTTTTGACATTTGAAAGGGACAATTTTATCCTAGTTCATTGGACGTGGGTTTAAGTTTATATTCATACAAAAAATCTATCTAAGTCTAAGTCATTCTCCCATTTTATCTACTTTGGATATTATATCCACCGGTATGCCCTGCTCGAAGGGTGGATAAAACTAAGCGAGGGGATAAACATTTTCTCCTTTCCCCGGGGATAAAATTGTCTCCTGCCCATGCTAGCGCTGCTGGAGTCCAACGCTGCTAGGTGACATTTTATATCACCAGCCCATATGTGACAATATTACATCATGCACGACCGGACTTGCGCTTTATATAAGCTAAGAAGCTGACCCGCCGTGAAGTACCGCCGCACCCAATGACTTTTTAGTTTCCTTGTGGCTGCTTAGCCCCGGAATCTATGAACCGCTCGTACTTGAGGTTCGGAGAAATCTTATTTCTCTTATTTCTCAGACACGACTTTCCTAACAAAATTTTATTCCCTTGACCAGCATATGGTAAGTAGGATTTTAAATTGCAAATAACATTTTCATCAGGCGGGAATCGAACTCGGCTTGCTCACGTGCTATGAAGTTTGCGGCGAGCGCTTAAACTCGAGCTGCCACGGATATCTCTTATTTATGCGTTTTATGTCTGCTATCGAAAGTTTATTTTAATTAAATTTACTGTATTGATACATTTTATCGAAAATGTTCACTGTTGTATGTACATTACATTATTTATGTGAAAATCTGAAAAACATATTAATGTCAGTAGCAAAAGGCTTCAAAATTTAATTGCCCGGAGCACATTTTAATAGATGTCAAACCACGCCCTCCCTTTAAATCCTTTTAAGTACTCTTTTAAAATATTTAAACTTTAAAAAAATAATGATATATTCCACAAATCGAAGAACTACGAGCAAAGCCCCGACTTCAGAAGCTTTGCAGTCGGTTCTACCTTTTTTAAAGTTTAATTATTTTACTCCCATGAATGGTCAAGTTCAAGGTAGCTACTAGAATGTCGTTTAAATAGGTGTATTAAAATCTTCATTCCCTTTCTATTCACCTCATTCACCACACAGAACGCGGAGAGTGTAAGAGATAGAAGGTAAAGTGTAAGATTTGTGTAAAATTGCAAAGCAAAAAAGTTTAGCCAAAACTTTTTATGTCCCTTATAGTTTATTAGATAGATGATTGTCTAACCCATAAGAACTATTTATTTTATCAGTTTTTTGATTTTACAAAAGAAATCCTGCAGACTTTTCGGTTAAAATATAGTCTAGAGCAATGCCAGGGCGGATTCCTGTCATTGTTCCTTATATAATCGTGAAGTTTCATCACAATCGGTTTACCAATCGAAGATGAGCCCGGACAGACAGACAAATACAGACAAACATTTTAAAATGATTATTCATGTCTTAGTAGCTTGCAAATAAACCTCTGAGCTTAATAGAAAGCCATTATTTCGATATTACAAACACATTTCAATTTTTTTATAACTAGCTGGCACCCGGCGCGTTGTAGCTGCAGAAGTAATAATTGTTGAAATATTGTTTTAAATTTGGAAGAGTTATATTGTTTAATTAGGAATGATAATACATTCATTCAAGTTGAATATATAACTTTCACATAAATTTGGCGGTAGATACGCGCGCCACCTACTGCAAGTTAATTGTACTATGCTTATAACCTTGGCGCAAGTGCAAGTTGATGTAATAGTTGATGAACTTACTGTTCATAAAATACGAACAAACAAACATTAATTTTTATATATTAGATGTGTGTATAGATGTATCGATATTATATTGAATGATGTTGTGTGAATTCGACTTTTCCGAAGTTTACAGACATAGATAGGTTCCTTATAATATATTTTTATTAACGACTAGCTGATACTTCATTGATATATTAACAATGTTTTCGATCTTCTCCGCGACAAGAAAACACACATCACTGAACACGTAGTGCTTATAAAAATCGTTGTTTTAAAACTTTAATAACTTTATATTAAATGAAGAAATCGCAATATTTTTTTTTTAGATAAGGGCCAAGTGTCTAAGAAATAAAACTTAGAAAACCTAATTGAAATCTATCCAGTAGTTTTTCCGTGATGCGCAACTGCAAACCTCTATCATTTTATTTATATAGATTTCTTAATTTTTTTCAGTCTGTAAGTATATAATTTAATATTTAACATATTATAATAAAAACAGTTACTGACTCAAACCAAAATGATTGATGGTTAATCAAGAATCTTCAATTATCATCTTGGTCTTAATTTAGTATAATGAAACCAGATGAACGGTAGGTTAATTACATATAATGCTACTTAATTAAATTAATTTTCATTCAAAAATTAAATCAAAATGATTAAGCAGAGCACGTAAATTACAGTTAATAAGGGTATGGATGATAAGCGGCGGCAAGGCGGGATAAGCTTTTAAAGTTCAATCCCTGCCGGTTAATTGCAATTTGCGTAATATTCTGTATTAACTATTAGTTGCAACTACTACAAATGAACTATTTGTATCGGTAACAGATATTATTACTAAAACTAGTATAATCTAATATATAAAAAATAACATTTGTTTGTTCGTGTTTTATGCACTGCCATACCGTTCATCATGTTGCGTTAAAACTTTGTCAACTTATTGTTTGCACTTGCGCGAAGGCTATAGGCACAGTTCAATTAATTTACAGTAGTAGTAACGACAAATTTATTTGAAAAACATATATCATTCAATTTCAATGAATGTATTATCATTCTTAATTAAACAATATAACCCTTCCAAATTTAAAACGATATTTCCACAATTATTTCTTCTGCGGCAGCAATGCGCAAGGTAACAGCTAGTTTAAAATAAAATTAACATTGATAAAAACAAAATGATGCAGACAGGTACTTACAAACTATACAAAAACTGCTAACAGAACAATTTGTGTTGTATACTCGTAGATATGTCATCAATTATTATAAAAATCAAAGAACTACCAAATGAAGGAAAAGAAGAAATGACTGAAGCTATTTTCTGTTAACTTATGAATGAAAACATGCAATAATGAACCAAAGCAAAACCGGATTATATTCACGTTGACCTTATCGCCATTAATGACGTTTCGTATGTCATTGTTATAACGTACGGTTACCTTTGGAGTACAAGGTTTACACCCATAGAATACTATAATTTGCACCTGAGTAAGTACTCAGGTACAAACATTTTATAATAAGGATTTGTTTACAAACAAGCGGCGTGTGTGAGTACATCGATTCCCGCCCACGAAGGGCAACTGCATCATAATCATAGCACTTAGCGGTTGAGTAGTCACACATTATCGACAGCTTGGGGTCATCGAGTCGAGAGGACAACAAGTTTTATTTTCCGTGTATTCAGAGTCGAAATTCTAATGTCACTTTTTACAGTGTTTGGTACCTTTTTGGTTTAGGTTGCTGAGAAGATACAAGGAAGCCCTTTATTGTTTTTTAAGACTGTAAACTTGTTTTTTCTCTCTTTCTCCCGTTTAATTACATCTCATTTAGATTTACCTCAGAACATAAAACTTTGCTCTGAGAGTCTGACTGTCTGAAACTGAACTGAACTGAAAGCTTCGTTTTAAAAAAAAAATTGCAGAAATGCAACTGTAATCTTCGTGATTCGTAAAATATTCGATATTTTCGTTTAAAACAATTCATTTTGGAGACACGACCGTAAACAGCAGTTTTGAAGCATATTTATTGGAAATGTGACAAAAATACTAGGCACACAATAATACTTTACACATATTTTAAGATGGTACTGCTAATAAGCTAATAACCTACAGATGATTCTAAAGAGTTTTAAGTTGATTTTGCTACGGAAAACTATAATTTAAAAATGTTTGGAATAAAACGTGTTTGACGATGAAAAGGTATTATTTTAATACTTTTTTTAAATTAAAAATAATACCTTTTCATGAATGGGGCTCTGTTTATAATTTTAAGCAGCAAAATTACCTCCTTGAGCTATTACATTGATTACAATAAGTTCTACACAAATCTTGATCAGATGTTTTTTGAGATCTTAGGAAATCTTAATCTGCGGTGTTAGCTGTTCTTTTCTCAGCAATTCTAGAGGAAACAGAACTTTTTAGTATCCCACATATTCTCAATTGGATTTAGTTAAATCTGTTTCTAGTTTTGGATTTATTGTATCAATTACAATCATATTCAAATCTAATAAATCCCCAATATAAAATGAATGATAAAAGATAATACAGATAAGTGGTAAATCAAAAAAACAGTGTGTGTCGTGAAGACACACGATAGAAGTGAAACTTTTGTATTACAGGAAACATTTCAATTATTCACCAATGACTTTTAAATAACATAGATTGTGTAATATACATTCATTATCATTCATTTATTTACATAAAATTAACATATGTGTCACAGTGCATCATCTTCTTCGATCTTAAAAAGAGAAGTTATCGGTTTAGTTTGTTAATTAGGTAATTATCTATTATTTATGTAATTTTATTTTAATTAAACCGAAGTTTTATATTATGTCAACAAAATTTTATTTAAATAAACGCTACTCTGCCTTATTGGGCTTTAAATTACTTCCCTTGTTCATTTTTTTAATAGTGCCATCTACTTTATTCTATAAGTAAAGTCATTTTATTGAACCAAAATTGATTAACTCTCATGGTGGTACGTAGAAAAGCTTAAACACAAAAAAAAATATGATCATGTTTGTACAATCCATTCATAATAATACATGATTTCAAACTTACCGATTAATATAATTTTTTTGGGTTTTTGCCATCTAGCATCTACTCTACGTACCACCGAGTCAATCAATTTTTGTTCGATAAAATGACTTTACCTATAGAATGTAGTAGATGGCGCTATTACTCAAATGCGATCACTCTTTCTAAAATAAATACCTTGGTAACTGTCTTAAATAAAATTAATATAAGATTAGTATTTGAACGAAAGATCGTTGTAATTTTGTAATTGTAATTGTATTACTATATACTTTATGGTATGTAATGGCCTGGGTTCGCGATTTGAATGATTGACCTCAATGACCCGGTACGTAGTGTTTACCCCCACCACTTTCGTTACACAAAAAGGTTGCGGATCAGAATATCAAAGCCCTCCCGCAAAAAGTTTCACTTCAAAATATTTTGTAATTAAAGTGAAATAAGAAAACGTTAACAAAACATTCTGAGATTGAAATATGATTTAGAATTATGTTTAAGGACCTTTATTTAAAAAAATATTTATATAAAGCAGACAATACAGCAAAATTGAATATCTTGATTCTTCGTGTAAGTAATATTTTATTCATTCTATTAGACTACCTAAATTTGCTTATAAATTGAGTTCCGAAAAGGAAAAGGAATGTCATAGCACCTAATTTAATATAATTTGAAGCGTGCATCTATAAATAATTCAATAAGGATACATAATTCAAACCAAATTATTCCACATTTCGATCAAAAGGCACTTTAAAACGAAATAAAATGGCAGAAAATTTCTCAGGTCTAATGCATCAACCAAAATAACAGTTGTTATTTTGAACACTGCTGTGTGCGAATGAGTAAACTTCAATAGAGTCACTTTATCTGACACTGATGAAGGGACTGTGTCATAGCAAAATGTTTTAGCCAACCGAAGACTTTCTCATAGTCCACATACATCAGACATAATAACACATTGTACACTTCAATCTGATAATCTTGATATGATAATCTAGTTAATGACTCCTGAAAACTTTATAAAGAGAACATAAGGGTTTACTTTAAGAAACCAATTCGAGAAGAATGAGAAGTTTGAAGAATAATTTCAAGTGATTACCGGACTCAAGCAAGACGAAGACCATTCTGTTCAGCCTAACACTCGAATGTGTTATAAGACAAATGTTATATAGGCTACGCTGATGACCCCTTTGTGTTTGTGGAAAGGAAAGAAAAGGTGCTACAGGCGGTAGATGTATCGAAAAAGGAAACAAGGAAAGTGGGCCTTAGAATAAATCATGACAAGACCGAGTATGTTGACATGCGACACTACAAAAATATAAGATAACCAAATGCTAGAGGCGCCTCTTTTAAGGGTGCAGATAAGTTTTTAAATACCTAGTTTGCATTATAAACGGATACAAAAAACAGGTTGGGGGAGATAATTAATAATTATCAAAGGTAAAAGTTCTTCCGGGTCAGTTGTACTACTGTATGATCCTCAGAGCCTAATTCTCGTCCCATTCCTATTTATAGTCTATATTAATGACTTACCTTCTGATCTACCCTTGTAGGGGATAATCATAATATAGTACTATTTGTTGATGATACTTCATTGATTTTTAAACTTAAATGGCAATCATATAAATATGACGAAGTGAGTTATTGTTCTACATTTAAACGCTAATAAAACTAAATGTATGTAACACAATACCGAATGTAACACAACACCTGTTTTTTAAATGGGAAAGAACTGAGCCCTGTTGAATCCACCGTTTTTTCGGGTCACTTATATGTTATGCTATAAAAATTAGAAGTGTCACTAGTGACAAGACACCTAGATTAGTTTATTTCAGTTATTTCCATAGCATAATGTCTTGTGGAATTTGCTATGGGGAAATGTGGCTTATTTACAAACTTTTTTTGTTTTGCAGAAGAGGGCCATAATAGATATTTACAACCTAAAACCGAGAGAGTGTATCTTAGAGAAAGAATTTTAGAAATAAATATGTAATATGAAAATTTAAAGTATGTTCACAAAAACAAAAGCAGTCTTTATAAAAAAGTGATATACACTCTGTAAATACCAGAAAAAACATAAGCTAGTGATACCAGTTATTCGATTATACAAAGTCAGTAATTCATTCAATTATTACAACAAAGTCCCAGAAAATATACAAGGTCTCTCTATTACCAAATTTCAATATTTTATTAAACAAAAACTATATAAAAAGGATTATTGAATGAAATGAGTTTTGTAAGTGGTTTGTACAGACTTTCTTATAGTATAATATAAAAGCATATAGCATCATTTCGGTATTTGAAACATACTCAAAAACATTATGCCTTTAATACATTACGGTTGGAATACCTAATTAAATTTTACTCGTACCGTAAGCTTTGCATATAGGTTTTGCATGTAGTAAATTGCCTTTAAAAAGGCGATACAAAGATCGCGGGAACACTTGGCTCTGTAAGACATAGATAACACAATTAAAATCTGGACGTAGGAGTACCTCCATGGATAATAAGGGGAACGAGAATTCTTAAATATTTTAATATTCTTTTATCTTTAAAAGTTTTGAATAATAACGTTGCCCATTTGTTTTGTTTCAAAGTAGCGTTTATATTAAGTTTGTAAATAAAAGTTTAAAATTATAGCGTCTTTTTTTACCAAAAAGATTGTTTACTTTTGAGGTTTCTTTGTTAACCAAGTACTAAAAATACATATCATTACAGACTAACTATAAAACGGCTCTGTATATGTGCCTAAGCATTCCGCTGCGGTGCTGCGGGCCACGGGTTCAATACGTGCATGGCACAAGAATTTATGGCCTCCATAATATAGAAGTTCCGGAAGGACGATTTTTTTTATAGGATAAGGGTAACAAACGAGCACACAGTCCATCTGATGGTAAGTGGTTGCTGTGGTCCATAGACATCTACATCTATCCTCGATTACGAATCAAAATGCAGATGCGTTGTCACCCGTGAGGACTAAGATGGAATGCCTCGTTTGCAGTAAAAAGGGTCTCCGGTTCTCTACACTCACCATACAAAACACAGCAGCGTTAAGCTGCTATTTTACGCTGGTATTCTGTGAGAGCGTGGTCCTTCCCCGGTCGAGCCGACCCATTCGTGCTACAACTATACCAGTAATATAGCTGCAGCATGGCTCTACCACGTAAATAACACACAATTAATTTACCCATGCACAATTAATTTATGTATTTTACTGTACTAAAGAAAGATCAACTGGTTGTGTCCAGGTAACGTTTACTATTCGCCGCGTAGTGGCCTCTACCTACCCCATATAGGCGACATTGAAACAGGAGATAGGCAGTAGCAGTTGCCAACCCGCTTGCCAAGCGCGGCAGTTATGGCAAATATTCTCTCTATGAGGCAATCTATGTAAGGGAGAATGCATGCCTTTGAACAGCAGTGGACTTTAGGATGAATAAATGAATGAGATTACATTAGTATTTAACGCTCATTAAATGACATTTCATTTGTCGCTACATTTTGTAATTTTTATATAGCTATGTTCAGCAATGGGAATTAATTATAAAGCCATGTTAGATTCCGTTCAAAAGGCCTTTCTGAAAAGCTTGCGGAATGGAAAAATAATGGGCGTAAAGTAAATAACACAGCGATTGCCACGGGATAAGCGAAATGTCTGTTGTTGTGTCTCTTTGTTCTTTTTGAGTTGCAGGTGGATTTTATTAATATGGTAAAATATCGTACATTGACTTATTAAAGATATTACTGCTTCGAACTATTAGTTTTGAAAAGTATTAAATACGGGTTAAAGTGTATATTAGGACATTTAAATTTTTCACGTTTCAAATAACCAAATAGTCCTACAATATAAATTGTAATCCCGTATTGCAATATTTAACAAAACAGTCTCCTGAAAAGTCTTATGCGTCCCGCATGTTCAGCATTCCTCATAAGATCTTGATCTATGCAACGGTCTAATGAGGGTTAATAATCTTCCACTCACCAGATGTCGCTAGTTGTGACTGAGGTAAAGTTTTCTGTTACACAATGTCACTTAATTGAGAAATTAGTTTTAAATAATAGTTTATCAGTTTCTAGAGTGTAATATTAATACACAACACAATGTGTCAGTGATATGATCTTTAATTTTTTGTACTTTATACCTCTTTTTTACTTTTAGTTATATTTATAGTTTGGTTTATTTATTTTTCATGTAATTAATATAAAATATAACTTATAATACAGAAAGAAACATTAACCTTTACATTTTTCTAAGAAAATATCTTCTCCGCTATGAAATCTGTCAAATGATTTACCTCATTGTAAAGCAGCGCCGCCCTGGTGGCAGAAAAAATGGTAGATGCCCGCATTCGTTACGTTAATGAATACTATGTGCACATCGGAGAAATTGTTAGTACTATCACTACTACTAATTTCCTTAACTGTTTCGTTTCTATTTTTTGATGGTGGTAAAACAAATGCGCTTTAAAAAAAGTCAACTCTTTAATTATAATCAATTTTTTATTTTAGGATTAGACTATATTACATACTTCATGTTGCTACTTTATCATGTATATGTATATGTAAATGTGTATGTATAATATATGTACATATATATGTATAGATATATGTGTTTACATATATGTGTACGTTTATGTTCGCAAATAAAATATATTCTTATTTCCAAATTATACCTCATGTGCTGATTTCTCCCCCATGCACTTCTCTGAATGTTTTTTAAAACTTTTAGCTTTAGGTAATGCATGTTCGTCCGTGAAGTCAATCTATTTGAAAATCACCGCTGCTGTCATTTAGTACAGCAGCAGTTAGCGGAAATAGGGACCTAATTTGACTTCACATGAATTATTTTGTATTTTTTTTATCACGTGTTTTTTTTCTTTGTGATGTCAAATAAAGTTATCTTATTTCATGTTTCTTTCTTTCTAGTACAAGTTGACGTTATGCTTACTGCTAATTGTATAATTTGAGCTGTGCAACATATCTCTATATATAAAAATCATTTGCTGTCCGTTAGTTTCGCTAAAACTCGAAACTGGCTCGACCGATTCTAATGAAATTTTTGTATGTATTTGAGTGGCTCCCTGGATGGTTTAGATTCACAATTAGACCCGGTAGTTGGCACTGTTGTCGAGATCCAGCAGAAATCACCCTTGTGAAGTCGGAGCGGATCGCTAGTAATAGATAAAAATTCTAAATAAAACTAGTTTTACGGATTTTATCGCGTATATTAACTTATTTTATATTCCCGACGTTTCGAGTACTTTACAGCACCCATGGTCACGGGGGGGACTGAGGTATTTGACGTCCCAATGTCATAGTTAACCACGGTTACCTCCAGATTAAAAATTATTAATTTTTGTTCCGATCTACGCAGTATGAACTTACAGTATCTTGAAGTCTTGCAGTTGTATGCTTGGGTTGGGATTTAATTTTATTAATTATAGGATCCCAAGCAGATGGTAACACCAGCCATCTTCTATTGAAATTAGGATGTTTTTGATTTCAATAGTCTCGCGAATCATCCTTGGAAGGAATTGGTGTTCTTTAGCGAGGATTTGTGGTCTATCAAATCTAATGTAGTGACGGGGCGATCCTGTACATGTTCACAGACTGCAGACTTCCCGAGCGTCGATTCTTCACATCAGCTATGTGTTCTTTAACGCGGTTTTATTGATCTTTAGTTTGTCCTATATAAGAGAGACCACATTCACAATCAAGCTTGTACACTCTTGCATCTTGCAGAGGGACATTACACTTGACTGATGGTAAAAACTGACTAATCTTCTTCGGCGGCTTGAAGTATGTTTTAATAGAAGCACGCTTCAGGATGTAGCCAATATTGTCAGTGACACCTCTGACATATGGCAGTACAGTAGGCACTCGCTCGACTGTGGCCGGCTTCACTCGTTCACTGTGACTTAGGCGCGGGACCCGAAGCTTATTGTCGTGCAAAACTTGCTTGACGTGTTGGAGCTCGGCGGCCAGGTGTTTACTGTCACAGAACCCTCGTGCTCTCTGAAACAAAGATTTACCCACGGTAGCTAACTGTAAAGGATGGTGATGAGAGTCACCAGAGTTACCAGTAACTGCATTTTTAGAGTGAAGCCGGCCACAGTCGAGCGAGTGCCTGCTGTACTGCCATATGTCAGAGGTGTCACTGACAAGATTGGCTACATGCTGAAGCGTGCTTCTATTAAAACATACTTCAAGCCGCCGAAGAAGATTAGTCAGTTTTTACCATCACTTATGTAATGTCCTCTGCATGATGCAGGAGTGTACAAGCTTGATTGTGAATGTGGTCTCTTATATAGGACAAACTAAATAATCAATAAAACCGCGTTAAAGAACACATAGCTGATGTGAAGAATTGACGCTCCGGGAAGTCTGCAGTCTGTGAACATGTACAGGATCGCCCCTGTCACTACATTAGATTTGATAGACCACAAACTCGCTAAAGAACACCTGATTCCTTCCAAGGATGATTCGCGAGGCTATTGAAATCAAAAACATCCTAATTTCAATAGAGAAGATGGTTGGTGCACGATCTGCTTGGGATCCTATAATTAATAAATTAATTTGATATACTTCTGTTGCGTACCAAGTATATTATATCCCGTTTAGCATATGCACTCCCATCAATGCCAAGTAGGAAATTAAAATGGAAAAATTTTACTAATTTCTCCTGTATTAAATAAAATAATATTAAATAATGCAATTGGAAAAATATAAAGGAAAAGAAGGATTTTCGATTTGAATTCATTAATGTTAATATAGAGTGAATTTTATTATTTTCAAACAATATATTGGAAAATATTTTATATTCCAGCGTATTGGACTTTCTGCTCGATAAAGCATAAAGGTATAAGGGTCACTTTTACTGTATATACATTGTTTTTTTTACAAATTGTTAAAACAAAGACCACCTTTACGATTTCGTTACAGTAGTCGGCGCGAGCATCCAATCACCTACACTAAAGCCCATCTCATACTTCCTTTGTTCTCCGAATTACAATGCCGCAAAATGAGGTAGATTTATGAATTAAAGATTGAACTCCATCTGTTATATATTCATGGCATTGGCGCGTCAACTAACCATTTCCATGGCGGGATAATGTATTCTATGGAGATTGTCGCGAAAAGGAACAAAAGCGTTCAAATCCACAAGTTCAATTTGTGTAAATTCTGTTTATCGTACTAGGATTTTATTTAAAGCAAAATACTCGAAACTTTCTATAGCATTACTAGAAGAAGCGTCCGAATGGAGACAACAATATTTTGATGTAACAAGATGAAAGTGTTATATAAACATAGAATCGTAACTACGTACAATTTGAAAGTTAACCTAATAACACCTTAATAAAAATTCGACGTATTTATTATAAATCCAGATAAAAAAGAGATTTACTAAAATTGAGGCAAAAAACTGTGCACTTACACCCTACACTCACATATGGTTATTTTCATGAAATTTATTTTTAGTACATCTATGTAGATATTCTAAATACAGTCCCGTGATTCCCTCTATAAAATACATTGTTACTTGGGGTGAATTACATTAAAATAGTAACAAAAGAAAAACTAAAATACATACGATTGTTACGAATAGAAAAAGCGATATTTTAATCTGCCAACCTGTCACGTCAACCCACAGACTATCGTAATGAGAAAAAAAATAACCATTGCAACGATGATTCGCTTCCTACATATTAATCGATGATACCGATGTTTTATTTTACATTCCATTCCATCCATTGCAGCCGATAAAATTCCACTTCTAAACATGAGCCTCCACTATAATTTGCCTCACAGGGGGATTTCTAGGCTAATACATCAAATTGAAATTATTCAAAATTATAACACACTAAGTGGAGTTTGAAGTAGCACTCAAACTTATTTAACGTTAAATAACAGACTATTATTTTTTTAAAATAATAATTGAATTAATAATTGGTTTTAGTTAAGGTTTCATAGTTATATAGGCACACGGCAGTGTGTCAGCCAAATTTGGAAAAGAAAAGGGCGACGCATCGACAGTGTACATATTTACACAAACTAATTCTAACTACTTTCGATCCCCTTTCCCAAGAATCAAAAACCATTTGGTCGACATATTTGTAATTTTGCATGTCTAATAAGGTATCCTTGATTACCTAGAATCCAAAATTTCATGAATAAACCTTATATAGTGCTTCAGTTATTAAAATCTGAAAAGTTTCATTTTATAACTCACTTATTCACTGAATTTGTCACTTATTACTTAAAAATTTGTAATTTAACCGGACATTAGGCGTATACGAGATAATTTTATGAAAATAAAAAACAAACTAACTAAATTGTAATGTAATAGAACAACTGAAAAATAAATTTTAAGCTTGTATTAAATATCAGCACGAGAAACGTAGTTTATTGACGATTAAAACATGTGAAGTTTGAATTCAATATCAAATAACGTAGCAAATTTTATTTTAAATTAGTTATAGAACGTTGTACATTCGTATATCTATGATTTAAGGAACTGCTGGAACTTGGCACACGTTCAGAACTCGGCTCTTATAACGTCGAAGCTGACAACCGCGATCGTCATTTGTAGCGAACTTGGCCCCTTTTTCACATTTATGTTTTTGGTGAGATAATTATTAAGAAAAGAGTATGAAGAATAGAGTAATGCAGATTTTATCATATCGGAACACTGTTGTAATAATAGCATTCAATATTTTTACTATATAATGATTACTTTTTCACTCTATTACTTATTCTTGAAGCGTAATTTACTACTTACTTTTTACTTTATTCGTTAATCTTTTCCCTCTTTAATACATACCGTTACCTTTGCATCCTACAAATTCCATTGCTAAACATAAGCCGCCCCCATAATTTGCCTCATCATCGTTTTCGCCTTTATTGCTACGCTTGACAGGCGAGTAGGCAACCGCAGTTTTGTTGTTATCAGGAAAATACTGCTGCCCATCTTCTGTTTCAGTTTCCGTCTGTCACTTCTTACGACACCTACGGGATGATATGGAGTAGTAGATATTTATACACCGCTACTACAAGAGCACATCATTTTATTGACTGTCTAAATATAAGTGCGCTAATTACTTGTTTCCAACTTTCCCTAGACTGCATCGATTGAGACGTAATAGGAAGAGAAAAGTTTAGTAAAGGTAGTGTCTGCGTTATTCACGCTAAAAATGCATCCTTACAAAATTCTTTTTCCTTTTAGTATCTAGGAAATTACTCTGTGGCCAAAATCGTCAAGGAAATCATTTTAATATTATATTCTATTCTAACACTAAATTAATCTAAAAAAGAAAAATATACTTTTTGATTTCTTATATTTACGCGAATACTAAACACTGATTAAATATAAAACGAATAGCTATAAAGCGAATACTAAAAACTTTACGGATTTCGGAAACGCAAACGAATAGATATAAATAAGTTGAAATCAAACGCAACAAAATTCGTAAAATTAGTTGCTTTTTTTATATAAAAGAGGGCAAACGAGCATGTGGCTCACCTGATAGTAAGTGACAACCGCCGCCCATGAACTGCAACTCCAGGGGAATTGCAGGTTCGTTGGCCTTTTAAAAAAGAGTAGGTCTTTTTCTTGAACGTCCCTAAGTCGTATTGGTCAGGAAAAATCGTTGGTGTTAGCCGATTCCAGAAAGAAATTGTACGAGGAAGAAAACTTCGAGTGCATTGCAAAGTGGTGGACCGTCAATCATTCAGATGGTAAGGATGGTTTTTTTATAGGAGAGGGGGCAAACGAGCATGCGGCTCACCTGATGGTAAGTGACTACCGCCGCCCATGAACAACTGCAACACCAGGGGAATTGCAGATGCGTTGCCGGCCTTTTTAGAAGGTCCGGAAAAATCACTGGTGGTAATCGATTCCACAAGGAGGTTGTGCGAGGAAGAAAACTTCTTCTAAATCGCACAGTGGTGGACCGCCAATCATCCAGATGGTATGGATGGTATCTCGAGTTCTGTCGCGATGTGCGATGGTGAAATTGAGCGGCTGGAATTAGTCTGAACAATTCCTCAATTTATCGCAAATTTTGTCGCGATGTGCGATGGTGAAATTTAGCAACTGCAATTGGCTATACAATATGCAAACGTATTTGAAAGAACTCGATCGTCGACGATTCGAGCCGTTAATTTGATTTAATGCAGAAATATATACTTTACTACATTTGCATATAATAGTTATTACATTGTATTTGTCAATATTGACGAAGGTATTAAAGGGGCTTATCATGCGACCTTCGAGTAACATTACGCTTTGAGTACGAGCATCGTCTGTTACGTGACTTTTGCTTTAAGTTTTGATGTAATGTCGACAAGCTACTTGAAGTTTAGTAGTTTAAGCGATTTTAAGTTAGTTATTGAAAATTTGCGTTTGTATAACATCGATGTGTTGTCGTGTGCTGCCATAAGTTTTAAAGTCAAATTAAAAATGTTTTATTCAGTTTAGGTTTATTTAAAGTTCTTTTGAACATCAACGTCTATCACCGGTTCGAAAAGTTAGAGCTCTACCAATCTAAATAGAACCGGCAAGAAGCTCAAGAGTAGTTTTTTTCTGATAAGTGTGATATATCCATTTCACTTAATATATAATAATTGAATGGGGTATTACAATTTATTTCATTGTGCCAGCTGATCACTAGTGTAGACATAATATACGTCTTTATCTTACACGTATATTGTTAATTTTAAAATAGGCCTTACTAGTCAAGGCAATCATGGATCTTGTAATAAACAGTACGATACTGACACGCTTATCTGCCTACGAAGAGTGTAGGTAATGTCAAATTTCCAAAATTTGTTTGAGGCCTTTCATCAGCATCGCCATGCGATAAGTATCTACTACTGCTGGACTGAATCGAAAGTCACTGAGTCTCCGTTATTTCAGGAGTATCTCCTATCGTAGGGCAAATTTTGCGACTTGGCGACAGACGCTTGACAAAAAAACTCGCGATTGCAATATCAGAGGTCTCGCATCTTTAACGCTGTTCCACATTACTGGCCTGGGATACGACTTATACTAGATGGCTTTATCGCCATGTATTAAAAGTCGAAAGATCTTTCTGGATTTTTTTGAAGTGAAAACTTCTTTTGAATATTGATTTGAAACTCGATGAAACGAAAAAGCGACACTAATAAGAGGCACTTGTACATCTATAGGATTTAGCCTGTGACAGAATGAGACAGAATATTATATTAAATTAGTCGAGTTTAGGCCATCTAGCGTCTATTTTATGTACCACGTTGAGAGTCAATCAATTTTTGTTCGATAAAATGACTTTAGCTATCGAATGAAGTAGATGGACAAAGCAATAATACTCGAAATAAAATGTTCTTTTGATTTATAACACTAAAATTTAGGCTCTACATGTCTAAATAAGGATTGTAACATTTATTTGCTATAAAATTAATATTTTATCATATCTTTAATGCCGCATTTGTTGTTATTAAATAAATCATTTGCCGTGAAATATTTTCATATTATATTTCATTTCATTTGAAGGTTATGCTTCTACCGCGTGTGAACTGCAACCTATGTTTTTTTCTTCTTTAAAAAAAAGGTACGTTAGGGATATAACTATTTCATCACCATACAAATACTTGCTAAAGGCTTAGCCACTGTGCTACCGAGTCGTTATTTCCTAAAGTCGCGTCACGAAATTGGGTTATGAACCAAAACGGAACGGAGAAAATTATTCTAGCGATTTCCGTGTCTTGCTCGCTGTCAACACAGCTAGGGCTATATCTAGCAAATAATAATTAATCACTTACTAATTAATGATGATTCCGTATAAACTGCAATGAAAAATAGGTAGAAACTATCAATGTAATTATTTGAATCGATCTCGTTCAATTGTTACTTGGTAATTATATCAAAAAAGTGTAGAAAGTATATTTTGTATATAGCATTGTGTGCTGACACTCTTCTTCAATCGTCTTCCGCAATAGCACGTATAATATATATTTGAAATAATAATATATATTTGAAATAATCGCCACGTTTTGCAGGCAGATTGCGGATAGACTCCCACCTTCCACATTGCTTCCCGTAGGTGATTTGAGCACTTCACATCTGGACTAATTATGAGATAGACGAGATGGGTGATTACGCCGCATTACACGGCACCGATTATGCTCACGAATTATTTATAGTAATGATATTCTTTCCATCATATTCATAAGCCATTTTAATTGAATACTATTTAAGGGGCTTATAAGTTTAATATTGAAAGGAACATCGAATACAGTAATAATGAAAACTTAAAAAAGCTTCGCTTAGAAAAAATGCCGTCCGTAAGTACGAAAAACTTGCGTCGTTGACGTTCAGCGATTTCGCTTTCATGCGAGTAAGTGAAGATTATCGAGATTGTCTACTCTTATCTGGCCCTCCGCCCTCGGCGATTACTCAGTCTTCACGTTACGTGCTCGCATTGAAACCGTATTTTTTGCCTCTTTTGCCGCAGTCATTTCTAATTCAAGGCATAAGCTTTTCCTCTTACTTATTTGATATACATCAACAGTTGATTATACATTAATTTAATTATCTTTATATAATAAAAGCTAAATATAAAACGTAAAATTGAAGCTTTACACCGAGTATGCAAGTTTATAACTCTGAAACAATTCCGCGATTTTACGTTTGCCAGTGGAAATCACTTCAAAAATACGTTATATTTTAGGGTTTCGCATCTCAAAAGAATAAAATTGAACCACTATAGGATACTTTATAGTCCGTCCATCCGACTAACCGTCTGTCAGAACTCTTTTCTCAAAAGGGTTCTGGTTAAAAATTGAAAATGGTTCGGTATCAAGTTGAAAATGACATCAAATACGAAAGTTTACGGTACCTTGGAGGTATAAAAGGCTCAAACTTCTAATAAGTACAGTTATTTATAGCACATATTTTAATAGTCGCTAACTCACTTATCAAAACCTAATGAGTAGTTACTTCGTTGACCTAAAATTATGAAATTTGATGAGAAACAAAGTTTTCAAAGCACAAAAAAACGAAAAATTCAAAAATTGTTGATGTGTGAAACTTACATTTGCAGTTGGAGCATCGATCGTGATGCAGACCGATGTATTGTAAAACACTTCTCTTCACTTTAAAGCTAAGTTTGTCCTTCTCTCCGACTTACCTTCGCACCCGAACATGATTATGAAATAAAAAATTTATGAATTTCAGAAAATAAATTTTGAAATTTGCTGTGGTTTGCAAAAGTTAAAACCTTTGCTGTGATGTGAAGTCGAGTGTTGTGTGAAAACTCGTCGAGACTCGATTCTCGAGATTGATGATCTATCTACATACATAATTAAATTTATACGGAATCCTCAAATCGCGATTCCTACTCGCACTTCGCCGGTTTTTAATTATAATAATGTTTTGTTATCTAAATTATGATATTACAATTTAAAAAAAAACTCGGCTTTTAATGGATACTGATTGATACATTAATACAATAGTAGGTGACTGTACGTCAAACGTTAAAATGAAGCCAATCACAACGCCCATCAGAGTAACATAATCGCACTGTCGGCCATAGGCCTCTTTCATACTCGTGGAAGGGGGATTAACGATAATCGTCACGTTTGGCAGGCAGATTGGCGTTCGTAGTAGAAGTCGTCGTCGCCTTTGACTGATCCCAGTTTTTAGTCTGCGTAATTTACGTCTGGTGTAAATTGTTATACCACCATCTATCGGCAACCGTGAGATCCTTCTAGCGATTTCCATAATCTTCTCTTAAACTCATGGGACAAAATGGGGTGATGAATTCCGTAACACCTATTTAATACACCATAAATATTATTAAACTATACAAAGAAAATGCCTACTTATGTAAAACAATAATTAAATTTAGCTCGTGTACAGCAATGGAATGTAAAATAATTACGCGTATATTGGCACACTATGTAACAAGCAGACGTGTTAAACAAATCCATGAACCTCCATCTTTACATCCTTGAAGAAATCTTATTTTAATTTAATTACTATTCAATATTTTATCTGTTCACGCTATGAGTTGCTTACCTATATTTTAAGATTTACAAAGGGTGAACTGAATGTCTTTAGGCATTCTATTCTAGCAACCCTGGGCGTATTTTAATAATGTAGTAGGTGAATTATCAGTCAAAAGAAAAAAAAATGCAACTAACAAACACGATTATGTATAAAATTTTGCGTACGTAAGAAACATTTTTATTGCATTACTCCGTTTAACAACAAATTATGTATATTTTATATTTGCTGATCTGGAAGTAACGCTGACCTAATTTGTATTTTTATAAAAATTACCGCTAGAACTAATGTTATTAATTCGTCTTCGTTTAGGTCGGAGGTAATTTTTACTTATAAATTTTTTATACTACAGCAAATACAGAATGGAATCAGAAGTACAATATCATATTATACCACAACAGTCGGTGTTATTACTCTGAAAGTGATTTCTTCCATAAAATATTTGTATAGAGAGCTGATGCAAACCAACAGCAACACTGCCTGTCGCTATGTGACAAAAGGCAGCCTCTCCGCAATATAACCATGCTTAATTGTACTTAAAGAATTACTCGTAGAATGACATCGATAGAAGATCCATTTTAAAATGCCGGCAAAGCAATTCCAATTTTCCTGGTTTTACAGTTGTTCACGGGCGGTCTATACTTACCATCAAATGAGCCGCATGCTCGTTTACCCTCTATTCTATAGAAATAAAATTAAAGTACGATGATATCGTCATTGACACTGAATTACTCTTAGAATAACTGATCCAAGCTAGAGAGGGGTCTTAGCGTTTTACTCTAATTCATAGCACTCTTATTTATTTAATACTTTCCTATACATAAAAATATATAATAATATACATTAATGTGTTCAATGATAGCGTTCATTACGAAAAAATAAGTTAAAGTTATATTTTAGCGTTTCAAGTATTAAGATTTAATAAGATTTTGAAAGTAGAAAAAAATTAACACAACTGATGTAAGGACGAATTTTTATATATAAGGAGAATCCCATAAGTCACAGGAGTGACGGTGAAGGATTTTCTAAAGAAGGTGGATCTTTCTTCCCACTTTCTGAGCACTATGCACTGTGTGTGTGATGTGTGCTAGTGCTATTTTTCTGGCTAATTATGACCATGACGATAACTTTTAATTATTTTCTAAAGTAACCAATTGCGAACTTTAATCATATCAAGTATCACGTTATATCCTCAGGTATCCACGTTATATTATAGGACTTAAAATAAATAAAGGGGTAATTATACATATTTGACCGTTAAAGGGAACATACTTTTTAAATATTTTTTTAAAAGAAAAAGCTAGCATTACTTTAAACGTTACTAATATTCCCGTTAACCACTCCAGGTAAGTTTCAAA
Source organism: Parnassius orleans (assembly GCA_029286625.1). Lineage (NCBI taxonomy): Eukaryota > Metazoa > Arthropoda > Insecta > Lepidoptera > Papilionidae > Parnassius > Parnassius orleans. The sequence goes on from JAGSMP010000149.1 coordinate 847,793, forward strand.
TGCTTTTGATAGGAGTGGTTCACGACGGTAGTTGAATGGCGGCTACGAACCCACGACCTTTTAGTTCGCTGTCCGCACTGGAACAATCCCAAACAATATCCAAAATGAAGGGCATATATTTCACAAACTTTGACTTGAGATAGAATTTTAACACGGAATTACGAATCAGTCGGCAAAAATCTGCGACAATGATAGAAAGAATAATGATTTATTTAGTATACAAGCATACACCGGTGATGGCCATAATGACAGCTTGGTACCGTAGTGGCAAAGCGTTGAAATCCCGCACGGAACAACTATTTTAACGCACGCAAATAATTGTTCTGAGTCTTTACGTTTAAATTGCAGACTCTGGATGTTTATATAATTGAAAGACCTTCACGACACAGGAGAAATTCCTTGTGTTTTGAGTCATATTTTTTTAAAGGTAGAAAAAAAGAAAAATCCAGTCCCGTGGTATGGTAGCATCGTGAGAGAATCCATCACTCCATCTTTACATGTGGTTTGCAACGAACGTTCTTTAATCTCCGATAGATGGTGATATAAAAATAGTTATCAGATGTAAATATTCAAACTAGTAACAAGCATCGTCATAGGATTCGATTGCCAGTTCGCTTATTTGCATGACAATTACGTAAATTCTGCATATGAGAGGCAGTTTACAGTCTGACAAAGAAAAAAACATGACATATGAATACGTCTTACAACCTAGTAAAACATAGTAAACATAGTATTAAAGTTTAAAGAAGATACAACTATAAAGTACATTTAACTTATTGCACTTACGTGTCTCGACACATTCGATAAACTTTGAAAAGGGTTACAGAGATCGTTGGGTTTTTCTCGCAAATAAATGGTTGTTTCAAATTTATCGTTATGTCAGACCCTAAGAGATCAGCACTATTCTCCGTCGACCTGAATCCTCATCAGTAGAATTAATCCCAGCAAATATATTCCGCAGGCTCACTGTTTTCATTGTGTAACAATTTTTTACTGTATAAGCATTTAGACGTGCGATATGAAAATAATATTTCGATTAGTCACCCGGCTGTTAAATCAGGATAATTAATGTTTCACGTTAGGCGGCGGAAAACTATATACTAATATATTACCGTTACGACTACCATTTCATCGCAAAACTACATTTTTGCGATATCGGACAACCGGTGAAATCATCATTTCGAAAATCGCCAGACCATTAAATTTTACGGCCGTCAATCCTCCTGTCAACTGCGCTTTCGGTAAGTCCCACAAATATCGCAGTGTCCAGTATCTAGACTTTTTATATGACAAAACCAGCGAAAGTCAGCATGATAAACGTTCTAACGATATTTTACAGGAAAGAACCAGCACATATACATATTTATAAAGTAAATTATTGAATCATAATTCAAATAAAAATACTTTATTATTCTATCTTAGCTATTTATTTATTTATTTAATCTTTTTTACATCTACCTTAATAAGGGATATAAAGGGCGGACTTAATGCCTTGTGGCATTCTTTACCAGTCAACCCCGGATGATTTGAGAAGCTGTGGCAGGTGTAACAACCACTCCATAAATTAATAAATATGTAAAAAGATTATATCTTTTTACTTATTTATTATCTTAGCTATTCTGCTAAGATAAGCTTAATATATTGTTATTTTTACAATACTTTAAAAATAATACGATTTATGTCTCGACAAAAATCCGTACAAATTAATTGCATAAGCAAAAGGCTAAGGTATATCTAGTTTGAGCGACGTTGACTAAAATATAGACAGGTTATATTTAGTGTGAGCGTACATATATGTAGAGATAATCGAGGCTTAAAATTTGATAATTTCTTTGAAGAAACAACATTTCTTTCTTTTGTAATCTAAATTTAGGAGTTATCGTAATATAAATAAAAGTCTTTATTTTATCAAAATTATTAAGATTAATAAGAACGCTGCAGTTATGTTATGATTGTAGCACAAATGGGTCGGCTCGACCGGGGAAGATCCACGCTCTCATAGAATACCGGCGTGTTCCGCATAAATCAGCTTAAAGCTGCTGTATTTCTTATGGTAAGTGTGGAGAACCGGAGATCCTTTTACTGGAAATGAGGCATTCCAACTTAGTCCTCAGGGATGACATCGCATCTGCATTTCGATTCTTAATCGAGCATAGACGTAGATGTCTATAGGCCACAGCATCTATTTACCATCAGGTAGACTGTGTGTTCGTTGGTCACCCTTATTTATAAAAATAACCGACCAAGTGCGAGTCGGACTCGCGCATGAAGGGTTCCGTACCATCGTAATACATGTTTCTAGTAGGGGAGCCCCTTTTAATTTTTAATTTATTTTAATATTTATTATTTGTTGTTATAGCGGCAACAGAAATACACATTCTGTGAAAATCAACTGTTTACCTATTACGGTTCATGAGATACAGCCCGCTAACAGATGGACGGACGGACGAACGGACGGACAGCGGAGGCTTAGTAATAGGGTCCCGTTGGTTACCCTTTGGGTACGGAACCCTAAAAAGATAAAGTCTTAACATAGGTACTAGTGAGTTAAAAAATGTATGATAAAATCTGGTTTTATGTTTACATGAAATCTCATGTTAAAGTTGACAGAGTAGGTCAGTTAATGTTAACGTTACAACCTATGTAGATGTCTATGGGTCACTGGTGTCGTTGTCTATGGATCACAGCTCCACTTACCATCAGGTAGACTTTGTGCTCGTTTGTCACCCTTATTATATAAAAAATGTATGGAATATTACTTCAAGGCCTATGTAGTCATTAACATGAATTGCCGTAATGTAGGAAATATCACTTCCATATAGTCGACGACATTCCGTCGGCTCGTTACAGGACATAAATCTGAAATGGTCTGGAACGTATGTACGTATAATATATGTTGAACCCCACTCAGTGAAATTATTCGGCTTGACGGCGTGTCGTGAGCCACGAGGCTCGTAATCCCGTAGTTTTTAACATAATTATGTAAATGTGTAAAACGTTTTGTTAATTTGTGGTAATGTTAAATCCTATTAAATTAATCCGCACTCTAGTGTTAGGAATATTGAATTGTCTTCTAGTTGGACTATACATTTAATTATATATCTAAATAAAAACGTTTTTATTCAATTTAGGCTTGTTTAAAGCACTAATGAATGTCAAAATCTACTATTGTTACTATACTAGCGATCCGCCTCCGTTTTCGCACAGGTGCGATTCACGTTTTCTTTTACGACTTCATTACAAAAGTACTATCCTAACATAAAATATTATACATGAAATCCTATCTCAAGATATTCTGTAAACGATGGTAAAAATGTAAAATTGTTTCGTGATTTTATGTCAAAGTTTTTGACATTTATCAAATTTATTATCTTCCAGTACCTATTACAAATAAGTTCTATTCGTAAATTTCAGTTATTTATGTGCGTTATTTACCTTTTATAAACATGGTGGAGGGCCAATTTTCATCAGTTGTGTAGCTTTATTAAAGTAAACGTTTGGTGGGCATTAGACATTATCAACAGGTTTTGTAGCACTAGGTCCATTAGGTACATCAATAACAAGTTACAACATTGTATTAGATAATATCAACTACAATATAGAATTATGGGGTTTACTATAAATTATATAATATAAGTATATCTCTATATATAAAAATCAATTGCTGTCCATTATTCTCGCAAAAACTCGTAAATGGCTGAATCTATTTTGATGAAATGTTTTGTGAGTATTTGAGTGGGTCTATGATCTAAACGATTAACAATTGGACCCGGTAGGCGGCGCTGTTGTTGAGATCCAGAAATCACCCGTGCGAAGCCGGGGCGGATCGCTAGTATGACATATATTTTAGTTCAAACAGACATTTATCAACCGGATATTAATTCACAATTAATAATAAAATAATAAGAATACATTTCAGAAGTTTAAACTTTTAAACTTTTAACAAAGGGTATTAAACATTTGTTAAAATATAAGAAAATAAGATAGGAGTGAGTGAGCCGCGTCTAATATCATTAGCAACAAATCTTTAACATTTTTATTCAAGATATATGTCCGTGCTCCAGCTGGCTTACACCATTACAGAAGTTTTTGCGAACGTATGAGATACATATTCGCACGTAGGGCTTGTAATTTAATAGGTTATGTTATTGGTGTTGGATGGATGGTGCTTCTATACAATTCCTCTATTTGAAACGTAATTAAATATTATCATTTATAATTTATGATAATAAGAAGAAATTGTTTACCACACAATACTTTAAAAAAAATATTTTTTTAAAAGAATGTTATGAAACAATTCAGCAAGAAATATATATCACGCATGTGTATATTCGTTATTTATGTGGCAGGTAACATTTGTGTTACAATAAAACTTATCTTAAGTCCTCATTTACGATAATTACGCTCCCGGCTTTAAAACAAGCGACAATATTATTGTATAAATTTACTTATTAATATATGACATAAATATTAAAATGGAAATTTGTTTTTCGAGTTAACTTTGGTTTGTTTTAACAAATTGACATTTTTATGAATAATCATCATTTTCGCTACTTCTTTTTAGATGCTTGTATTATTTTAAAAAGTATCCGTTAGTACATATGGCCTCCCTTTGCGATGCAGAGTTCTGGAAACGTATGTCCTTCGATAAAATTGGCAAAATTTGTCGATTTAAATCGTTACTAATGAGTACATTATTACGCTTCAAACTCATGAGTACAACAATAATAAAACACTTGTCTCGCTCTTGATTTTAACTCGTGTGTCGAAATTTCCTGCTCCAATACATAAAACGAGAAACTAAGTGGAAAAATACAGAAGAGAATAATAAGTACCTACTTTGGACTCTACCGTCATAAGTAATAAATTAATTATTCTACACTGATATTTTTTTATAAAACTGAAGTCACTAAAGAGCCTACTATTTTTTAAAAGGCCGGCAACGCATCTGCAATTCCCCTGGTGTTGCAGTTGTTCATGGGCGGCGGTAGTCCTATTAGTTTGCCCCTCTTATATATATATATACATATAAAAACTTACAATCCATCTGATAGGAAAGGGCTACCGGTGTCCATTCTATCTTAGTCCTCATATGCGTCACCAGCCCTGAGGACTAAAATAGAATGCCTCACAGCCTAAAACTATACCGACTCTCTTCACCCTTCAGATTGTAACACGGCAAAGCACTGCTACTTGGCGGCAGACATAGGTAAGAGGGGTGGTACCAACCCAGACAGGCTCCTAGGCAGAAAAAGAGTACTACCTTGTTAAAATATTCTATTATTTTTACTGGTATGTCAATAACTATAGTCAACTGCTACTACTACGGCGATTTGGGGTTAATTAAGGCTTCATTCGTGTTTTTAAAGTTAATATATTAAGTTTTTGCCGTGTATTGGCAACGTAAGATAATCTACAACCCTATTTCGAGCCGTAGGTGTTCTAAGACATGACTGTGGGACTTGAGCCGTTTATTTTTTTTTATTTATCCTTTATTGCATTCCTTAAAACAAAAGAATACAAAGGGCGGACTTAAAGCCTTGAGGCATTCTCTACCAGTCTATGGGTTGACTGGTAGAGGATGCCTAATAAAACATTACACTAATCTTGCGATATCAGTTACAATAGGTTGAGGATTATATTGATATAATCGTTAACCATAAATAAATTCGCGAGCTTTGAGAGGTCGACGGGATAATCCCAAAGTACCGATAAAAGTATGCCAAAAAGATGGCGGTACGAGTTTAACTATCTCGCTTACGCCGGGTGTAAAACACCCAGTCTGGCGATGGGAAGCAGGTCAAAGGTGCGAAGCATTTGTTACTGCGATAGTTCAACCGGCTAGCGCGACGATTCAGGCAAATCCTTTTACAATGACAGAGATATGTCCAGCAGTAGACTTTAACAAGCTGAAGAAAATGAAGAAGCGTTTTCCATAAATTAAATAAAGGTTAATAGAGACTGTGATGATTTACAAGTATTTTAAATTTACAATCAATTTAAAAAAATACACTCGAATTGAGAACCTCGCCCTTTTTGAAGTCGGTTAAAAAATATTAAAAAGTTACAACACGTGTTTGTTTTTTAATACCTTACGAAATTTGAGTGCAATTATAGAAAGCAAGTGCGTTATTTTTAAAGTAGTGTATAATATTTTGATTTTAATAACATTGCAAATATTACCTTAGATTTTTCTAGTTTAGTTTCATTGTTTCCATGCTCAATCAAGGTCAGTATCAGCACGTATCCGTATAGGTAAACAAAAACCGGATTGCGAAAACTCACATTTCTATTAAATTATTGGCATAAGTACCTACTATGTAGATATCGTTAAGAAACAATGCGAGCGGTCGTTTACTTTAGATTTATTTTCCGATTTACTTGCAAAAGAAACAAATTAATTGCCCCAAACGAGAACACAATGCATTACGCGACCGCGTAATTACCGTAGCGTCACTAACGTTTCAAATAAAAAAAAAACAACACAAAAAATGTGATATGACGTACTTTGAATATTACGCTTCAACAACACCTTCCATTTTAATAAATATTGCAATGTTATACACTTCTTATTAGACAACTTCACTGGCAGCAAATAATAAAACGACAAACAAAAACTGTTTTTAATATGCAGTGCGCCGGCCGTGTTATTTGGCGATACTAATTGTTAATCGGTCGTTATCGGGAAATGTAGGTAGGTGACATTTCGCTGGCATGTGCTTCGAGCGTAGTGCGGAGGGCGCGCCGCGGAGGCAGCGCGCTCAGTCGCGGTTAAGAGAGGACTGTGAATGCGATCCGCTCAGTGTTTAAGGCCGCTGTTCGCGCAAGCGGGAGCGGACGGCGACGGCTCACTCGAGTGAAGCGGACCCTCACGGAGACGCCGCCGTATCGCATCGCTGGCTTGGGAGCGCACCGACCTGAATCATCCCCCGCGCGTTAATAACGCAAATGTTTCCACAATGACCCAATGATATTAGACATGCTGCAAATATTTTACAGCTTAAAATACGACTTGAAAGCTCTTAGTGAAACAATATATCAAGTAGGTTAATTTCATTGACATTTAAGTTAATGCTCATTTACACACTAAAATACAATTTAAAAGTATCTGTACATTTAAAATAAAGGTCCACGTTGTATTTTCCTATGATTTAACAGCCCACCTTCTATCATACATCTACTACAGTAAGTGGTTACTGCACCACTGCAACCAATAGAAATCCACACTCAAATCCAAACAGGGAGGGTCACGGATGTTTTGTGACCTTGTGAATTAAGCTATAACGCTTCACAGGCGTTGAAATAGTGTAATAGCTCTCTTATCCTTCAGAGCAGAACAAAGCAGTGAGTACATAATAAATAAATTTATTTTAATTCAATTATTGCTTAGTAAGTTGTATAATTAAAATTCAAAAATGAAAAATAATTTCCATGAACAAAATAAATATTTACATACGTTAATATAAAATATAAAAAAAAATATTCCGCCAAAAATTTAGTATATAATCCCACAGTATCTAAAACAAAATAGTATCTTTTATTAATAACATAGATAACAACAACTAATGGCGTAATCAAGTGAAGTAACAGAAATAATTAACAAGTCAGTAGCGACTTCCGGAGGGATTCGCACTTAATGCAATGGAAAATAGGCCGCTATTGAGTATCACTTAGCGCAGTATCATACTATGATAGCGGCACTGCAAGTACATTTCTGTTTTTATCATATTGATAAATAAATGCATTTTGTAAATAATCCGAAAAATTTGATTTTTTTTACCGCAATGTGTAAACTTTTTTTGTCACGCAGCTGGAGCAGCGCGGAAAGAGGCTGCGCTGCTGGCGGACTACATTTTTCCTTGAAATATTTTATCTCTCAGAGCTCGCGGTAAATCGGCAATTAACAATTTCATTGGAGCTGTCGGGGATGGAATTTGGCTTGCTTACGCAGAGAATGATATGTTTAAAATTATCAAAATTTGTTCGAAAGTATACAAAATATTCTAGAACAGAAGAAAAGAAGCAGATAATAGATATGATATCTTAATGCAGCTCCGGTAAGGCATTGATACAGTGCAGGTTTGTAAAAATATTTTTTGAATATGACTGATACACAGATATGTTGGTTTTCTGACAATCTTTCCTTACCATCGATAATGGGATAAAGCAGCGGTTAAAATTACAATTAAAATTTTAAACGGCATCAACACGTAAGTACTATGGATTATACTAATTACTTAGATTAAATCGTATAATAAATTTAAGGCGGGTGTAGGCATAATATGAGCAACCCTGGCTCAAGAATTCAACTTCACGGTCCCGTCGTTGCTCGGAGTAGGTGACTAAAGAGATTAGATCAAATCTCTCCATATTTTTTAGATTTTATACACAGTGTAAACAACAAAATACATGTGGACCGATTTGATGTGGACTAATTGATAAAATCAGAGCGACTCAAGTGTGTGATAATATATCTCCGTATTGACAATCAATGAATAAAAATAAAATGGAAACTTTAATGCGCGACAACTGCGTTAAATCTAACAGATTTTAGTTTTTGCACATATTGTTCACCACATGTTTTACGTGATAGAGCCATACTGCAGCTATATTAGTAATATAGTTGTAGCACGAATGGGTCGGCTCGACCGGGGAAGGACCACGCTCTCACAGAATACCAGCGTAAAATAGCAGCTTAACGCTGCTGTGTTTCGTATGGTGAGTGTAGAGAATCGGAGACCCTTTTTACTGGAAACGAGGCATTCCATCCAGGACCAACCTCAGGGGTGAAAACGCATCTGCATTTTGATTCGTAATCGAGGATAGATGTAGATGTCTATGGGCCACAGCAACCACTTACCATCAGGTGGACTGTGTGCTCGTATACTATTAAAAAAAAACATGGCTCCATCTGATCATATTGCTCTGTGCCGGGAAAGATCACTAACTCGCCCGGCGTGGTGTATGGATGTATCAATATGTGGTAGGACTCTGTTTCTGCCTAGGAGTCCATCTAGGTAGTTACCGTCTTACCTGTTTATACTGCCAAATAGCAGTGCCTGCACTGCTGTGTTCGGTCAGAAGGTTATAGAGCCAGTATAATTACAAGATGTGAGGCATTCCTTCTTAGTCCTTGGAGGTGACAACGCGTCATCTGTCGCCTTTATGTTTGATGTTGGTTGCAGGTGTCCATAGACTGCAGTAGCCACTTACCATCTGGTAGACTGTAAGTTCGTTTGTCACTCCAGATTTATAAAGAATTCACACATACACAATAAGAATATATTCAGTACTAGATGATACTCACGACTTTGTCTGCGTTGCTTACACACATCACTGAACACGTAGTGCTTATAAAAATCGTTGTGTCATATTAAATGAAGATATCGCCATAACTTTTTTTGGGTAAGGGTCAAATATCTAAGAAATTAAACTTAGAAAACCTAATTGAAATCAATCCAGTAGTTTTTACGTGATGCGCGTACAACTGCAAACCGCTATAATTTTATTTATATAGATTAAAGTAAAAGTTGTTACAGCTATAAGGTACTAGTGAGTGATATTTCTGACAGCATTATGGATCAATTAGTCTGTCGCGCTGCTGCAGTGCATGTAGGTTTCCTCAAGATATATTCATTCGCCGCCGAGCTCGTGGTTAATCAGTATTTGAAATTGCAATTGACAATTTTATTGGTGCCAGCGAGGATCGAACCCGAAGTGCTAACGTACGGTGAAATTTATGGCGAGCGTTTAGCCCTTGGGCCACCACGGCTCTATATCTAGTAGTAGGACTAAAAAATAAAAATAAAAATATACGTTTACTGCTCAGTGTCAGGATGTTATGAGATAGTTCCGATATTTGTGTCGGGGATGACTCGTTCTTTCTTGTGATTTTTCTTCATCACTAAGCCTATTTTCATTCTTATCGGATTGGTAGTATAGATAATTGTGGCACTAGAATTCTGCGTTCTCATAGTGTTTGAAATTTTTCGCGATTCTCAAACAGACTACGATATAAAAATATCGATGAAATTACATCATATTTATTTACTTATTATAATATTATTATTTGAAAATAAAATTTTGCTCTTCTATACGAACCCAGTTTGAAGCGTAAATAACAATCAAGACACTTATTCATTGCTAACATTTGGTTTAATAGTATATCTTTTTCTTGTGGCCATTAAAGTCCACAGCTAGAGAGACGGGTCTCTCCCGCAGGTGTAAGAATTTGCCATAATCGCCACACTTAGCAAGTGGAATGTTCGACGTTTCACCTTGAACGCCGCTCCCCATCCCCGGCTTACTCTTAAGTATTTTAAATTTGGTGGAAACTCAAGCGATGAGATCTTTCTGACATTTTCCACAGTCGCCTTTTACGACACCCACAGGACAAAATGGAATCTCTTATACCGCCTGCACTGCAATAGTATATTAATTAAATCATATTTTTAACCGAGTTCAAAAAATAAGAAGGTTATATATTAGACGCGGATATTTTTTATGTATGTTTACCGATATCTCGTAAACGGCTTTACCATTCTAAATTATAATTTTTATTAATACTTCAGATGGGACCATCCCATATAAATTTAAAGAAGAAATTCCACCCCTAAGGGTGAAAAAATAGGAGATGAAAATTTTTATGTTTGTTGAAGATGTTAATAAACTATTTAGACGACGTCCGTTGTTACCTCTTGAAGTCGGTTTATAGTTTTATAAAAACTTAAATAATGTATCCAAGATAATATTTCCCTAACCCGTTAAACTGAATACAATATATAATTACAGCTGCGCTAATAGAAGTAGTACCACGCTGCAGCGTAGTATGTCTACATCTCTATTGGATCATCTCGGTCGTGGAAGAACCATGTTCGTACGTAATCATGCTGGATAATGCTGCTGTGTTTCGTACGATGAGCGACGAGAACCAGAGACACTTTTTACTGAGAACGAGGCATTCCATCTTTGTCCTAAGGGGCAGCAACGAATCTGGCTTTTGATTCTTCATCGAAGATAGACGCATCTGTGAACTACAGCTTCCTCTTACAGGTGGACCATGTACTTGGAACCCGTACGAGTTTCAAATAGCTATTAGACATAAGTATTATGTGGTAAATTTAAAAAGTGCCGAAATTCATTAATGTCATATGGATGTTGCTTGCATAAGTCTGCTTCTGATTTTCGAGGAATTAGAAAATAATTCATAATAAAAGTACCATTTGGATACAATGGTTTATTACGTGCAAAACTATGTAATTGTTGTAACTCTATATTCATAATAGATTTATACATTATCTAATAGCACTATGACTGCCTCGTTGTCTTAGTGGTCGTAAAAGCGATTACTAATCATGAGGTCCCGGGTTCGAATCCCGGGTCGAGCTTAAATCAGTTATTGGGTTTTTCTGTCAAGAGATTCTCAGTAGCAGCCAGGAGTTAGAAAGTTGGCAGTGTTTCACTCTCGTACCTCGGAAAGCACGTAAAGCCGTTGGTCCTGCGCCTGATCTCTCCCCGGTCGTGTCGAATTACCGTCTCATCATCGGACTATGAGAGTGAGGGAATAGAGAATGCACCTGTGCTTGCACTATAATTCTGTACTGCGCAGATAGCTGGTCTCCGTTGAGACTGGCCGCCGTGACCGAAATTCGGTCTGGAGGACATGATTATTATTATTATTAGCACTTTATTAGTAGCATATCGTCTACAGTTTTGCGTGTTACAAAGAAAGAAACAAATATTACTTTTGCTATCTTTCTACTTCCTGATTAATGATTATCAATGAAAACGGTTGTTATCTAACACTAACATAATAAAAACACTTTATTTATAGGACTACACTCGACTTACGACACCAACGAAAAGATAAGGGTTTATGGATTTCCTTACGTCGCTTTTATATGGTACATAATGTATATATACATATTACTTAGAAACGAACACTACTAATATGCGAAAGTGCATTACAAAAAATAGGTGCGGGTGCGAAGCGATTCAGTCTATCATTATTATCAACTTTCCATTTTGCGACTAATGAGTAGGTACTACGCGCGTAGATTTAAGATATCAATATGATAAGAAAAATAAAACAAAACATGGGCATCATCTTTCTGATAACAATTTAAAATAAATGAAAAATAACTTTGATTGCCAAAAAGCCTGCTATGCGTGGCAACTATGGAAAATTTCTCCCCTATGAGGCGATCTATGAAATAGGTCTAAGTTAAGCAGAGTACTTTTGATGGGCTGTAATGATGGTGATGATGATGATGATGACACTGAAGATGAGAGCAATTATAAATGTGTAGTTTAGCATTAAGCCTTATTATCAACTTAGATAGAACAACTTATGGAAAACAGTGTTGAATGTAATGTAAACAACACAACTTAGCAGTCAGTGTTAAATTGAAAGCTAAACCAATATACTATAAGCAAGTTTGTATGTTTGTGTATACACAGCACGGAATTTGCTTCTCTAACAAAGACATGCATGCCTGTTCTAGATTGCATTATTATTGTTAGGGTTTGAGAACATTTTGAGAAATTAAATACAGTAAATTCAGAGCTCAGTTACTTTTACTTGTTTATGTGTATTATTAAAAAAGTTGTTAATTAAAATTTTGCTTCCAATATACCAATAGCCGTCGTAGCTCAGGGGCTTAGCGCTCGCTGTAAATTTCACAGTACGCGAGCAACGAGTTCGATCCCCGCCGGCACCAATGAAATTTTTAATTGCAATTTTAAGTGCTGATTTACCACGCGCTTGGTGGTGAAGGAAAACATCGTGAGGAAATCTGCATGCCTGAGAAAAAATATTTCAAAGACATGTGAAGTCCGTCAACACGCATTGAGGCAGCGCGGCGGACACTTCCTTACCCTAAAACCCTCTCGTAACTGAGAGGAGGCCTGTGCCCAGCTGTGGTACACCAACCACCAACGTATACAGAGTGTAATTTTATTCCAACATACGGTTTTCAATGCTGTACTATGTTTAATATGTTTTATTAATCGTCTTCATTATTGATGCCAACTATTTTACTTTTATTGTTTCGAAGGAAGTGCTTATATTACAACGAATATTATAATGAAAATAGTTTTGGGTTTTTTGAATAACTCAAAATACCTTCTTTCAATTCTTAAGATAAATACTCTTTATAGCTACAAACTCTATTTCCTGATTTCGTAATTACGTTAATGCAATATATTAGTTACTTACTATGCGAGACCCATGTCTAGCCGTAAACTGTTTACGGGCTGATGAGGGTAAGGAATAATGAATATTACTTTCAGAATGTTGTATTATTAATTGCTATTTCCGGTTATGACATCGTAATAAAGATGCAATTATAAAAAAAAGAAAAGTCTTTAAAAAAAGAAACCATGACTTCTTACTTTGTTCTTTACTAAGGTCATATTTTTAACTAGTCCGGATGTAGACTTTGATGATATCATAAAGCTTGAAAAGTTTAAAGAAGAAGAAATTTTGATTTTCACTACTGTATGATTTGGTGATTTTTTGATTTGTGTATGGTATATAAAGACGAATGAGTGCCATGTGGTGTTTTTTTATGTAATATGGGTGACAAACGAGTACACAGTCCACCTGATGGTATGTGGATGCTGTAGCCTTTAGACATTTATATTTATGCTCGATTAAGGTTCAAAATGCAGATGCGTTTACACTCCCGAGGACTAAGTTGGAATGCCTCATTTCCAGTAAAAAGGGTCTCCGGTTCTCTACACATACAATACGAAACACAGCAGCATTAAGCTGCTATTTTAGGTTGGTATTCTGTGGGAGAGTGGTCCTAACCTGGTCGAGCCGACCTTTTCATGCTACAACCATAATATAGCTGCAGCGTGACTCTACCACGCATAAAGTTGTGGCGTAAAGGAATCCATCACCCATTTCGTCCTATTGATGTCATAAAAAACGACTACGGGAAATGCCGGAAAAAATTATGGCTCTGAATATATGGTAGAATAACCATCTCGTTTACGATGGGCGTACAATATTGAGACCCGTGACAAGGAGCAGCGTCAAAGCAGCGAAATGTCTTGTACTGCAATCGTAAATTCGCCTGTCAAGCGTGAGGATTAAGGCCAATCCTCTCTGCAATGGAAGAGGCCCATATCCAAAAGTCCATTGCTGAATAAGGCCCACTCCATAGAGCTACTTATGATCATAAGGTGGACTGTAAGTTCTCTAGACACTTCATTCATCAATTTTATAAAACAATATATAATAAGCATATTCTAAGAATTTATGCATATAGCATTAAGAGTTATCGTATTTACATTTTACATATGAATTAAAATATGTCTCTTCTTACTAAAAACAAAGGTATTTATTCTAAGTGCTAGATAAACAATGAAGTACTCGATAAACGCTCGTTATCTAAAACCACTCTAAGTAAACTGAATGTTGGTATAACTTTGATTGCACAGGAACATTATAATGCGCGTACTCGCATTTGTAATACAAGATATTATAACGTTATCACTGTGTAATGGAGGTGTATGAATATTTACAACCCCATGTCGTCCCGTGGCTGTCTTAAGAGGCGGCAGAGAGTAACTGAAACAAGAAACGGGCAGCAGCATCTTCCTGATAACAACTCTAAAAAAAATTAAAAAAATACTTCGGTTGCCAATCCGTTTCCCAAGCGTGGCAACTATGGCGAAATCCGGCATATCAGGCAATCTACGGAGGAGGCCTATGTTCAGCATTGGATTTTTATAGGCTGTATAATATAATGGCTAATTTTATAGGCTACTATTGGTTAATGGAAATAACATTGCCTTATAACGAGTAGCTAAAGCTATAAATGTATCCTTCAAATTTGCGACACCTGTTGAGAGTTTGGAAAACGAAAGATAATAAATCAAGAACCTACATGGAATGTGGCCAAACTACGTTCCAAAACCATAACGTCTGCTACTGATCAGTTCCAGATGTTGTTGACTCGAAACAAATTGGCTAGACATAAATTTTGCGATTAAACCGAGACAAGTTTAGTGTTCCTCAAACTTTGTTTATTACATGTTAATAATATTTACATAATAGTTGAATTAAATTAGTTGTAACATTTTATTTATATCTATTTATTTTTTACACTTCTTCATAACAGGCACGGGTTACACATAAACATACAGTCCGAATAATGGCGAGTGAATTTTGTAACACATAGACAATCTACATTTATCCTCGATGAGGAATTAAAATTCAGATATCTATGATATTTTATGCTGGTATTCGTGCGAACGTAGTTCTGTGTCGATTGACCAATTCGTGCTGCAGGCTTAATACAGCTGCTGCAGGGCTCTAATCAACATCGCCACCTAGAGTATTACTGGAGAAGTTTCTACACTTACAGACCTTCACAAAATTATTGAGAAATAATTTGTATTTGGAAAAAAAACATACGTATGATACGAATTTTAAAAATGTTTTTGTTTGGATTCCTCTGGTCAATTTTTGTATTTCCGTTAAATGCATTTAACTTTATCACTGTTCGACTATAAGAGTATATTACTGTTTTAATTTTTCAAAAAAGTGGAAGTATTATCCGAGTTTCTGCTAGAAGCAAACATCCTGTTTCCTCTAGCTGCTAATTATTTTTGCACACTTTTGCGTCCCAAGTGCTTCTTTTGAACACAGAGCGGTAAAAAAAAAACAAGCTTCGGTATAAGCTTTCACAACTCACTGTAGAAATAATATTAGAAAATTAATAGGCCGGGGAAAAAGTTTCTTCGTATTTTGTTTGTATAAAATTGAACAAAAATCTCTTTAATTGTACTGTTTGTATCTGGCTGGTTTTAATATTAATACATATTACACAATTAAGAAGAAGAAAATAAAAAGTAAAAAACACTTCCCGCATTGAGTTCTATGTACTACGTACTAGAAGCCATTCAAACAAAAATGTGCACTACTCTGTTTTCGCGCATGCGCGGGAGATAGTAAATTTTAGTCTATGATTGTAGATAGCGTGGCATATAAATGAAGAAATTTATTTTTTCTATTGTAATATTATTACCTATTTATTCACTTGAACAACAAATAATTTTACTTATTTGACTACTGAATTATTAATTACGTTCAGGTTTAAACTTTAATTTGAAATCTCGTATTATTAGCGCAGCTCCACACTCTATGAATATTGAAGCCACACTAAGTGACACTAAATTTGTACGGATTGCAGTACAGTTCATTTGAACATAGTGAATGTTCGGAATGCCAAATCTAGTACGTAGTACATATATATCGATGCTTCCCCGCCATTTTTCTATTGTTTTTCTGTCCGACAAAATGAGTTAATCTAACGAAGTAATTCGATACATTCTGAAGTTTTATTACAAAAAAGGAAAAATGCGACTCAAGCCGCGATAAAATTTGTGTCGTTTATGGACCTAATGTAATGTCAGTAAGAGTAGCATAAAGTTGGTTCAAGCTTTTTCAGTCCGGGAATCTTGATGTCAAAGATGCGGCTCGCTCTGATCACAATCATACGGATAAAGTCGATGCCATTTTTGAAGAACTGGAGCAAGATCAGCATATTAGTAGTTACGACATAGCCGAGGAATTGAGGATTGACCACAAAATAGGTTTAACCCATTTGATCTGTACCCAGCAAGGATGCACAAACGAGAGTGACCACACTTTTAGAAGACTGTCGCAGCGTTCTCTCCCCGAATCAAATGGTCAAGGCGAAGAAGTTGTTACTCAAGTACGCCGATGTTTTCTACATAGGAAAGACTGGCTTAGTTCAACACAAAATAAACACAGTCTGGCTGTACAAAAAAGCTCGATATTTGGGGACCACACGAGCTCACTGAAAGAAACCTAATGAATCGTGTACTCATTTGCGATTCTCTATTGAAACGTAATGAAACCGAACCATTTCTGAAATGATTGATCACTGATGATAAAAAATGGATCACCTACGACAAGAAGGTGCGAAAAAGTTCATGGTCAAAGGGTAGTCAAGCTCCACAGACTGTAGCGAAACCCGGATTAACACGCAGTAAGGTGATACTGTGTGTATGGAGGGATTGGAAGGGCATCGTTTATTATAAGCTTTTACCGCCGGGCAAAACCATCGATTCAGATCTCTACTGCCAACAACTAATGAGACTCAAGCAAGAAATTGAGAAAAAACAGTCGGAATTGATCAACAGAAAAGGAGTGGTCTTTCATCATGATGACGCCAGACCACACACATCTTTGGTCACTCAGCAAAAATTGAGAGAGCTTGGTTGGGAAGTGCATTGCAATGCATCCATCATATAGTCCTGACCTAGCACCCTCAGATTTTAACCTGTTTCGGTTTGTTCAGAATTCTTTGGATAGTGTTAGGTTAACATCAAGAGAGGACTGTCAAAATTACTTCTCGCATTTTTTTGATCAAAAATCCCAAGATTTCTACAGCAACGGGATTATGTACAAGATGGCAATAAGTTATCGAACAAAATTGCACATATTATAACTATATTATAACTAAATGTAATTAAACTTTGAAAAGTTATGTCTTGAATTTGTATATAAAATACGAAGAAACTTTTCCCCCGACCTATTATTTTCAACGTTAATTTTTGAAATTGTTTCAAATGTTTTCTCATATTTCGTGTATTAAAAAAAAATCTGTATTCACCCAGCCCATATATTTTAATATTAACGGTTGGTTAATGTTACTAATATCCACTTTCCAAAGTTTGTCCTATAGTTGTGGCACGGTAATGTAGTTAGACACAAGCATACTCAAAGCGCGAGTTCAATAGTTGAAAAGTACCTACTCATTCTTGTTATAATATAATCGTAATACTCTTGGTTAGTTGTAAGAAATAATTAAAGTTTTATGACAATATTATAAAAGAATTAAGTAATCGAATTCACAAAACGAATTCTTCATTACTCAATAAATCCAAAAATGATAAACGATAATACTCCATCGGGTGGTGTGGAAAAACTTTGTAAAACAATTTATACGTGGCAGAGCTACGCTGCAGCTATATTATTAGCGAGAATGGGTCGGCCCAACCGAGGTAGTACCACGCTCCCACGGAATACCAGCATAAAATAGCAGCTTAATCGGCATTATTAAGATTTTTATTGAATTTCGTATGATGAGTGTAGATAACCGGAGACTTCTTTTTACTCGAGACGAGCATTTTGATTCTTAATCGAGGATAGATGTAAATATCTATGGCACACAGCATCCACTTACCATTGGGTGGACTGTGTGCTCATTGTTCATCCTTATTCTGTAAAAAAAATATCAATCGATAAAGGATTGTTACTGCTCCTGTAAATCCAAGATTCTACAAGCGGTACGTAGACGATACTTTCACAATTTTACCATCTGACAAAGTAACTGCATTTTTAGACCACCTTAATTCCATAAACTCTAAAATACAATTCACAATGGAGTTAGAGGCAAACAATTCTTTAGCTTTCCTAGATGTTTTAGTCATCCGAAATCCTGATAACACTATTGGTCACACTGTGTATAGGAAGAAGATCCATACAAACCGATATTTAAATGGTGAATCACACCACCATCCATCACAGTTAGCTACCGTGGGAAAATCTTTGTTTCAGAGAGCAACAGGGATCTGTGACAGAAAACATCTGGCCGCCAAGCTTCAGCACGTCGAGCAAGTATTGCAAGACAACAAGCCTCGGGTCCCGCGCCTACGTCACAGTGACCGAGTAAAGCCGGCCACAGTCGAGCGTTTGCCTGCTGTACTACACTATGTCAGAGGAGTCACAGACAAGGTTCGCTACATCTTGAAGCGAGCTTCCATTAATACATACTTCAAGCCGCCGAAGAAGATTAGTCAATTTTTACCATCCGTCAAGTGTCATATCCCTGTATAAGATGCAGGAGTATACAAGTTGGATTGTGAATGTGGTCTCTCTTACATAGGACAAACAAAAAGATAATGATTTGTTATATTTACGCGAACACTACATATTGAATAAAACTAATTTTACGGATTTTATCGCGTTTAATTTTACTATTTTGATAATGATTGCTGTAAAGCACCCGAAACGTCGGGAATCAAAATAGTAAAATTAAACGCGATAAAATCCGTAAAAATAGTTTTATTCAAAACAAAAAGATCTATAAAAACCCGTGTAAAAGAACATATAGCCGACTTGAAGCACCGACGTTCTGAGAAGTCTGCAGTTTGTGAACATGTTCAAGATCGTCCCCGCTATTACGTTAGATTTGATAGACCACAAATCCTCGTAAAACAACACCGATTCCTACCAAGGATGATTCGCGAGGCTATTGAAATTAAAAAACATCCTAATTTCAATAGAGAAGATGGATGGGTGATGCCATCTGCATGGGATCCTATAATTAATAAAATTAAAGCCAAACCCAAGCATACTGCAAGACTTCAAGATACTGTAAGCTCATTCTGCGTAGATCGGACCAAAAATTAATATTCAAAAACTGAAGGTAGCTGGGCTAACTATGACATCGGGACGTCAAACACCTCAGTCCCCCCCCGTGACCATGGGTGCTGTTACTGTAAAGCACCCGAAACGTCGGGAATTAGAAAGTTAAATTAAACGCGATAGAATCCGTAAATATTAGTTTCATTTAAGGATTGTTAGTGTTCGAAAATAACGATGTCATTCTTTTTCGACAAACATTTTTTTGATATTATGATTTAACGCTACGGGACTGTTTGTTTTCGTATACATATTGATTGTGTTAATGATTTGATAATTGAATCTCTTCAACCCATAAACATATAAATTCAATATAACCTATTGTGCGGCCTATGTTCAGCAATAATAAAGTAATAAATGAATAGAACCTGTAAAAGAATCCTGCCGTATTTGAGATAATGTGCCATAGCGGTTCTTGGCTGGCAGATTGAGGATCGCAATAACAGATTTCCCGACGCTGCTTCCCATCGCCAGGCTCGATTCACTGGCGCTGCGACGAGATGTTGCAACCTTTTTTCATTTTCTATCGCATTTACCATGGCTAGTACTTTGAGGAATTGTCAGGATTAATTCCAGCTGCCAAATATTACCAACACGCATCGCGACAAAACTTACTCCACATCATCTGGATGCTTGGCGGACCACTACTGTGCGATTAGGACTACTACTAGGAGATTTCTTCGTCGCACGACTACTTTGTGGAGTCGTTTACCAACGGCAATTTTTCCGGACCAATACGATTTAGAGACCTTCAAGAAACGAGCTTACTCCTTTTTAAAAGGCCGGCAACGCACCTGCAATTCCCTGGTGTTACAGTTGCTCATGGGCGGCGGTCGACATTTACCATCAGGTGCGCCGAAAGTTCGTTTGCCCCCTCTTCTATAAAAAAAACTATCGTCTTATATTTCAAAATCTTAATTTCTAAAAGTTTTGTTTGTTGTTCATTTTATTTTCGCGATAAATTTCAATTTCAACTGGTAAAGTTTCTGGAATACGCAAATAAGATAAATAAAGGAATGGACGAACAGCTGTTGAAGACTGAAAAAGTTCTGTTGATATTTTATTTAAATCGAGTTGTTATTATTATTATTATACTTATTGTATCGCAATTTTGTATTCTTCTTCTTCTAACCGTAAAAAGTGCACTGCCCGAAACACTGGCTAAAAACGCAACTGACGTCATAGTCTTGTGACGCTCTAGGTCGCAGATCTAGGTATTTTACATACAGCATATTTAATATACACCTATGTTATGCCGCTATCTATCGGAGGCCATGAAATCTTATTATAATAGGTCGGGGAAAAAGTTTCTTCGTATTTTATATATAAATTCAAGACATTTTTTAAAAAAGTTTAATTACATTTAATTATGATATATATGTGCCATTTTGTTCGATAACTTGTTGCCATCTTGTAGGTAGAGAATCACAAATGAGCACACGATTCATTAGGTTTCTTTTAGTGAGCTCGTGTGGTACCCAAATATCGAGCTTTTTGTATAGTCAGACTTTTTCAAATGGGTTAAACCTATTTTGTGGTCAATCCTTAATTCCTCGGCTATGTTGTAACTACTAATATGCCGATCTTGCTCCTGTTTTTCAAAAATGGCATCGACTTTATCCGTATGACCAGAGCGAGCGGCATCTTTGCCATCGAAATTTCCGTACTGAAAACGCTTGAACCAACTTTGTGCTACTCTTACTGACACTGCATTAGGTCCATAAACGTAACAAATTTTTTCGCGGCTTGAGTCGGATTTTTACCTTTTTTGTAATAAAACTTCAGAATGTATCGAATTTATTCGTAAGATTAACTCATTTTGGCGGACAGAAAAAGAATTGAAACATGGCGGGAAAGTGTTTTTACTTTTCTTTTTCTTTTTCTTAATGTCCTATATGTATTGATATTAAAACCAGCCAGATGCAAACAGTACAACCAAAGAGGTTTTTCTTCAATTTGATACAAAGAAACTACGAAGAAACTTTTTCTAACCTAACGACATCTTGCAACCATTTTCAGTCAAAAAGGCTAAAAGTGTGTTGTTATCTCTAGACCCCTATTTAAACTGGAATTAATAGTATTTGCACTTCTATTTGGGAGCATAAATAAAGAAGAGGGTGTTACTTATCTAAATGACAAAAGAGGCGTCCTACTACTACGCGTAAGTACTGTTTTTAATAACTTAATACAATTAAATCATAGAAATGCTGCACTACTAACTGTGCACCGTGACCCACTTAGATCATATTGCAAAATAATCGCAAATACTGATATCGCTCGGCAAATACGTTTTTTAAACTGTGTTATATAAGACAACGATTTATTATTAACGAGAGTAAAGAAAAATGGAACGAAAGTTGTGCTTGTCGGTGGTGGAAGATTGGGCCTACAGCTGCTGGCACTTTGTATCGACCCGCTGTGACGTAACGAGCAGCGAGTCGCTTGTGGAGCCTCGAGTGTTAAAATGAGAACTCTTACTTTACAACTAAGTACCAATAACTCAGGCATAATGTTTTATGCATTCGGTAGAAGAACTCCTAACAAAATAAAATCTCCTTTAAAAAAGTCAGTTAAAAAACCTAAAATTTTCACATAATTTCATAGCTTTTTTAATTAAATAAGGGTCACAAACGAGCACATAATCCACCTGATTTTAAGTAGATGCTGTGACTCATAGACTCGATTAAGAATCAAAATACAGATGCGTTGTCTCCTCTTAGGATTAAGAGGCATTCCAGCCTCGTTTCCAATAAAAAGGGTCTCCAGTTCTCTACACTCACCGTACTCAAAACAGCATCATTGAGCTGTTTTTTTACGCTGGTATTACGTTGAAAGCATGGTCCTTACCCGGTGAAACTGACCCATTCGTGCTACCAACATAATATACCGCTTCTAAAGTCGGTGCTTTAATTCTTCGATACACTTTGTCTTATCACCATCTTCAGAAGCTATTAAATTATATGAATACTATTTAATGTGCTACTTTAATTTTTGGCTTTTTTGAGTGGGCTAAGCAATATCACAATTTCAAGGTAACAACGGAATAGTAACATTGAAATCACACATGTACAGAAATAAAATCACGATCTTTTTTCAGAGTCGACTTAAATACTTCCATTTTGACATATTGGAAGTAAAAGTAATTTCTCTATGTTTATATAAATAATTTTTAATAGACACTTAGCAATTCCAACCACATCTAGTAACTACTTCTTAGTGGAAACTGACATGCCGTCTATTACATAACCAAGGTATCAATGAATGTTAACTTCATGTACGAAAATAGTACTCGTACTGCGCAGTTAAGGAATTTCGTGCGTTGTGACGGTAAAAGAGAATCCATTACTGAAATGTCCTGGAAAATTTGTGGCATTCGGTATATGGCGGTATAATTGTCTCGTATTTAGCGAAGGACGACGAAAAGCAGTGGCAAGAGTCCAGGGGCGATAGAGGGAAATGATACAAGAACTTTATTTAAAAAATATCATCAATGACCAATTTTTTATCAAATTTACGATTTCGTAAAAAATACTCCAAGTTTTTCGGATAAACTTTTTAGTTTATCCGAAAAACTTGGAGTTTATCCGAAAAACTTGAAAACCTAGATCACTCCTGGCATTGCTTTCTATCTATTCGTAAAGTTTAATCACAACAATAGCCTGGACTGACAGACAGACACTTTTTTTTGAAATAGTTATATATTAGTAATTTAGATGTATGTTTTAATAGCGTGCAAACTACCCCCTGAGCTCAATAGAAGGCAGTTATTTCGACATTACAGACAGACGCTTCAAATTTATTTATATGTATAGCCTTGCGGGAGCACGGAGGGTGTTAAAATTAATTTCGGTATCGCACCAACTTATGATGTTTCATCTTCACCCCATATAGGCAGGCCTCCTCTGAAAAGGACAACTCTTTTCCCTCTTCCTCCTCAGGTAAGCTACACTGAAAATTAAGGCAAACCTTCCTTCACCACCCGTGCAAAGAACCCCTGGTTCCGTTACGCGAAGGCCATGAGGCCGGGAAGAACAACCACTCGAAAACACAAGCCATACCCGCTTTAACGACTAATCTGGAGTATAGCTCCATCGCCATCCACATTTTGACCGCAGGGGCGCATCGTCATTCCAACACTCTTCTTCTCCACGACTCAATCTCGGCTACAGCGGGCCGGGAGGAGACTCCACTTTTGCCTCAGTCCACCAATACGCATCCGGAGTGGATGCGTATTTGTGGACTGCATATTGGTGGTATGGGTATTGGTATGGGATAATTTAAAATTAGACATTTTACTTAAATTCAAACTGAAGTAAAATGTTTCATTTTAAATATTCTTACATAAAAGCAAAAGTAAAGTTTACAGCCTGTAAGTGTCTAATATAGATATCCTTTCATGTCTTAAAAGTAAGCCTTGATAGCTCAGGGGTAGAGCGCTCGCATAAAATGTTTAAGTAATACCCTGCGTGAATCAAAATTTCAAATCAAACTCGAAATTGAAGTCATAATCTTTAGTACTGATTTACCACGTGCTCGCCAGTGAATACCAGCATTAGCATTGTGGAATCCACCATAACGAATTCTGACAATAATATAAATTTAAATAGTTAATTAATAAAATATAACATAATCGTCAATGTTTACATGAATATACTACAATAAATATAACTTTGTTAATGAAGTTTGTGATATTCTTTGTCCATTTCTTTCGTTTATAATCAACTTCTCTTCCTTTGTAACATAGAAAAATCCAACACCGTTTTAGATTTCAAATGTGAACACTACATTCGCCGGTGTTCTTTTGTAAAGTTTTTGTTTCACATGGTCCCAAAATGTCCCTAATGAATAGAAATTACAGAGTACCTCTTCATCAATGTCGGTCCGCTTCTGAAGTTTAACTCAATTGACCATTTCTTTGAGATTTCATGGATTAAACGATATTTTAAAAACTTGTCTCTTTCAGAAGTTTCAAATATATACGAAATTTAGAGACCTTAGTGTAACATTATGAGTTCTACTCGTATGTTAAGAATTTTATCTTTTATTGCATTTATTGTCTTCGTCAACAAAAACTTATTTAGAATAGTTACTTTGTATACTGTATATTCTTAAAACTTTCGAATTTTAAAAACTTCCGTTTAAAAAAAACGTTAAAAATCTGTTCTGTGCAAATATTAAGCAATGGTCGCATGCTGATACGTGGTTCTAATTGCTTTGGCGCGCTTCCACATTCTCTTCCAGCGTCTGTTTTACTAGACGAACACTTCGAATGCTAGTCAATTTTTTTGAGACTTTTATACCTAAATTATCGAATGCTTAAGAGATCATTAGTGTAAATATTATGGTTTTATAGTGTTGTTATCTAAATATAATATTATAATATATATTGAATAATATTTATATATATTTGGTTTTTATAAGTAAGAGTGAAAAACGAGCACACATCTGTTTTTGATTATAAATCGAACCTCTTTAAAAATCAAGGCACCATTAACTTACACTTTTACACTGGTGTTCTGTGAGAGGGTAGTCCTAAATCGGTCAAAACGTCCTATATATTCTAGAGCCTTAATACAGCTCTGCTCTGTCTAGAAGACAAACGTGCTAATTACAGGATTGATAATATTTCAGTAGAGCAGTTAAAGTTGCCGTCAAGTTTTGTGAATTTTTTTTATACTATCTCTACTAGTTAAATTCTTATCTATGTAATACTTACTTTTAAATAAATATACCCATCTACGATAAAATACTGAAATACATCTGAAACATGAAATAAAACTTAGTCCTTTCGACAATAAATTGGTATTTGCGTGTGTATGTACTTAACATTATTGTCCACAAGCAAATTTAAAGACGAAAATTTTGGACGCTTACTAGTTTCGATATAGAATTCTAAGTCGACTTTCATTTCATCTCTATTCTCTATATATAAAAATCAATCGCTGTCCGTTAGTCTCGCTAAAACTCGAAACGGGCTCGACCGATTGTAATGAAATTTTTTGTGTGTGTTTCAGTGGGTCCCTGGATGGTTTAGTATAAAAATCAACAGCATTATACTGGTGCAGAATAAAATGCAAATTAAATCCGTCTAGTTTTATATATCATTATTGTAAATAATAAAAAAATATTTAGGCGTCGCTTCAGAAACATACTTTTTTTTTTATAGAATAAGGGTGACAAACGAGCACACAGTCCACCTGATGGTAAATGGTTATTGTGGCCCATAGACATTTACATCTATCTTCGTTTGCGAATTTAAATGCAGATGCGTTGTCAGCCGTGAGGACTAAGATGGAATGCCTCTTTTCCAGTAAAAAGGGTCTCCGGTTCTCTACACTCACCATACGAAACACAGCAGCATTAAGCTGCTATTTTACGCTGGTATTCTGTGAGAGCGTGGTCCTTCCCCGGTCGAGCCGACCCATTCGTGCTACATACAACTATACTATTAATATAGCTGCAGCATGGCTCTACCACGTAAAAAAGTACTTGTTTGTACATCACATTAAAAAATTGACGATCTAATCGAAAAAGTACTAAAATAAAAGTAATACAAGGAAAATTTTATAGAAATGTTTCTTGATCATAATATTTATAGAAGAATACAGAATTAAGAAAACCATAAGCTACGTAATAATTATAGATTAAATTAGTCTGTTACAAGTATAATTACTACCAAGACAGGAAAGTCGAAAGGTTTATAATTAACTATACATATTATGCTGTTCCCCTAACTGATAAATTATTCGTCAATAAATTCGGTGATCGCATTGCTATGTAATTTAATTAAACTTTAACAACTGACAAACTTTGAAACCAACTTAAAAAAAAGAATAAAATAATTTCCACATCAGAGCTTCTATAATATAACGAAAAACATTTTTTAAAATGTTTAAATATTCTTCCGTTTTGAGTGGACTAAGGACTTAAAAAACTTCAACCCCAATTATTACAACCTTAGAAAAGGGGATTAAATTTTTACTGAAAAATATATAATTTTCAGAAAAAAATATTTTTCTGAAAATTTTATATTATAATGAAAGGAAAATCATTTAAATCGTTCTGAGAGAAATCGGTGGGAACATAGAAATAAATATGCGCGTCGATTACGGAACCTTCTCCTTTTGAACTCAGGTAAAAACTGTATGTCGGTAGTACAGCAACGCCAATATATGTATATGCAGAGTCGAGAAACATAAAAAAGTATTACGATCGTAGTGTACACAGGGTTTAGATGAAGTCATCTTGATATCTGTCAACGGTAAGAATCATAAAACGTTGTAATTTCAAAAAGTTGGACAAAGAGATTTGCAATTTGTAGTTTGTGGTCGCTTACTAAAGGATTATAATTATTTAGGGAAGAATATTTTCTAAAAATGATATCATAGTCACCTGCGCTACTTACCAGCAAATACGATAATGGTAAAAGATGGATTAATCGTGAATAACAAACGAAAATTTAAAATAGGTAAGTATAATTGTAAAACACAAAAAACCCTTTTCTATTAAAACACGCAGACACATAAGTACGTACTAAAAGTATAAAAAGACGCATTTGATCTTTGATAACGGAAAATTATACGCACGTGTCACGTATAGGTTCACATAAAATGTGAAAAAATGTTTCAAAAATATTATGAGCTATTTTAAAAATATTCTTGTCACATAAATATAAATTTAATTTAGTATTAAAATATACTTTATTCACATTTGCGACACCTGTTAACCTGCTAGTTTAGCAAACTGAAGTTAATAAAATGTAGATGGAACGTGGCCAAGCTACATTACCATAATATACTATAATCTGAGCATCAGATTGTGCCAGATGTGGTTAACTTAAAAGAAATTGTCTTACTAAAAATTTTGACATTCAATACAGAATTATGTAAGTGAATTAAATGAAACTATTTTTAACGGATTTAATTGCTTTTAATTTTAAGTTTTTAATTCTCGACGTTTCGGGAACGTTTAATATTCTAAAACTGAAGATAGCCGGGCTAACTATGACATCGGGCCCGAAACGTCGGGAATTAAAAAGTTTAAATTAAACGCGATAAAATCCGTTAAATTAGTTTCATTTAATATGTAGTGTTCGCGTAAATATAATAAATCATTATATGTAAGTGAAGGGATTTTACTGTAGTAAGAGCAGTTGTTATGTAGATATGTTAAATATCTTTTTATCAGTCCCTGGAAGTCCACAGCTGAGCATGGCTTAGAGGCAGTGAGGATTTACCTTAGTCGTTACGCTTGGCAGGCGGATTGACGATCGCATTATCAGACGTCTCGCATCTTTGACGCTGATCCCATTTGCCGGTCTAGGTCTAATTATTATTAAATACCTACATTTAACTTTAGTAAATAATGATCAAAAATAGATTATGTTAATTATAAAAAAAAATCATGTAAATAGTTAGCATATTATGCGTTCGTTCATCGGAGTTTTTTTTTTGCCATAACACGTTTTGGTCCTCTTGTAATAAGCTACTACGTCTACTGGTTTCTAATCTATTACATCTATATATAATATATCGGTATATATTATATCTGTTACAATGATGCCATACACAAAAGGTGCGAAAGTTCATTCCTACCCGTTGTAAGGTTAAATATTAAAACGGCCTGTGAAAACCCGATTACACTGTTACTCTGTACTCATTGATAAACCTATTTTGCTTTCATCATTAAGTCCACCTTTTGTTCCCATACATTTTGTAAGATTTAATAAAGAGTACGTAAATAACTAAATAATTATTAAGCGTCAGTTTAATTAATCTGATGAGTATCGTCGGTATATTGATTAGTCTTTTAGCTTAGATGAGGGACGTTCGTTGCACATTATCGTACCCGCCTTTTAATCTATAAATAGATGGCGTTTCATTGATCAATTAATGTTGACAGTTTCGGTCTAAATCTACATTGATATGATTAAACAAAAATCGGTAACACTTTATGGACATAGGCCTCCCACAAATTCAAGTAATGCCACAAAGTACGATCCTGAGCCATCTGCATCCATAGACTTCCTGCATCTTGTCAAGGGGGGCTGCCCTAAACTTCGCTTGCCAGTAAAGGGTTAATATTCTCACAGAATACCAACTTAACGTAACGCAGCTTAATGCTGCTGTGATTCGTATGGTGAGTGAAGTGAACACATGTGTAATATATACTCCGGATATATATTACACATGCATAAATAATGTCCTCCAGACGAAATTTCAGCCACGGTGACCAGCCTCAACGGGGACTAGCCATCTGCGCAGGTCAGTATTATATTGCCTGAAGGTATGCGCAAGCATAGGTACTCACTCTATCCCCTCACTCACATAGTTCGATAAGACGGCAATCCACCACGTGATGAGAGAGATCAAGCACAAGACCAACGTCTTTACGTGCTCTTCGAGTCACAGGGCTGAAACACCGGTAACTTACTGACTCTGGGCTAATACTGAAAATTTCTTCACAGAAAAACTCAATAGCCGAATTTTGACCCCACCCGGGATGCGAACCCAGAACCCCATGATCAGCAGTCGCGTTTACCACTACTAGACTAACGAGGTAGTTACATGCATATACGTCATACATATGATATATTAGTATGATATACCAGGCGGCTTAAGAGAAATCACTACCCAATATCATCCCGCGGGTGTCGTAAAAGGCGACTTAGGGAAACCGAAGTAGGAAATAGGCAGCAGCCTTAGACTATACATAAGTTATGTACTCTAAGGTAGCAGCATATTCCTGATAAAAACATAATAATAATAATAAAAATTTGTGGTTGCCGATGAGTCTTCCAAGCGTGGCAACTATGGCAAATAGTTTTTGATGGGTTGTAATGAATGAATATGTATTTTTTTTGGTCCCGGAGTTTTGTTCTTCACCTATTTTACTTAACCAATAACCTCTTATGTAGGTGATTGCCCACATTATATCTATCTTCCATACGCATTTTGAATTAATAATATTTGAAGCGTAATGAATGCATTCGCTTACAACATAACTTAATATATTAATATGACTTTTACTACCGAAAAAATTATATCAAATATCATTTTATAATATCAAAATCTACATAAATTTTATCCATATTTTTGTTATTTATTTTACAGAATATAGTAGGTCACAGAATCATACTAAAATGTCACAAATAAACAGGCATTTCGTGAAGTGATTTACGTTGTCAAAGGCTCTCGGGTATTTTACAGTGTGCACTAGAAATACGATACGGTTTCTTTACTCAAAATGAGAATGTGTGAATGCGTTTTTGGTAGATAGTTAGGAGTTATTATGACTAAACTATCTCACAATGTAACCACTTATTTTTGATAAAACTTGCAGGGTTTTGTATTTTTGAATGAAACAAAAACTGTGTACTATTTATGTTTTGTTTTCGTTATATGTTTGTCAAATAGTCGATTAGGTGATTGCCAAAATATAATTGAAAATATAGTTGATAGTTAGGAGTTATAATGAACTATCTCACAATGTAACAACTCACTTCAAACGTGGTAGAGCCATGCTGCAGCTCTATATTATGGTTGTGGCACGAATGGGTCGGCTTGACCGGGGTAGGCACACGCTTTCACAGAATACCAGCGTAAAATAGCAGCTCATAGCTGCTGTGTTTCGTATGGTGAGTGTAGAGAACCGGAGACCCTTTTTATTGGAAACGAGGCATTCCATCACAGTCCTCAAGGGTGGCAACGCATTTAAATTTTGATTCTTAATCGAGGATAGATGTTGATGTCTATGGGCCACAGCATCCACTAACCACCAGGTGGACTGTGTGCTCGTTTTTATAAAATAAGGGTGACCCTTATTTTATAAAAAAATGCAACAACTTATTTTTGATCAAACGTGCAGGGTTTTGTATTTTTGAATGAAACAATAATTGTGTACTATTTAAGTTTTGTTTTCGTTGTATGTTTGTCAAACAGTCGATTGGGTGATTATCAAAATGTAACTTAAAATTTTAGTAAGTCCTTTGTGTCTCCAAATAAGAGAATTCCAAAATAGGCAAACGGTGTTTTATAGGGTTCTATTTTATAACGTGGCCGAAATTTCTTGAAATAACTTTCAAATATATCATAGTGGAATGTTTTTGCTTTATTAAATCAATTATTATAAATGTATAGTAAAACTCTTAACACATTATATTAAAAGTATGCAATACGCTATATATGATTTCTGGTGAAAACAATGGAACAGTCGATGTTTAATCACAGTGTCATGTATTAGCAAACCGAAACTATGTAGATAACCATTGTTTCAGTTTGTTCACGAAGCTCTCACTTGCTGGACCAAAATTAATTAAGAAAAGGCCCTGAAATAATAAATAGACACACGAACAATCCGAGTTTATTATATACAGCGTTATTCTGCAAAAACCGGCCAAATTTGCAGAGAAGGTTCAAAATAAATAATATAGGCAAATGGTGAAGAAAAATTAATTAAACGAAATTTTCAAACATTCTGTCTTTTTTATCTTTTAAATTCAAAATGCGTGGTAATGCATTACTTTAACTGATTTTACTGCGCAAGCACATATTCGTAAGGGTCGATCGGTAGGCAAAAACGTTGTTGCCCATAATCACATTCAATTTGGGATAATTTCAAATAAAATTAGAAGCCTTATTTACTTGTATTTTCTAAAACTGCAACAACGGTATATCATTATTTATATATTTGAACTTTGCCTTAACTTTGGTTTAAAATTTGGCTACTCTTTGAAAAATAACCCTGCATATAAATGGGAAACAAAATAAAATCAATGTGAAAGTTCTGTATCTGTATTAATTCTATATACGTAATATTTTACTCGCCGGTTTGGGAATTTTATGTTTGGCGTAAGTGGAATGGTTATACCGTCATATATTAGAAATTCATACCATACCATATGACATAATGGATATATATATGGTATAACCATACCCATGGGAGCAAGCGGGCCGTGTGATGGGATAACGTAGGATCGCAAAATTAATTACGGCATTATGTAGCTGTGCTTTGGACCTTTATTGATAATTAGGTTTTTTTTTATGAAAGTAAGGAAGATAATGGCAAGTGGATACTGTAGCCGATAAGACACTTAAACTATCAGTGAACTAGAATTAAAATGCAGATGCATTATCCCCTGTCAAGACAAGCATTATCACCAGCACCATGCCACATTTCCAATAAAAAGGGTCCTGGTTCTTGACCCTCACTACAAGCAACAGAACACAAACACTGCAGCATTATGCTGCCAAGTCTACGCTGGTATACTGTCGAGCGTGGTTTTCCTCGGAGGAGCCGATTTAATGGCGATGATGTGCATGGATTGACTTTCAAACTATAATTTCTAAAAATTACGATACATATTCAATTTAGATTCCCCAATAAAGTTTTTGAGTAAAGTTGCAATCAATCTATTATTTAAATATTATCACATCGTAATTACCGGTGCTACGTGCAAACCCCTAGAACTTGAAAGAATAGCGCTGAGGTGTTACTTAAGCATACTTAAGCATAATGAACTTGTTGAAGTTCAATTTGTATTATTAATTATATAACAAATTAAACTTCAACGAGTTCCTGCCGGAAAACGTGTCGGGAATCAGAAAATTAATTGGCATGAAGATACAAGATAGTTTTCTCAGCGACAAAATGACAGGTAAGCTTTCAGAAAGAGCAACTACTATGGTCGGGTTCAATGACAGAAACTGTGGAACTAATTATTGTAATAGAGAGAATATTTGAGGAATCTAATTCTAACTCTCACGTGTAAAAAGATAAATAAAATTTTTTATTCATCTTTTTCATGCTAGCTTTTATAGTCGTTTCTAGGGTAGCTCAGAATTCGGGTCTATTATCAGATGAGCTCCATGGTACCATATTTTTGCATTGTCATCGAAACTACATAAGTAAATTCCAGCTTCAGCCAAATTTCAGGTCAATCAAATATTGATTCATGTTTTAAAATTATTACAAATTTTGAACCGCAAAGACGTACGTACATGAAAGCTAATAAAATAATACAATACATGTGTTTTTGAAGTGAAAACTTCTTTAGCCACGTTGAGCGATTTTGGTAGGGAAAATCTTATGGGTTCGCGTCACCGATGACCTCGACATGCTCGTGACGTATTGCGCGCAAGCTTGCGCTAGACTAGCGACGCGTAGTATAACGGATTGTGTACATGTATACGCATATATAATTGAGTTTTCACTTGTGTCGGCAGTACTTTGGTTGCCTCTGTTTTTTTTATAGAATAAGGGTGACAATTGAGCACACAGTCCACCTGATGGTAAGTGGATCTATCCTCGATTACGAATCAAAATGCAGATGCCTTGCCACCCTTGAGGACTAAGATAGAATGCCTTGTTTCCAGTAAAAAGCGTCTCCGGTTCTTTACACTCAATATACGAAACACAGCAGTATTGAGCTGCTATTTTACGCTACTATTCTGTGAGAGCGTGATCCTACCCCGGTCAAGCCAAAACATGCGAGCGGCTCTATCATGTAAAATATGTAGTAAAACAATAAATTATCTTCACTTCTTAATTTAGAATCATATTACTTTATCGACGATCATTTAACAAATTAAAACTTATAAATACAAATAACATACAACATACCAAAAAGTACCCAACATCCACCTTGTTCTTCTTTCAGTATAAATAAGCACAGGAACATGTAGTGAATCAACTTACCTGCAAATAAAAAAGGACCAATAAGATTTTGACACAAAGATTAATTTAATTTTTATGGTTAACCTACTATTTTTAAGAGACAATTATACTTATAATAGCAACTACTATAGACCGTACGTGGCGTCCATGGTGGTAGTGCAGCAACATTAATCTGTTATTTTATGCAAATATTCTGTGTATACTTCCCCGGTCGGGCCTATCCATGCTTGCCCTTTGCTAGCCATAATACACTTCAGCGTAGTTTACCTCCTTAAAAGAGCTGGCTAAGGGTGGCGGATTAGAGACAAAACAAATAGAGTCAGAGATATTTGTCCAGTATTGGATACCGCATGAAATTATGACAGTGATACATAGACGATGTGTCAATAATATATCAACTCAATAAGAAACTAATTTGTAAATTGTGTAAAATTGTAAATATATTAAAGCTGAAACTATTTACTACGATTTTGTGTAACCTTTAATATGCAAACAGTTATTATTTATTATATTAGAATCATATTGATTCTAATATAATAACATGTAACCTAATAATATGCTATGTTTATTAACAATCCAGAAATCAAAGGTGTAAAAAATATATATGAAGAAAAATAAGAAAACAACTTCGCGTTTGTTAGTTTACTTCATTGATGGAGCGTGGTTAATTATTACATAAGTATTTCTTTTTCATTAAGAATATTTAAAAATAGCAAGGATTCTACTTTTTTTATAGAATAAGGGTGACAAAGAGCACACAGTCAAAGAATCAAAACTTGTCACCCCACAGGACTAAGATGGAATACATAGCTTCCAGTAAAAATGGGCTCTGGCTCTCTACATTGACCATACGAAACAAAACAGCATTAAGATGCAATTTTACGCTGCATGAGAGCGTGGGTCTTCCCCGTTTGAGACGACCCATTCCTGCTACAGCTATAATATAGCTGCAGCGTGGCTCTATCTCTACTTTCTTCTAGCTTCCAGACCTTGACCTTTTATAAGAGGTTATAAGCTAAACTTAGCTTTTTTATGAATATAATAATTTAAACTTCCTTTTAAAAAAAACGAAAAAGTTTTAAGTGAAAAACGATCAGGGAGCTTTTAAAAACGTTGCGCTTGTCAACGTCGTCGGGAAGTTCGGCCCTGCGGCCGTAGGGTGCGCCTGGTATCGACCCGCTGTTACATAACGAGCAACAAGACTGGTTGTTCAACCACTAGTTTAAAATCCACACATCCCAATATTAAATTTTCAGACTCTACAGCGCTTTTTGTAAGCGCTACGACTAACTTTACTACGTTGTAATTTTTCAGATATTATTAGGTCTTGACCTGCGAAATATTCCGTTTTGTTCAATAAGCCGCTTTGAACAGTATAATATTTATGGTTTGACTTGGATTGGATATTTTTTTTAAAACAGCGATCCATTTGTTAATTTGGGTTGTATTTTTTCGCCAATATCGCTATATTTAATAATAATAATAATTTTATGATCATGTACCAAGGAAATTTGTGTAATGTTGTAATATGAGTCCCAACGTAAAAACAATGCATCTCAAACGGCACGCAATGTTACCTAACAAACGAACTGTGCTTTATCGCTTCGATGGCTTTTGTTCAGGAAATTTCGCCCTCACAAATTAATCTCTTGGCCGACCGGACCAGAAGGTTAATAATAACGAACTTAAGGCGATAGTGGAAGCGGATTCGTAATGATTTGTTATATTTACGCGAACACTACACATTGAATAAAACTACTTTTACGGATTATATCGCGTTTAATAACTTATTTTTATTAATTCCCGACGTTTCGGGTGCTTTACAGTACCCATGGTCACGGGGGACTGAGGTGATTGACGTTCCCACGTCAGCTATGTGTTTCACATAGCTGACGTAAAGCACCAAAGTTCCGGGAAGTCTGCAGTTTGTGATCATACCCTAGACGGCCCCTGCAATTACATTAGATTTGATAAACCACAAATTCTCGCGAAAGAACATCGATTCCTGCCAAGGATGATACGTGAGACTATTGAAATTAAAAAACATCCTAATTTCAATAGAGAGGGAGGCTGGGTACTACCACCTGCTTGGGATCCTGTAATTAATAAAATTAAAACTAAACCCAAGCATACCACTGCAAGACTTCAAGACATAGTAAGTTCATTCTGCGTAGATCGGACCAAAATTAATAATTAAAAAAGCTGAAGGTACTCCGGGTTAACTCTGACATCGGGACGTCAATCACCTCAGTCCCCCGTGACCATGGGTGCTGTAAAGCACCCGAAACGTCGGGAATTAATAAAAATAAGTTATTAAACGCGATATAATCCGTAAAAGTAGTTTTATTCAAAGCGGATTCGTCTTAACCTACGGCTCAGTTAGCGTCAGATTTTGTTGTAAGTGTCAAAACAATATTAGATTATTTGTGCCAAATCGGTAAAATAAAGAAGCTTGACAAATTGGTACCGCACGAACAAAGTGACGCATAGCGGAAGGCCCGCGTCCAAGCTCGTGTTATATTGCTGGATCGGCGTAGGAAGGAAGGAATTTTCATTTGGATTGTTACGTGGGATAAGTGAATCCTATAGGATAATCACAAACGTGCCCGAAAATGATAGATTAGCCAGAAGAAGCTTATGGTGGCAGTTTATGGTTGGACTGTTGGTGTCATTCACTATAGCTTCTTTCTATCTGGTACCACAGTAACAGTCTATTTGTAAGCACAGTATTTTACCAGAATATCTTACCAGGACGTCACTCCGTCTGGTGGAAGGCCGCCCTACACTTTGCTAACCAGTACGAGATTGCCACTCGAGAACCTTTCTTCCCCATCGATGTTGGTTGCTCGAGCTATATGTCCACTTCCTTCCTTCTTATCTGTTGGTCTGTGTTTTTAATTTGGTTCTACTGTGGACATCCTCATTTCTAAATCTATCACGCAGAGAAACCCCGACCATAGCCCTCTCCATAGTTCGCTGAGCGACCTTGAGCTTCCTCATACGGCCAGCAATGAAGCAATATATACATGATGATGGTATATTATGTACATACATATGTAGGTACAGACTTGTGTTTCGTATGGTGAGAGACAAAAACCAGAGACCCTTTTTACGGGTCGTTACCCTTAGATATTCTATTTTTGTACTCAGGGGCGACAACATATCAGCATTTTGATTGTTAATAGATAGTTGCACATGTCTGTGTGTCAAAGTATGTACTCATTATCAAATAGAATGTCTACTAGTGTCTCACCCGCCATCCAGTCATGTACACGTACACGGCTGAACAAAGGCCTCCCAAAAATCTAAGGATGCCACAAAGCACGGTCCTGAACCACCTGCATCCATCGAATTCCTTCATCTTTTACCAGGTCATCACTCCGTCTAGTGGGGGCCACCCTACAATTCGCTTACAGGTAGGCGGCTGCCATTTAACAACCTTGTAAACTATCTTGTCACCCAGATTTCTATTTCAAAAATTGCTACAACTATATGCACTTGCCCACCTGTATCCAATGTGATGTCCAGAGGTAGAAACATGCAGTGTCAAAGACATACAAATAAACAACTTGATTTTTCATTTACAATTACTGATTTCAGATGGGATTCGAACATTCTCTCCCTAACTTTGATTACCGTCATTTATCAATATTAGATAATAAATTTTCTCTAAAAGTAATAATAGTATTAATATTACACTCCATTAAGTAAATTGTATAAGGGCCCATTCATTAATTACGTAAGGATGATTTCGGCGATTTTTGACCCCCTACGTTTCTCGAACCCTCCCCCTTTTTACGTAAGATTCTATAATTTTTATTTAGATTAGGTTAATACGCGGGAAGAATGTACTATACTATAATTATTATTTATAGCATTTAAAATGGATAAAAATGAACACATTTAAGATTTAAAAATTTAAATAAACAATTTATTTTTCAAATAAGATGTAAATCGAGGTGTACGTTGAAGAAAACCATTCGGCATCCGAAATGAAACTAGATTTCTAATATTAAATTTCGACTTACTAAATATTACTTACGTAGGAATGGGTTTTATCCCCCTCCCCCCAAGATATAATTAATTAATGAATGTTAACGTAATTAATGAATGGCCTCTAACCACAGTATTAAGAAAAAAAAAACCGTAATAATACCGTACAATCCCACAGATCTAGATAATACTACTTGTACTATTATCTATTATGTGATAATACCTAGCAGCACTATCAGTGCGCGGCTCTTGGCTCTATGCTCACCAACATGACAGCCTAGCGTGGCGTGAATAGGCAACTTTTGTAGCGCTTCTGTCCAGCATTGGACATAAAAGTCAGATGACTCTTATTTATAGCATGATACTGATTAAAATAATACAGATAAATTGGACAGTACTTGATAAAAAGTAACTGGCATTATGGAAATGAATATTATCATGAAAATTGCAAAACATTAAAATATAAACTGTTGTAACACAGCAGTCCGTAAATAAAGCTTTTGACGTAAGAGGACCGATTTGTTATTTTGGTAGTCGTTAGTTAGTAAATAGGTGAGTTAAACATTGCGTGTTTTCGTTTCACGCTTACGGATGTGTTTAGCTAATTACTAATAATATTTCCTTATTGATAAGTTAGTCCAAATACTGTTGCATTGCAAATTTTGGGTTTTACCGTATAACAGCATTATGCATGTTAATAATATCATCTTGTGTAGTTCAGACAAGAATAAAGTTAAAAATTTAAACACAACTGCGCCAAAACGATTTAGAACGGTTATTTAACGATAATTTTGTTATGTAAATTATTTTAGGGCTACCTAGTTTTTCATTTGGGAAATTTAAAAATAAAATATGTGAATTCATTAATGTTAGGAACCTAATACGGTATAATATGTCTAATATAGCTTTATTTTATTTGCTGATTGCTTTATTTTAATAAATATATAGTAAACTGAATTTGATATGATGTTGCACAGCCTAAACCGTATAACATTTTACAAGAGCGTTTTAGCCGCATTAATTTCTATTTTATTTCTTCATTATTTAATTACTTTGTTATTTTTTTTATAAATATAAATTGAATTTGACACTTTTAACAGGATGTCATACAGCCTAACATGCTTGCCATTTTCTTAGAAGAACGTTACAGACGCTTCAATTAGACTTTAAATTTAAAAAATGCGGTATTGTGTATTATACATAGTATATAACATAAAGGTGATCTATATATTATTTTCGGAATGTTTGACAAAATACTACTGGTAGCGTAGAATACGTGAGGGAACAGATAAACATACAAACATACATACGTACATACAGACACATGCATACATACATACATACATACATACATAGCCTGCTAAAATCATAACCCTCCTTTTGGTTTTGCTGTGGTCGGGCAAGAAGGACTGGCGTGTGACTCTGTTTGAAAATTCCTGATAATTTTCTGACTGTAAAATTTGTACAAAACCTTTTGAAATCGACAAAAACACACCCGTCTTTTTCATCTATTACTGCGATCGCTAATCCGTCTGTCAAGTAGGCGATAATAACTTTCTTTCGGTAGCCTACGTTTAGCAGTAGATTGATATAAATTATTTATATTATAGTGTAAAAAAATATTACTAAACTATTGCATAAATGCTAATTGGTGACATCACATGATTATACATTTTCGGAAGTAATAATATTGACTATTAACACTAGTCTATACAATCTATATCTTTATTTATACATATAAATAAAGTGAAAGTGTTGAATAAAACTACTTTTACGGGTTTTATCGCGTTTAATTATACTTATTTTTAAATTCCCGACGTTTCGGGTGGTTTCCAGCTCCCATGGTCACGGGGAACTGAGATGATTGACGTCCCGATGTCAGAGTTAAAGCGGATTACCTTCAGCTTTTTACAACGGAATTTAAAAATAAGTATAATTAAACGCGATAAAATCCGTAAAAGTAGTTTTATTCGATGTGTAGTGTTCGCGTAAATATAAGAAATCAAAATGAAAGTGGTTGTCTGTAATGTTAAAATAATTGGATTCTATTAAGCTCAGAAGGTTATTTGAATACTTTTAAGACATAAACAAGCATTTTTTTAAATTTTGTATGTCTGTCTGTCTGTCCGGGCTAATCTTCGGAATGGCTGATCCGATTGTGATAAAACTTTACAAACAGATAAAGAGCAATACCAGAAGGGATCTAGGCTATATTATCCCAAAAATTAAATAATTAAAAAATATATTAAGTAAATGGTCTTTGACTATCTTAAATCTAAATAATGCTACATTAATAGATCCTGTGTGAATGTGTGCGTCTCTTTTAGTGATCGTGTAATTCTGAACAACTTGACCGATTGAGGCCATGGTTGTTTTTTATAATTTAGATGAAGTTCATAGTCACACAATGTCTTTATTTTGTTGAGACGATGGTTCATAGCTATGCTAGGATTCAATAGGTGGTGCCGTAGTGAAGTTATTATTAACCAACCACTAAAATGTTTCATATTCACAGTTGCTTTCTAATGTAATGCTTTAGTACCAAAAAGTAAACTCACAAAATCTGGACTTGAAAGGCGGCGCTGTAGTCGAGTAATTATGATTTTTATATTAACAATAAAAATTCCGCAATGAATTCGGGGTGAAACTCATCGCGTCACCTTCTGAAAAAGGCAACAACGTGTGCCGGCCCAGCTAGTATACCTATGTAATATTTCGTGCGGCTGGCTGTGGTCTTTTTACTTCTGAACAACTTAGCCGACTGAGGTCATGTTCTCTCGTTTTTTTTGTCGAGAGGATGGTTCATAGCTGTGCTAGGACCCGACAGATAGCGCTGTTGTTAAGTTACAACTAAGAAATTCCATATTAATGAACAAAATAACTCGTATTCAATATCATAATATGTTGGTATAGTCGACTTAATATTGTATTATAAATTTACACTGTGGAAAAACGCATAATTATCAAATCTCTGATAAAAATGTTTGTGACAGATTGACAGACACATCGACAGAAAATGTGGTGATCTCAAATTTTGATTTTTTGTTAAGTCCACGCGAGAAAAGCCGCGGGAAAAAGCTAGTTATCACATAAAATATCAAACTTCACAAATATTTACATAATGCCATATTGGATTTACTTTGAAGTTAGGTACACCATTCCATAAAAAAATGTATGCTCATGGAGCGAATTACTAGGCCGAAAACTCATTTGTTCTTGCTAAAGTATTTCTATAATATGTTTTTCCTTTCAGTTTTAGGAAATTTAATTAAACCGACGACTGTAAGAAAAATGTCCATAATTTAATACGTTTACGTATTTTAGACATTGTTTTAATGAAAATGAATAAGCAAGTATACATACAGTTTTAATCAAAAAGGAATAATGGAATATTAAGAATTTATATTTGTGTAGGTAGATATTTAATTTATTCCAAGTCGTCTTTGATTATCTTAGAAATTGCTACCAGCCTGAGCTTAATTTGAAACATAAAATAAAAGGAAGTGTGGGAGTAACCGAAAATTATCAAACAACGGGATGAGTAATCTCTGTTACATGTTTTATTCATTTAGCGGTAATGTTTACTTCATCGTTTATACTTTACAACATGCCCGTAAAATCCACTTGCGAATTTAACAGAGTTCTTATAATTACATAATTAAATCTAAAATGACAATGGGCCGGTTATGTAACTATAGTTTGAGGAAAAAATGTTCTCGAGTGGCCGCTTCGTACGAGCAAACACAATGTACCTAAGAAACGTAGTTTAATAGTGTGTGAAGAATAACAAGAATACAAAGGCAATGATTCATCCTAAAATTCTACCGTAATTGAAAGTTCGTGAACACTTTGGCGCCTTTCCGAGGCAGAGCCACTGGTAAAGCAATGCTGCAGCTGTCTTATGGCTGCAGCAAGAATAGG
Organism: Parnassius orleans; assembly: GCA_029286625.1. Lineage (NCBI taxonomy): Eukaryota > Metazoa > Arthropoda > Insecta > Lepidoptera > Papilionidae > Parnassius > Parnassius orleans. Next base: position 888,849 of record JAGSMP010000149.1, read on the forward strand.
TCGGCTCGACCAAAGAAAGACTTCGGTCTCACAAATCCAATAACATAGCATTATTGTGTTACTTGTTTACGCAGGTTTTTTTTTTACAAAAGAAGCATTCCACGTTAGTTTTCAGGTGTTTGAAAAATATCTGTTCTTACTCTGTTTTTATCTAGCTTGCATTGTAATTTTAATTGAATTCTATTCCTTGATAATTTGCTGAGAAGAAAATTATACGAATTCCTTTTAGCAATAGTTCTTAAATTGTTTCATTTCTATCTATATCATTAGCTTCATATCTTTTGAAGTTATACTTATTTACGCGTTACGGTTAAAATTATAGCGTACAAAAGGAGTTGAGTGCACATAAAGTAACAAAATTTACGACATAAAGTTGGTCATCTAAGAGAAATGTGTATAAGTTCTCTTTTCACAATTTATAATATAAATTATGTAACTTGAAAAAATAATACTGCATCCATACATATATCCATATATATTATCCATAATTTCCTCACAATTTAAATCCTAACGATTACTGGTATAGTTTTGAAATTGGTCCCACGTAAAGATTGAAATATATTTTTATTCTAATATAATAATTTGCCATGTAGCGGCAGCGTAAGAATATCATGTCTATAATATCATCCCGTGGGTGTATAAGAGGCATCTTCCTGATTAGAAAAAAATTGTAAGGTTGGATAGATGGCGATAAGACGTTTACGCCAGACATACAATACCAGACCTGCTAGGAGTGGCAGCGTCAATGTTGTAAGGAGTCTGGTACTGCAATCCGCATGCCGATTGAACGATTAAGCCAAAACCTACCCGGGAGTCCACGCAAAAGCACCATGTACAGCAGCGGACTTTTGCGAGCTGAAGATGAAGAAAAAGAAGAAGATACAAAGTGTCCTCTACTTCACACTACTATATCACTAGATACATATAATACCCCATTCTGGTTCCTGGTTCTATCATCAGTGGGTATTCTTACGTCGCCACTACACAACTGAGTTTATTATAAACTATTATAAATAATTCTGTTCGCCAATATTTAAAAAAAATGAGTTAGCTATACACTCAATTTGAATGATGATTTTATGTATAAATTACTTTGACCTTTATTGTATAATCGTTGAATTTGCACTTGGCAAATTTTTATTAAGGACTAAATGGTGCCAGCGACTTCTTTCTCGTGGATTTTCATAAATAGGATATCTTTTCCTTCAGTGGCCATTTCAATAAAATGTTGCTCTCGTTATTATTAAGTTTTCTATGAAAATCCCTATGAAATTAATTCCATTCATATTAATATGTTCAGTAGTTTCAGAGATTATTAGCGTTTTTCTTAAAGGCCTAGCCCTAGTTATTACTTTTACAGACTTTTTTTTGAAGTCGACATTGATAGAAAGAGTCAAAATGTGATACCAAGCTTGAATGATATTAACGCTAGCCGATTGTGGCCGATGGTCTTTATCTAGGGCCCGATGTGCACCATAAGGCTTTTTATTTAATAAAAAATTAAAATTTCGCCTATCAAGGGACTTTATCCTAAAATCTACTACCGTTTCAAAATGAGATTCCTCTGACAAAGGAAGAAACTGCAGGTATTTCTCTTTTTGTTATTCTCATACGGTTAAAATGTAGTAAAAGGTTTGTTATGAAAACATCAGCGACCGAAGCACCGGAACATTATCGGAATTGTTAATATGTTTATTGTATCGATTTCTCTAAGTTGTAATCGCAGCTATCACGATGTATCGTGATAGCTGCGAGCTATGAGCTCTTATAACGTTAATCTAAATGTATAAAAAGGCGAAACAAAAACTCTTTATTTCTCTCTTTCTCTCTCAGTCAAAATACAAAGCAATTTTTTAATACCAAATGCAAACATCTAATTGATTACCTACGTTTAAACCATACCGTATACTTATATATATACGGCATAACCGCTATTAACTCACAGTCTGCTAACGTAACATGAGATAATCTCTCATGCCTGTCACTCAGCGGAGTAGGCAGAGATTACGGACTTTCATTTAACACGATCCTGAACAGCTCTCTCACTTCTTTCACGTCCATATATCTACGCACACATGCTCGTTGGTTAGAGGTACTCTTAACTTGGCCTATCTTTAGTATATTGCCAATTTGGTCAATAAACTTCAGTTTAGGGCATCTCTTGCCCACTCTATTACTCATCAACTCATCTTCATTCTTTCTATGGTTTTCTATCATTTTTGACTTCTTTGTTGTTAAGATCCGATGAAGGTCGGTTCTCGCAAAAACTCATTAATTTCATGATCTTTGGCCATAATATGTAATTCCCAGCTTTATGAATATCATGTTATGGTTTTAGCGCCATTTAGTGGAATTTATAAAGTTACTAGTAACTAAATAGTACCGACAAGTGCGAGTTCATTCATTACAATATTGATATTAAAGTAAAAATAAAGGAGGACTTTTCTATGTAATAAGTGTGACAAACGAGCATACAGTCCACTTGATGGTAAGTGAATGATAGACCATAGATATCAACATCTATCCTTGATTAAGAATCAAAATGCATTTGCATTTTGTCGTTGTCACCCCTGAGTACTAAGATGGAATACCTCGTTTCCAGTAAAGAGGGTCTCCGGATCTTTAGACTCAACCGTACAAAACACTGCAGCATTAAGATGCTATTTTACGCTAGTATTATGTGAGAGCATGATCCTTCCCCGATCCAGCTGACCCATTCCATACCATAATATGTTATAGCTACAACATGGCTCTACCTCGTAAAACGTAGTAAGTAAAGAGCCTTCTTGAAGAATTGTACTTGTACTCGGGCCCTTTCTGCGAGTCACTGACGATGTCGCAAAACCAATACTAGGAATTAAGTACAACTCTTATATGAATATACAAACATTATGACTGAAACGAAATATTAGCACTAGACTACGTGAATAATTTACAAGCCATTTGAAAAACAAAAGATGTAATCAATCTTCAGTCGTTCAATGCTCGGGCAAGGCCAATATTGAGGCGTGGCGTTGTCGCTGCTTCAATGGAGGCAATAACCATAAACACACTGAAATGAATTAGACTATAGTAGAGCTACTACATATTCTACGTAATTGATGTTGCTATCTGCTTTTTAAGACCTTCCTACTTAATACATTAAGTTTAGCAATTATTTCTTGCCTTTTACTACAATAGAGGTTGATATTCAGCATTAGACCGTAATGGACTGTAATGATGATTACTCTGTTTACGTGGAAATTAAGTTTTCCAATCTCAAAGTTGGAATAAGAACCTTCGTTTAAGCACTAGAAACTATGAAACCGTCTTAGCTGCATGTTGCGTCACATCGGATCGATATCAGGCGCAAACTGTAGACGATGGAATTCAATATTTGAGAGATATTAATAATTTTGCTTATAACTGTTTTATTGCAGTATATTTAAAGTGTCGCCGAATCAAAGCAACCAACAACATGGTTTAGGTGCAATGTGTGCGTCCAACAATAGACTTTTACAGGCTTTGAGTACCGCTTTACCGCACCCATGGTCACGGAGGGGACGTCAAACATCTCAGTACACCCCGTGACCATGGGTGTTGTAAAGCACTCGAAACGTTAGGAATAAGTAAGTAATTTAAACGCGATAAAATCCGTAAAAATAGTTTTACTCAAAGCCCGTAACAGTCCATTGTTTAAACAAAAAAATCGGTAAAAATAGTTTTACTCAATGTGTAGTATTCGCGTTAATATAAGAAATCATTACTTTTACGGGCTGTTAAAGGAAGAAAGAAGAAAGGTATGTGCATGAGCGCGTGTCAGAAGCTATTATGGAAATTATTTTATTCGTTGTCGTTCTTTGAAGTCGGATTATACTTTTTGTTAACAGTTTAATTTATATCCTTTTGTGCGGATAAAGGAATATTATCACAACAACTTCATCCTTAGCGGTGGAGTTTTATCTTCAAATTTCAACGGTACCACCCTTAAGGTATAGCCTTTTTAATTGAAAAATAATAGTCAGTTAAAAATTAGCGAAACGCGATGTCTTCGCCAATTTTTTACTGACTTTTAATTATTCTTTGGCTTACATACAAATGATCAATTTGAGAACCTCCTTCTTTTTATTTAAATCAACAAATAAACAAGAATTTTCTACAACAAAGGAGTTGGATTCTCTACTTACTATATTTCAGTTCACAAAAATTTTAAGCGCATAATTAATTCATACTTCCACAATATCTGTTTATTGAATCTACACATTAAATAGTGCTTCATTTCCATTATATTTTATTAAACAATATTTCACTGACATCAATACGTAAGAAATATAGTTTTCACTTAAACGAGACAAATATCATAAAGCCAAGGAATAACATTTGGAAACAGAAGCCATTAAACATAAATTTTGTGGGCTTTGTCGCGTATTTCGCACACATTATGGGACGAAAAAGGTGATGTTATTTATTCTGTGGAAAGCTTTACAATAGGACAATAGCTGTGATTTATGGGTTTTATATACTTTATATTACATAAACGGGGTTATAAAAAACATATCCGTGGAAAAGATATATTGATATATATCTGGAAATAGCCCTACAGCTATTTTAATATAAAACTTCAGATCGAAAAAGGTGCCTATGTCTTAAAACTCATATGCTATATCCGTCACAAAACTAGTAAATCTAGCAAATCAAAAAATAACTCGCTTGACGACAATTTGTGACGCTCTTCGTTACATGCAATTAAATGGAAGGAGTTGTCGCCTCGGCCCACACATGATAATAGTATTTATTTCAGGCTGAACTTTTGCCTTGGGCCTTTTTGTGCCAAATGTCTTGGGCTTACATGAAATACTGCCCGGCTCTATTTTTAAAGGTTAATTTAGCGTTTAATTTTAATTGAATACCAATGTAAACTAGCAGCATAATGCTGTGTTTCGTATGCTGGGTGACAAGAAGCGGACACCCATATGTTGGTCACGAAACATCCCATCTTAGCCGTAGAAACCCGAACAGACCGATGTACTTGTTATTCCTACACAAGGGTGCCCATACTAAAACTACTAATTTTATATGAAAACCAATGACTACAAGTATTTATTTATCGTGAAATATAAGGAACTTGAGATAATTAATCAGTCAAAATTTTAAACAGGAACGAGACTTTCACTAGCCATAGGTTTTTTAAAGATCGCTGATAGACTATATTTTTAATTCCCTCCTGAAAATGGGTTTTTGGAAGTGTTCCTCCAAATGTTCATTAATAAGTTCTAAACACATTTCTTTTTTCTTTCAAAATTGCGTCAAATTTTGTCTGGCTTTTTATTTGCTCTTGAAGTGATTATCTATCACATACAGCATGACGTTTCGTTAAGCAATGCTTATGATGAAATAAACTGGTTGGATGTTCACCACTCCATGTCTTTTTTTATAGAACAAGGGCGACAAGCGAGCACACAGTCCACCTGATAGTAAGTGGATGCTGCGGCTTACAGACATCTACATCTATCTTAAAATGCAGTTGCGCTGTCACCTCTGAAGACTAAGATGGAATGCCTCATTACCAGTAAAAGGGTTTCCGGTTCTCTACACTCACCATACGAAACATAGCAGCATTAAGCTGCTATTTGACGCAGGTATTCCGTGAGAGCGTGGTCCTACTGCGGTCCGACTCATTCGTGATGCAGCTACGTTGTTCTTTTTTTTCCAAAAAGAACGCTTGACATCTCCAAAACCTCTATTTTTCCTTAAATTCTCAAGTCTAGAGATAATTATTGAAAAGTCTCATCACCACTGCTATGATTTTATGCGTCTAAGGTTGTATCTGAAGTTGCTAGCGCATTGATATCTAATATATAATCGTCATTCATGTACTTATCGACTATGCGAAAATCTTCTATAAGACCATCAATTTCATTTTCAGATCTTCTATTGTACAGGGTAATTTTTAAAGAGTAGCCAAATTTTAAATAAAAGTTCAAATATATAAATAATGATATACCATTATTGCAGTTTTTGAAAATATGAGTAGATAAAGCTTCTACTTTTATTTGAAATTATCCCAAATTGAATGTAATTTATGGGCAACAACTACGCGTACGCCCGCTCCTTTGTGTGCGATTTAATTCACAACGTTTTTGCCGACCGATCAACCCTTAAAAATGTGTGCGTGCGTAGTAAAATCAGTTAAAATAATGCATTATCTCGCATTTTGAATTTAAAAGATAAAAAGGACACAATGTTTGAGATTTTTTTAATTAATTTTTCTTCACCATTTGCCTATATTACTTATAATATATGGGGTTATTTTGCAATAACGGTCCAAATTTGCAGAGAAGATTCGGAATATCTTTGATTTATCACATCGATATCTTCTTCATCACTAGATTTGTGGTTTGATATAGATTCATTTACTTGCCATTTAATCCTCGACTGTCAGACATCTAAAACTATGTAACTCCAAACTCCAGGCAAAATTAGGACTTCATTTGTCAATATTCTTTTATAGAGTAAAAAACCAGGGCAGACAATTACATATAATTCTATTTGGCGCCATGATTCATAGCGTTAGGGAGACCATGAGGCTCCTTCATAGTTTTTTTTTTCTGTGGGGGTACCTCAAGAGCAAAGTTTGCGGAACAAATCCTGGGATGATCTCATCACAAAAAATAAACTTTTTTAAATAAATGTATGCGATTTGTAATTTTTTTTGTATTTTAATTTGCAGTTCTAATTTTAGCACCGGACATTCTATATTTATTATTAATTTCATTATTCAAAAATAAAAATATACAAAGAATTCCATTAAAAATTTACTAATACATTAAATTAATCGAGAAATGTTAAAAAATAAGAATAGTTACCTTATCCCTACACTGGGGTACTGAAGGTATCTCAGTCGTAGACATAATCACAAAGCGCAACTGAAACCACTAGCTAGATTTGTAGCTGACGGCATGAAACTAAATAAATTAAAATTAAAAAATATAAAAAAAGTTTTAATTAAAACGCACAAAAAAGAAAACCAGTCGCGAGGTTTATTCTATAGGTTGGTTATATACGCAATATAGTTGGTATATATATGCAATATAGCAAGACAGAAAAGGATAGCAAACCTCATGAGTCATGACTATGTGACCGATTTTGAATGACAGGTAGTCATTTAAAATCACACTAGGTAAAAAAATTGTTAGTTTTAGTCCGGAGTCCTCTGCAGTTTTGGTAGTATATTAAAATATTATTCGTTGTTATAAATTACTAAAAAAAACTGTAATCATAATCATATAAAACTCGTAAATAAACCATGTTCCACATTTAAAACTAATGGCATTTTTAATCCAACAAACATTATAAGTACATAGTTCTGTAAGATACAATAAGCGATGCAACGCGTAGTCTTCACTACAACTACGTTGGCATAAGTCGGCACGGCACGCAAAGAATGATTTTTTGAGTATTGTTTTTTAGTAATGAACTGTCTTCAACAATGGCAGGCCTGTCTCACTCTGCGCTTTAGGCATGAAAATATACCTACGCTGCGCGGCCATCTACAAGAGGCTAATACAGTGAGGTGTCATGCGCGCTCGAGCTAACGAGCGCCTTACGTTAACAAAAAGTATTTTTCTCTTATAAGTATTTAGACACTTTTGATATTTATTTTTGAGTTTTATTCGAGTATGGCCACTCAAAAAGCCAAAAGGTACTGCATAGCATACGGGTGCTTAAATAACAATGGGAATGTCGACTCTTCATTAAATTTCATTAAAACTGTTGTCAATTTTAATTAAAAATAACGTAGCATCATCATCATCATCAGCCTAAATATTGACCCACTGCTGAGACACAGGGCTTCCCTCATACGGAGGGGGTTTGAGCAGTAGTCCACCACGCGTCTCAATGCGGATTGGTACACGGAGTAGTAGATAATCAGTACTTATTTAAATTCCCTTAGTCGCCTTTTACAACACCCACAGGCTGACATGGGGTGATGCTAGTAGTAATAAAGTATAAGTAGGTAGTAGTAGTAGGTAATACCTTTAACCCACCTCACATTGAACAATAATGTTCTTATTATCAGAAAATTACTAATACATTGCATAAAACCTCGGTGACTTGGTGTATTCTACAACCAACTAATATCAAAGGATTCAATTTGTTTTCTCACAACACCTAAACCTACAATGGGAGCGGTTTAAACAAAGACGCGTAACGGGCTAAGTGATACAGACTCTCTCACGCCGACGTAAGATGCATTTTGATTTAATACGCGCACCGCAATAATCGGAAGGCTATTTTAACGAACGTCGCATCCGAGGCGTGCAGCTAAGAGTTTTAAGCCCAAATAAACCACAGCATGGTCAATACATCATAAGTTGCAGGGAGGTACTCTTGCAACTTAGTTTATTACTTACTGTTTCAAAACTTGATAATTACGATCATCAGCAGGTCTCTTGCACTTCATTCGGTTATGACTATGTTTTGTCTATTTTCCTATTACATTGGACAATGTGGCATTATCTAAACACACGATAGTTTTCCAGCCGAGATTGGAAAAGAAAATGGCGACTAACCGGCAGTCTGTTACACGAATAATTTTGAGTGCAGTTGCATAACTAAAAAGGCTCCATTGAATACCTTGAATCACAAACCTAAATAAATCTAATATAGTTCTTGAGCTATGAATGTTTTAAAAGTATTATTTTTAACCGAGTTAAAAAAAAACGGGAAATTTCATTGACTTATATATCACTAGAATCATTGGGAGATTTAAATGAAATTCTAGTTGTTACCTTGAACTTGTTACATTCCTTAGACCATTTAAAAGGGTAACATAATTAAAAAATAATATTTAGTGTTTGAAATCGGTTTTACTTCTGTTATATATTATAATATGTTCGCGGCTGCGTCTGCACTCAATAATATTGTATGCAATTAAAGCAGTGCGTTGACAGCCGTTGAGTGTTTCACTAGTCTCCTGCACTCCGTCCGCGAACATAACAACTTCTTATTAAAAGTTTAATTATCATCACTTACTAATTCACTGACTCGCTCATCAAAAACCTAGACTACTTCTAGGTGACTCAGAAACTTGAAATTTGACTTCTAGTTAGATTATTAGGCGTAAACAAAGGAAAAATTTTAAAACTACAAATTATCGATATTATTTATCGACACCTAATTCTTACAAATACTTTAAATTAAATTTAAAAAAAGAAAACAGTGAAGCGTAAACGCATTTACGTACCTATTTAATATAATATATATTAATCGGAATAATAAAAGGATAAAACATTTCAATAATTAAAATGTATATGTCGCAAGAAGATAGTTAAAGCCGTGATATAGTTATATCCCTAGGGATTTAGCTATATACAGTAATATAGTTATATGAAAGCGGTTTATAACTATCTTACTGGACTAATCTAGTGAAATAATTATAATTGTAAACTGAAGTACAGTAGTACATGAGGAACAAATTTCGCGACGGTTTGACAGTAGGTTAAATTTAAATTAAAAAATTACATTATAACAATATAAAATATAATATTGAAAGAATTTAACTTTTCAATTTCAAAAATTTTCAAAAAGTATAAGTCAAAAGTAGTTTTGACTAACAAATTACAAACAAACTACAATTATAATTATTTCACTAGATTAGTCTAGTAAGATAGTTATGAACCGCTTTCATATGACTATATTACGGTATATAGCTATATCCCTAGGGATATAACTATATCAGGACCTTAACTATCTTATTGCGACATATACAGGACTAAAATACGTGAAAATGGACCAAGTTCGGTACAAATGGTATTCAACTTCGCCGATATAAGAGTACGGGAGAGAACGGGTGCCAAGTTCTGTAGTACTTTCTTAAATCATATACATAATAACCTATTACATATTTACAACTTTTTCAATTGATTTAAATTAAAAAAAAATTATGTCATTTAGTAGTGAATTAATATATTCGCAAGTTTTATATCCAACTATATAAAATAGAGCAAATAAAAAGTTAAATCTTAAGCTTTAATCAATACCATCACGTTTGACGTAATTCGTTGACTACTAAAACTTGTCAACTTATTACACGTAACTTTTGCCATATGTGATATGCTTTTAGTTTCAATCAATCGAAGACGTTGTACGTTTCTATACTTATGAATTAAGGAATTGCTATAGAACTAGTTGTAAAGAAACCATTATTTATATGCAATTTATATTTATATAACATAAAAATCGAGTAAGGTATAGGGTCCTTGTCTTTATTGTTAAACTTATTGACATTTTGGAATCCTATTCGGACGGCGCGCTACAGTGTATATCGACCTGGTTTACGTAATTGTTGCACAGTAGAGGTCGAATCGTCTCTTCCTTTTACATTTGCATTGTAATTCTATTTTCTGTTTTCTAGTTCTGTCGGAAAATTTATGTTGTTTTTAATTATTTAAACGAAATTTCATCAATTTTGAATCAGGATACGAAAGGTAAAATGATACCAAATATTCGATATTTAATAAAAAAATACAATGAATGAACTTACAATGGTTAAATGTTTAAATAACGTGTTAAAGTGTTTCAATTACTGTGGGTATATTTATTTACCCTAAGTCTGGTTAACCGAATTAACGGCTTTAACTTCACTAGTGAGCTGATTACCGTTAAATATTTTAAACACCTCAAACTGTGTATGTCTTAAATAATTTTTCATGATTTAACCATCATCATCATCATTACAGTCCTTCACAAGTCCACTGCTGAACAAAGGCCTCCCCCAAGGAATACCACAAAGCACGGTCTTGAACCGACTGAATCCATGATTTATTAAATTTTTAGTTAATTTTTATTCTCTTTATGTTAAATTTAAAACCAAATATTTCACGTTTCTGGCAGCAGCTTTTTTCTCGAATTTCTTAGTTATGTTCAAATCTACGACGCAAATACTACGTTGTTACCCTGACACATTAAAATTAATAACACATAATAGAGATTCATAATAAACAATAGTATCTACAAGTTTACTAGGCAGTTATAAAATAAAATTTATGCAGTTGTTTGTATTAAAAAACAATTTCGACTAAATACTATGCTTGAATGAAAAATTACTATCAATCCTTATCACTCGAGCAGTAGCTATGTTACCTGGAGGTATCTGCCCATTTTCATACAACTGATTTCAGTAGCTAGGGTTAGCACAAAGATGAATATTTCACATATTTTAAGTAGGTTAGAGTAAGAGAGTTAGAGTAGTAAGTACCTAGAGGCTAGAGGTTTATACGTGGTAGAGCCATGCTGCAGCTATATTACGATAGCTCCTAAGTATAGTGAGTCATCTAACACTTTAGGTATTTTCAGGTTTCGACGGTATTGATTGTAAAAACATGTTATTTATAAGACTATGTCGAAAACACCTAAAATTCATAAGTACTTTTGGAAATGATCTAACGTATACTGGTTCATGTTGTGTTATTTAAAATTTTAATACGACGTACTCTAATCTAACTACTCGGATTCAGTATACGCGGGACGCGGGTGGGGTACTTTGAGCGACATGTGCAAACTGAACCAGTATACAGCGTTCGCGTGGCACGTGAGTATGTCAATATAGGTGTATATTTTTGCGATCAATATATTAGATTTGATTTATAAAATCACTATATTTTAATTTAAATAAGCATGGAGGGAACATTGCAAAATACGAGAGCAAAACTTATGCTTAATTTAGTAGATTTAAGACACTCAAATTATATTAGGTATTCACGATTTTTTTTAAAATAACGAGTCGGTGGAATCTTTTCATAAAAATGGTAAGTAGTTTAAGTTTTTCATTACATTAGCTTACATAAATTATAATTATGACAGTGAATAATCACATTATTTTTAGATTATAAATTATTAAAAGTTCTGTACATTCTATACTGGGTTAAGTTGAGATAGACCAGTATACGTCGTGATAGTTTACAGTAATATTACACATGGCTTAGTATTTAAATGTTTAGTAGTAAAGGGATTAATTTTAAACTGTCGTCTGTCAGACAGTCTGTGCTGCCATAATTGCCTCATTAATGGTATGATATAAAGAGCATATTTACTTTATTTTCAGAGTCCCCTTTGCCACCTGGTGCTAACTTTACCAAAGATAAACTGTGAATTATCGATCACGTAGACCTAGAAGATGGTGAACGTACTCTCGAAATTTTGCCATTCAAAGCCTCCACATTTCCCGATAGTATTATTAATACGTCACCTGAGTCAGTCTATTTGCCATCAATAGTAGAAAATTCAAGAGAATCCTCATCTATCGAGATACCTGTAAATGGATTTAAGACTAAGAGCATTATAACCCCATATCTTCACCTGAAATTTCGTTATCTAGTCCAAATAGTTACATAAATTTTGTTTTACTGTACCTGATAATCATACCAGCGATTGGTCTTATATAGAAGATACTGATTCTGCAGTAAGTACTCCTAATCAGCCAAGCAATTGACGCAGCGAAGTTCAAATATTAAAAAGGACAAGGGTTGCTTAAGGGAATAATTTAAGCAAGAATGGAAGGATAGCCAGAGAAAATACAAAATGAATAGAGGTATGGAGTACACCAGTAGAAATGGAAAAATGAATCCTGCCCTGGTCCTAAAAGCTGCCGTCAAAAATGTTATGATAGGATATCAAAAGAGAACCGAAAAATTCTTCGATAAGTTTCAACTTTGTTTATACCACTCTAGAAAAATTTGATCGTGGAAAAGTGTTTGTAAAATCCAATCACCATCCAAAAACTATAACATTCGTTACACTCGCAAAGATTCGAAAAAGTAAGTATTTGGATGGCTCATTGTCATTTCCCAAGATGTACAAGCTTTATGAGGAGGCTTTATTGATAACCACTATAAGCGTCTACTGTACGACAATATTGTGATATTGTAAACAAAAATATAAATATTACCTTTCATAAGCCCAAAAAAGATGCATGCGAAGAATGTCACACATTTGGAAATAAAACACAGGCTACCGAAGAAGAAATACAAAAACAAAGAAATCATTTGAAAGAAAAGGAAACAGCTAGAAAATTCAAAAAAAAAGATAAGGAATTAACAATGCAAATAAAGAGGTTTTAGCATGTACTTTTGATTTACAGAAATGTTAAATGTACATTCTATTGTAAAAGAAGATCGTCCATGTACAATTTTACCTTTTTTGATATGGTATCTTTACAAGGTTTGCTATTCTTGGAATCAACAGACAGCTAAAAGGGGAACTAATTAAGTTGCAAGCTGTGTTTATAAATTTATTGAAATGACAATAACCAAAGATATAAAAGAATATCGTTTCTGGCCTGACAATTGTGAAGGCTAGAATTGAAACAGAGTCGTATTTTTAATGTATATGTATGTATGTATGTAACAAATTTAATATAAGTATTACTCATCGTTTCCTTGTCGTTGGTCATACCCAAAACGAAGGGAACAGCATGCATGCCTTGATTGAGAGACAGACTAAAGACAGGATTATTTATACCCCAGACCTAAAACAGATGGCAAGCCGTATAATGTCATTGAAATGTCACATGAGTTGATTCTTGATTTTAAAACATATTTCAAGCACTGTAAAAATTAAACAACTACTAACGATGGAACTAAAATGTCATGAACAATGTAAGTGAAATTAAAATACAAGGAAATGATCACTTTAAAATTATATTTAAGTAAAACTATGAAAATTTCTTTTATATGAAAAATAAAGAAGCTAAAATCTTGATTATTTTAGAGATATATCAATTTACTGCTACTTCATCAAACCGATTTTGGACATTAAAATCAGCGTATAATGAGTCAACTAATTTATTATCGCTTATACTGTAGATACAATGTCAGTGAATTAATCCAAGAAAATGAAATACAATTCTGTATTTGTGTTTTTATAAACCTAATACTTTTTCCTCAAGATATGGTAAATATACAAATACATTGTAAACGAGTGCATGTGACAGTTAGCTCATTATAGGCCATAGTTTATATGATGTATACTAAGTCAACTACATTATCTTGAAACTCACTAAAATAGGTCTACTCTTTTATTATCTAAGAGTCTCAAATCTTAAAATAGTACGAATTTAAAAAAATCAACATTCTAGGACCAAAACTGAAAAAGTTATAAACAATTAATCTTTGATAGGCGCTCCTGTAAACTTTAATTTTTTTTAGTTGACCCATTATACTTAGGAGGTATCGATTAATAGTATAGTTGTATCACGAATGGGTCGGCTCGACCGGGGAAGGACCGCGCTCTCACAGAATACCAGCGTCAAATAGCAGCTTAATGTTGCTGTGGTTCGTTTGGTGAGTGTAGAGAACCGGAGACCCTTTTCACTGGAAAAGAGGCATTCTATCTTAGTCCTCACGGCTGACAACGCATCTGCATTTTATTCGCAAACGAGGATAGACGTCTATGGGCCACAGCAGCCACTTACAATTAGGTCAACTGTGTGTCACCCTTATCTTATAAAAAAATGTGTATCACAAAATGTTTTATTATTTTATGTCAGGAGTCAGAACGGGATAGTTTTGATTGGTGTGTAATTATATAAGTAGATTGAAAATTTGTTGTAGAAAATAAAGTTAGATAACTACAGACGTCTTTAAAAGCAGTTTTTGTCACTCTGTGGTCTCTTGAATTCAAAGATTGTAATCAAATAACAGCTTGTCGTAATTAGGCGATTGACTAGAAATCATCAACATATTTTAAATTTGTGAATTACTTTATATAAAAAGTGTCATACATCAATCAAATGTACTTAATAAAAATAATACTATATTATGTTACGTGGTACTTTGGCGTATAGCTCTAGCAAGTAAGATTCTTATCATAATTAAATTACAAATTAGTATGTAGAATAACATAATCATCAATATTTAACTAACTTATTCATAGTCTAGTCAACAAGTTCAAAAACGTGTTAATTCTTGTTCCCGCGATTCGTAATGACGTCTAGAAAAATTTACCTCGACGATTTATTAGCATATAAAAAATTGCAATTGTTATTAATAAAATATGATAAAAAAAGATGTATAGTTTTCTTTAATATCCCAAAACTATTAATATTTAAGAACTTCTGAAAAAAGATCCTTAACCTTAAAGAAGAGGAAATTTCCAATATAAAATCTCAACTTCCGGAATTCTATCTACATCATTTATTATTTTTATTTAATGCCGAAAATAGGACTCCGCGCGACCATTACGGCTAGAGCGCATCGCCACTGAAGACAGTATATCACATAAAATATTTTTTTTATAGTACTAAATATTAATTTGAAAATTTTAAAAATTTATGGTATTATTAGAACACTTGAATAAATGAAGCCCCGTAGGAACAAATTTTGATGACGATTTTAAAAAAGTTATACCATTGTTAATTAACAATTTTTTTTCCAATCTCTGTTTTTACAAAAGTCGACATAAAAGTTTAAATAATAGACCTATATTTTTTTTTTACTTCTTGGAGTCCTTCTTATATACATACTTAACAAGATCACGTGATAAAAGTTTATTAAAGTTTTGTTTGTTATAATTGTTTTTAAATGAACGAAAAGTGAAATATTTAAAAAAAATGTGAATTTTTTTTGACAAATGTAATTATATCGCTATTTTTGCATCCAACAATGACATTAATAAACGCAGGGAAAAAAATGGACATTTTTTTAAGAAATTGTTTATAAACAAATAGACAAGTCTAATATTTAAAAAAAAATTATACATTTTATTGTCATGAAAAATGATTATTTAAAAAATCCTGAAATATATTTTTAATCGTTTATAATTTTTTATATTTCGTTTAAATAATTAAGTTAGAATTTTTTTTCTTTAAAGCTCATAATTGGCATTTATCTATAGGTTAACAAAAAAAATTTTATATAAATAATTTCATTGTTTATTAAGTTAACAATTTGTTAAAAACAATTTTAACCACCGGTTTATTTTTTTCCTGAAAGAAAAAATTTTACAAAAACAGCCAATAATTATAACATAGTACTAAAAAAAATTCTTAAATTTCTTATATCAATTATTTTATTTAAAAATATCAGTACCTACGCCTACGCCTACGCAGGCTATCCAGCGAAGAAAACGACTTTGAGCTTCCTCATTCGGCCAGCAGTGAAGGACCACGTCCCAGATCCATAGGTCATAACTGGCAACACGCACTGGTAGTATAATCTAGTTTTGAGGTTTTGAGGTATGGCTGACGAGAAGATGTGTCGTAATCTCCCGAATGCTGCCCAATTTATGGTTTAAATTATTGTAAATATTTACTATGAAACGGTTTAAATGGTGTAAATATGTATTATATCCAATATCATTCCGTGGATGTCGTAAGAGGCGATAGAGGGAAGCTGAACCACACCAGCATCTTCCTGATAACAGCTAAATAATAATAAAAAACTACGGTACTTGCCACACGCAACTGTAACGATCAAAGAGCAAGTCTTATCCGACACTATTCCGATGATATCTCGGACGTCAGTCTGAGCGAGATTAGAATGGCTCTCCAGCACCTTAAAAACGACAAGCCCCCGGGCGAGGATGGAATTACAGCGGAGCGAAAGCGGGTGGAAAATCGGTACTTGTAGTCCTTCAAAAGCTCTTTAATTCCGTCCTCCATGGTGGCACTACTCCGGAGGTGTGGAGCATAAGTGCGACAATGCTCTCTTGAAGAACTGCAGACCGATTTCCCTTCTGAGCCGCGTCTACGTGCTGTTTTCGAGAGTCATTACAAATCGTCTCGCACGCAGACTCGACGACTTCCAGCCTCCCGATCAGACCGGTTTCCGAAAAGGCTTTAGCACCATAGATCACATACATACCCTTCGGCAAATTGTACAGAAGACCGAGGAGTACAATTTGCCACTATGTCTGGCGTATGTAGACTATGAGAAAGCCTTTGATTCCATCGAAATTTGGGCGGTGCTGCAGTCCCTTCAACGGTGCCAAGTTGACTGTCGGTATATCGAAGTGCTGAAGTGTTAGTACAGTAGGGCTACGATGGCTATCCGAGTACAGAACCAGAGTATGAAATCTATCCAAACGCAGAGAGATGCAAGACAAGGTGACGTTATATACCCGAAACTCTTCACCGCTGCATTGGAAGACGTTTTCAAGCTACTGGACTGGAAAGGATACGGTATTAACATCAATGGCGAGTACATCACTCACCTTCGATTTGCGGACGATATAGTCCTTATAGCAGAATCGCTGGAGGACCTAAGCACTATGCTCAATGAGCTCAATAGTGTCTCCCAACGGATAGGTCTTAAGATGAACATGGACAAAACAAAGATCATGTGTAATGTCCATGTCACACCTATGCCGGTAGTTGTTGGGAGCACTAAGCTCGAAGTAGTTGACGAGCCTGGGACAAATAGTCCGACTAGGTAAGTTCAACTTCGACCGAGAGTTCAATCGACGGATTCAACTCGGCTGGGCAGTGTTCGGGAAATTATCTTCCCATCAGGTATACCTCAAAACTTGAAAACGAGATTGTAGAACCAGTGCGTGTTGACAGTAATGACTTATGGATTTGAAACGTGGTCCTTCACTGCTAGCCGTATGACGAAGCTCAAGGTCGCTCAGCTAGCTATGGAGAGGGCTATGCTTGGTGTTTCTTTGCGTGATAAACTTAGGAATGAGGATATCCGCAGTAAAACCAGAGTGATTGACATAGCCAAACGGATTAGTAAGCTGAAGTGGCAATGGGCGGGCCATATAGCTCGAAGAATCGACAAAAGATGGGGAAAAGGGTTCTCGAGTGGCAGCCTCGTACCGGTAGGCGAAGTGTAGGGCGACCCCCCACTAGATGGAGTGACGAATTGGTAAGAAATGCAGGCAGTCGATAAATGCATGTGGCTCAGGACCGTGCTTTTTGGTATAACTTGTGGAAGGCCTATGTTCAGCAGTGTACTTGTGAAAGACTGTAATGATGATGATGATGATGATGACGGTACTTGCTAAGCGAGGCAACTATGTCCTTCCTGTGAGGCAATCTATACGAGAGGCCTATGTACAGCAGTGGACCTTTGAGAGGCTGCAATGGTAATGGTATTATATATTAATAACAGTTTTATTATATTTTGTCAGCCAAAAGAATTTGCTTAATATCGTATTCCAGTTTGAATTAAACAAATTGCGTGATGTGCTAAATGAGTATAGGTTAATTTTTCTCGCTTTGATTGTATGTACTACAGAAACCGCGAGCGGATAAAGTTTTCCGAAGCTACAATGTGCTTGGTATAATTTGCACTCCAGTCCATGAACTGGCATCGTCTTACCTTTCATGATGTTGAGTTCTAGTCTCCATTATGGGCACTGGATAGAAAATAATAATATTGCAAATAGGGTAAGAATAAACCTTGATGCAGTGTTTAGCAAAACTATAATGAATTTGTGGGACTTTACAGTCTAATACGTACTGTCAATTTTCATCTAAAGTTCTAAACACCGAAGAGTACTAAAGCGTTGTGAATAAATGTGTACTGTGGGCTGTCTTAAATTAAAGATTTGCCTTAATCAGCCACGCCCAGCAGGAGGGCTGGCGATCGCAGTACCAGACGTCTCACAATATTTACGCTGTTCCCCGTCGCCGGCATCTGAGTTGTAAGTCTAGCGTAAACTAGATGATATACCATCTAGTTTACGCCGATCCGCAATTTATCGGATGCCATAAATGGGGTGATGGATTTTCTCATGCCGACATCACATGATAATATTTTATTTATGCTAAGTTAATTACAATAATATTTGAATAATACAGACAAAATTTGTAAAAACAATTCATTTTTTTAAATTGTTTAATAAAAGGTCAGCCTCACAGTGGAATTGCTTTCTGTAACGTGGAGGCATTTTACATACATAAATTGCACAAAGACCCAAACTCGAAACCATTATATCTTGTTCCATACGGAATTCAACCCTTGATATATGTAATTATATTATTATAACTAGCGATACGCTCCAGCTTCGCCTGGGATCAATTAATGTGGCGTCATTTAGATTTTTAAAGTAATCTTTTATGACCATTTTTTTTACATTTCATAAAAACTAGCTGTTACCCGCGGCTTCGCCCGCATGGTCACTGGGAAATGAACTATCCATTGCTTTTTGAATTGAAAGAAAACTGAGTTTTATAGATTTGTCAGAGATGCAGCCATTAAAAGGAAACTGAGCAAAATTGATTCGTCAGCCTATTTAAATGTTTTGAAACGCAGCGTATAGGAAAGCATGAAAATAGCCTGTTTATTCCAAATGGAAATGGGATATTTTTTTAATTAAAGGAAACTGAGCATAATTATCCGTCAGGGATGCAGACTTTTGAAAAGAAACTGAGCTAAATTGATTCGTCAGAGATGCAGTTTTCTGAATTGAAAGGAAACTGAGCCAAATAAAAGATCCGTCAGAGATGCAGCCTTTTGAGTTGAAAGGAAACTGAGCTTAATAGGTCCGTCAGAGGTGCAGCATTTGGAATTGAAAAGAAACTGAGCTAAATAGGAAATTTTGAATTGAAAGGGAAGATCTGTGGGAATTCTGATTAATTGATTGTGGGAATTTTGGAAAAAAAAACTAACTGAACACTATTTTAAGACGCTACTGTACACAATGTTATATGTTTTTCCATTCGGGGAAAGAATGTGGAGATTCTGGGCATTTGACACACGCGAACATGCTACATACAGCTGACCATGAGAGAAGCACGGTTTTTCTAAGTTGACCCCCGCTACCTGTAACGTTTGCCCTTGCGCTTTATTAATTGTCATTGCAAAACTGAGCTTAATAGGGAACTGCAACCTTTTGAATTGAAAAGGAAGATCTGTGGGAATTATAGGGATCCGTGGTATAATAACATTTTCACCTTTTCCTACGCCTGTCAAAATTGTAGCACCGATTATGTTCCGTCCAAGATGTGTCACACGCAGCCTTGTCCCGTTACATAACCGAGAGCATCTAAATTTCGCATTAGCATGACTGGGACGCCTAATTTTAATTGAAGCTTATGTGAGGGCACACCTGACAACTCTAGAGAATTTAGAAACTCTACGGGATATGAAGTGCTCTGTTCTGTGTCCATAACTGTGTCTACTGACAAATACTCTGTTATTTCTCCTGCCACTTCGCTTAATATATCTGAATTTATTTTGTTAACGTTCTCATTTTTTGGTGCAGAATCGCCCTTACGCATAACCATTTGTCTTCATGCATGTTGTTCGTTAAATCTGAATAAACGCTCGCAATTAATTTGGAATGACTCTGTACTAAATTACAAAAATCTCTCGTCAATTTAACGCAGCCCTCAGCATCCGTTTCCAACCGCCCATCGCCAATTTTTAATAGTGTGTCAGCATAGTTTCCAGCATTGATATCATTATACAAATGCACTCTCATATTCGTAGTTAAACTGAATTTTGTCACCTTGTTCCATAAAATAGACGACTTGAGGCATGCTTTAATTTCATCTGCAGGTGTGCCCTTTTGAATGACAGGTAAAGTTTGGCGAAAGTCACCAGCCAGTAAAACCACCATTCCTCCCATTACATCGGTATTGCTGCGCAAATCCTGGAGCGTTCGATTTAGTGCTTCTACAGCTTTTTTATGCGACATTGTACTTTCGTCCCACACTAAAAGTTTGCATTGTCGTAGCATTATACCTCGTGCACTATTTTTGCTAAAGTTGCAGTTCGGCGATTCTTCCTGGGCTAGATTAAGAGGGAGTTTTAAAACAGAATGTGCAGTGCGGCCCCCGCTTAGCAGCGTGGCGGCTATACCGGAGGAAGCTACGGCCACAGCAATGTTTTTATCTTTCCGTACTTGCGATAATAATAAAAAATGTCTTCCCAGTTCCTCCAGGGGCATCTAAAAAGAAAAGTGCACCATTTCCAGATTCAACTTGTCCTAATACTTTGTCAAAAACTCGTTTTTGTTCGGAAAGCAAGCGGGGTACAAATTCGGCTACTTGCTGCTGCAAAGCTGGTATATCGTAGTTTGTTTCACGTATAATTTCATCACTTAGTTCATTTTCGGTTGTTGGCTGAGGGCTTATCATTCCAAAGTCGCTTAATTTTTTGCCTACCGTTGCCATTACTTTATCTCCAATTTTTCCAAGTGCTTCATTATAAATGTGTTCATTGTATGTCATGTTCGCGTGTGTCTGCTGTAACCTTCTCAAAATATCTTCCGCCATGTACTCTTTATATTTGTCCCACAATTTATGTGCATTAGATAGCCCGCAAGATGATATGATAGTTGCATAAAGATCCCTAATTTTGGCTGGTGACTGGCACTGCACAGCTTCCTCCATGGTTTCATCCCAGTGATTATCGTTTTCTAAAAGATGCAGAGCTTCACATGCTTCTCTATAAGTTGCGCATTCCTGACCGTTGACAGTTTTAAGGTTTTTATATTCTGTAGGACCCCGAACATGGTGCAGCAGCAATCGTAAACAGAAACATTCAAAATTTGTTACATGGACGGTATACACACGACCAAGGGCATCTGATGACTTTACACCGGGCCAATTTGCAACAGGCGCGCCTTGAATACGGCGTTTCCACTCCTTCCTAGATGTGTTCCAAGTATAATAGCGGGGGACTTCAGAATATAACAATAATACAGAATAAACAGTTTTTGCAAAGGGGTCGGTTTGACAAAGTTGAAAGAAGGCTTTTAGTGTAGTTTTTGGCGGTGATGCAATTCTTTCTTGGAAATTTCTTTCGGTGAAATATACACGCTCTCCATTTTCTAAGTGCACAGCAAGGTGAGTAACTGTTGGGTGCCTTTCGTGTAAAGGGAAGCCAAGGCGACGCCACGCTGCCTCGTTACTGCTGACATAACGCCCTGCTTGAAAGGTCTGTACTTCATTAACGGGATTTGCCTCACCTTCACTCCTGAGATTAAATATTGCTTGGTCGCTTCCTTTATTTATGTACTTACAGATATACTTGATTGCGCGGACAGAGCTACATGCTTCTACATTAATGTGGGCATTAAACATTTTACATAGAATGGGCGAATACGGGACAATCCAGCTGTTATCTAAGGTTTCGAACGCTCCAGAGCGAGATTTGATTGTAACTTTCCTGCCACCATCTTCGGGAGCTCTGCGTCTGTATAAAGGGTAGCCATTGTCATTGTGCACTGTTTCTTTTAATAGCTGTTTAAGGAATGTCTTTGTACATTTTCCTTCTTTCATACATAGCGATATTGAATTTCGTGCTCCACATGGACCGTGAATCATATTTCGGACGATGGTATCATACAATTCTTTATCTTGCTCAGGATCCGGAATCTCGGCGCTTATTATGTCGTCTATTTGGCTGGGCCGCAACTTCTCTTTAAGCCATATTAGAATGTGGGCATGCGGTAATCCTCTTTTTTGCCATTCAATTGAATACATGAAGCACTGCACCTCTCCGAAAATTTTCCTTTGTTAATTACATACATTAATTTTTGTACTTTTAATCTAAATACTCTAGCAACTAAATCATGTCTGTCAGTACTTTTTGGCCCGGCATTAGCTCCTCGGTTATTTCTTTCCATGTGGGATTGCAAGTAAAAGTAACAAAAAGATCAGGTCTTCCGTAAGTTTGTACATAGGCGAATGCGTCTTGTGTGTACTCATGTAGGTAGCAGGGACTGTTAACGAATGATGAGGGCAGAATTACCATTTTACCTAAATCTCTGGGGTTTACATTGGCGTCGCTAGAAACTGCATCTTGTAAATTTATATAATTCTCAACGCGCAGCTTTTTTTGATTTAAAGATATATAACGGAGACGTTCACTTTCTACCTTCACATACATGTCTACTAAAAATTTATGAAATAATTGTCTACACCGGGCTAAGAGGTTAAAATCATTTTCTCGCAACATCATATGATACGCATAAAATCCATACATGATACTTTTTGTTCGGAGTAGGCTCCTTTGTGACCGGGTTAATGAGTGGAATTTGAAAATGATAACCCTCTTGTCCTTTGCAATAAATCAATGGGTATTGCAGAGCGTCATAAAACTTGTGTGTATCGGCTACCCGTTGCAACGTATCATCACGTGCTCGCAAGACAATGTCTCGTGAAGAAAATTGATCACCACTAATTACGGCTGCTATTTCGTTTATCAAAGGTGCATTGTAGCGCCTTTCATGCTCTCCTCGAGGGGTACGATCTGCGTCAATGACGACTTTATAATCCTCTTCAGGTAAGTTTTCTAAAGCAGTTTTAAATGTTTTGACTAAAATGTTACGTTCATGCAAGAATCTTTGAATTTTGAACACTGTGTCTTTCTCAATTCCCTGGATAAATTGGCAGCGACGGTCTACCTCAATTTCTTCGTCACCCATAAAATATACTTGTAAAAATGTATGCTGTTCGTTTTCAGCTGGAAAAAGTGAGCCTATTCTATGATAAATTTGCCCTTGCACCGTAAATGTAGGCGAAAATCCCGGCATTATTATTTCCCGGTCAACTCCGAAGGACGTCATTTGAAAGCATGAGTTATATTTCCGGATCCTGTTTAAAAGCGCCGTGACTCATTAGCATCATATAAAAGAGAGTTTTAAAGGTTCTTCTGGTTCCCCAAGTAACGGAAGAGACACTTTGCCATTGGAACAGCACATGCCTGCGGTCTCATTTTTCCATTTTAAAGCGCTGCAAAATCGACACGCCTTGTCCATCAGTCCGATAACAACTAACCTGTGATTTTTATAATCAATCAACGGATCATAATTGAATGCTGCGTCATTAAAAACCGACCAATTGTTTCTTTGAAAATTTTGTCGACGTTCAGCTTGGAGCTGTGCATTTGCATCTCTTCGCGCCTGTGTCTGTTCTGGTGTTTCAGATGCCCTTATAGTAGATTGACGTTCAGCTTGCTCAATGAGTCTGTGTTGAGTTTCATCAGGTGTTTCCGCGGCTCTTAAGGCGGCCTGACGTTTCGCTTGTTCGAATAGCCTTTGCTGACTTTGAGCAGGTGTTTCAGTAGCTCTTAAAATAGATCGACGCTCTGCCTGTTCAAGACGCCTTTGCTGACTT
Source organism: Parnassius orleans (assembly GCA_029286625.1). Taxonomy (NCBI): domain Eukaryota; kingdom Metazoa; phylum Arthropoda; class Insecta; order Lepidoptera; family Papilionidae; genus Parnassius; species Parnassius orleans. Next base: position 912,901 of record JAGSMP010000149.1, read on the forward strand.
TGATCAGGTGTTTCAGTAGCTCTTAAAGTAGCTTGACGCTCTGCCTGTTCAAGACGCCTTTGCTGACTTTGAGCAGGTGTTTCAGTAGCTCTTAAAGTAGCTTGACGCTCTGCCTGTTCAAGACGCCTTCGCTGACTTTGAGAAGGTGTTTCAGTAGCTCTTAAAGTAGATCGACGCTCTGCCTGTTCAAGACGCCTTTACTGACTTTGAGAAGGTGTTTCGGAAGCTCTTAAAGCAGCCTGACGCTCTGTCTGTTCAAGACGCCTTTGCTGACGTTGAGAAGGTGTCTCAGATGCTCTAAAAGCAGCCTGACGCTCTGCTTGTTCTTGCCTTCTCAGTTCAGCATCTTCTAAAGATTCTAGCGATCGAGCTAATCTTTTCGCTTGTCTTTGAGAAGATACTCTTGAAAGGCTGGACTTAGGTTTGCGAGGCATTATGAAGTAAGAAAAAACCTATTTATAAAAAAACGTTAAAATACCTAAAAGGAATTAAATTTCCTATTAAATATTTTTTTTAAAAGCAAATCCAAAATATCTTAAAGGAATAAATATTCCTTTTAAATATTTTTTAAAATCAAAACAACAAAACCAATTCAAGACACAACACGAATCCGAAAACGATAGTCAAAAAAAATCGAATCAACTTAAACCAAATCACAAAACAAATCGCAGAAAACCGAAATCGAAAGCAGTAGTCAATATAAATATAACCAACGAAAAAAGAAGTAAGTGTATAGGTACCGTATACACTATCTATACTATTAATATTCCTTTGAAATATTGTTAAACAACCTAAAACAACGAAAACCAATTCACGATTCTAAATAAACAAAATCCAAAATCAAAGCCAGAGTCTAAATATGTATAAAGGAATACCAACCAAATCAACAAAACCGATCCAAGAAAATACACAATCCGAAAATGAAAGCCAATATAAATCCATTCAACCTTAACCAAATCACAAAGCAAATAACAAACAACCGAAATCGAAAGCAGGTAGTCGAATAAGCTACGAAATAGAAAAATTTAAGTTTATAGGTACCGTATGCACTATAAGTTGACGCGGCTCAACGGCGGAGTTAAGTACATGTCAGGAAACATTTCGTTACCGCGTTTTAAAACCTAGTAACGACATCTAGCGGAATCAATTTAAACTATGTATACGTTAGTTAATAAGAACTCTCAAAAATATATTTTATAATTTTGCACAATTTTTCTTATTGTAATATCGATTCATTCATAACCACATATAAGAACTGTATTCATTTCCGTTCAATAAATATTACTAAGGCTTATTAATAAGGCTTACTAAGAACTGTTTCTATCATTGTTAAGTAATAGTTAAGGTGAAAGCGTGGCAGGTGGTGATAGTATTTCTGATCCATACTTATAATCACGCCTGTAACCCTTGCGGGTAAGCAGAGCATCAACGGATTACTTAATATCGTCTGCGAGGTTATCGCCTATTCTGTGAATTACTATGCACCAAAACGTTTGAAGAAAATCAGCTGGTGAATTTTATGTTTTATCGCTCTCTTCCGGTCCTGCGGAAAAATACAGATCCATACATTTTTATCTTAATTTTGGTAAAAGACATAATAATCCAGATATTCTGACCTTCTGTGTTCGTCCATCGTACCGTTGTCCGTCTTGTAGAATCACGGTGGCGCCACCTAGCTGAATTTAATTTTGCAACATATTCGATTTTCCCACGGGAATAATATGTTTTTCCGCTGAAAAAAGTAGCCTATGTCACTCTACAGCCACCGAATTATCTTCATACAAATAATCATGCCGTGCCGACGCTCTGTTGCGACGTGAAAGAAGGACAAACAAACAAACAAACAAACACACTTTCGCATTTATAATATTAGTATGGATTCTACAAGTTTTTCGGATAAAATATAGCTTGAATAAATTGCTAATTGATCAATCCTGACATTGCTATCTATCTGTTCGTGAAGTTTCATCATAATCGGGTCAGCTATTCCGAAGATTAGTTCCTTTCTGTCGGTATAGTCAACGCATAATATGATAACAACAAATAACCGATAGAATTCATCCATTTGTGGTCGTGGTGAAGAAGAATGTAAAAATTGTTAGTATTTTGTTCTGAAATATCGTATCTAAGGTACTACTTAGGATATATATTTTTTTGTATATTTTTAGAACTATCATAAGGTCTATTATACGCTATTTCAAGATTATCCATTCATTATCGGACACCATGTATATAAATTAATAATACTAAATAATCCATTTTTGTAACAACGCTAATGATAGGAGTGACAGGCTATATATTCTGTCACTTAACTCTTACTGGGAAGCACTGCGAAGTATAGGTATACTTTAGGTTAAAAAAAACAAAGACGTTTCATCGACGACGTTTGACTCTCAGAAAATGCTTTAAGCATTAAGTCCGCCTTTTGTTCCTATACATTATGAAATAAAATAAAAAAATATAGTTTAGTTGACAATCCACTTTTAAGAATTCAGTTAAGTAAGTTAAATTCATCTATTGACCTTCTTAGCATAAATTGCTCGTTCACCGTTTCAGTACGTATGTGAGTACAAGACTACATTTATTGTAAAAATGTATAATATGTGTATATAATATGTATATAAATGATTATACAACCGTATATTCGTAACCAAAGCTTATAATGAATACTATGTTACAATGTAGTGCACTTAATTAAAACCCAACCTAGTTTGAGTAAATTGGATAGTGGCCGGGAAGAGAATGCAATAGTGCAAATCATCTTGATACATTTTTATGTACTTATTACATTAAATTATCATAAAGACTGTCTTCTGGTAATTTAAATTGATCGCAGTTAATCATGATAATAAAATTATGATGATTAACAACGATCTCACCTGGTGGTAAGCGATGATGAGGCGCTAGATGATAAATCCAACTGTCATAACTAAGAACTACTCTCTCTTTGTTTGATGACACCCAGATTGTATGCTATATTTATTAAGCAAGAGGGTGGCACTTGCCGTACGCATTACAAAAACGATAATCATATTAATGATTATTTTGTTAAATCTAATATATTAAACAAACAAAAAATAGAATAATAGGTTTTAACGACCGAGTTAAGCAACTGAGAGAGGTGGTTACAGCTCGGGCTGCTTGTACCTTTGACCAATGTCAAATCAAAGAAATTATTATTCCGTTTTCCCGTATTACAAGATTTTTTTCAAGAACAATATAGAAGGATTATAAGAGAAGGATTGTGGCTATATCTGTGTGTGACTTCCTTTTAATTTTAACGTCCAATAAAATTTTGGTAGATGTCTAATAAAAACGGTATAACTGGGCATTTTCACTTTCAGTAATTTTTGAAGTTTCCTAAAAATAAATAATTTATGGGAAAAGAAACAAAACATGGAAACATGGCAATGAAAGATATAGATTGGATAGTAAACATATTTTTTATAGTGTCAATATCCAAGGATACGTTTATTTTTATGGACTCAACGCCGCCCGGATATCCTCTTAAGCATTGCATTGACACCGGTAGGTTGGGACGAGTTGGTGTCTTTGTATTTGTAATACGTCGTATTCGGCATTATAATATCTTCTGCGCAAGTTATGATTATATACATATTTTCGAATAGTTTTAGCCGTTGTTGTTAATCGGCCAGAAGGACATCGTCATCAGTATTTACTTAGTTAAACGACAGCTGTCTAATGGTAAGATGTGCGGTCCAAGAACTTAAGAGACGAGTATTCCAATTCGATATTGAACTTATTCATTCAACTTATTTCACCAATAGATTGCCTCGTGGGGTGGAAATATACTTGCCATAGTTGCCATGCTTGGCAGTGATTTTTTTATTGTTATTAAGTTGTTACCCGGAAAATGCTGCTGCAAATTCCCCGTTTAAGTTTACTGCTGTCGCCTCTTATGACACCCAAGGGATGTTATGAGAGTCTACACGACAACCATTAGAAATAATATTTCACAATACCAGAAAATCTAATGGAAGCCATGAGATAAATTTGAATATAAATTTTCTCCATTTATTTGCCTGCAAATTTGTATTGCTTACATGTAGAAATGCGAATTTTATTGAAATTTATTGAAAATTTTGATTAACAAATTAGTACAGCTTTCCTTCATATTCAAAGGCTATTATTTTAGTCTTGACACTGATAAATGGGAGACGAAATTTGTTCAAATCCAGCAATTTACCACGTTAAAATAACGCAGTGCGAACTAATGCCGTCGAACGGAAAATGTAAGATGACAAATATAAATTTTTTCCACTATAAACTATTTAGTTGTTCTTTCGCGTGTTCTTTCTGGCATAATATCATGAGCATTCCAGGACACAGTCCGCTTGATAAGTGAATTTTGTGCCCATGAATACCTACACAAATTCTCGTTTAAGAATCAAAATGCAGATTCGTTGTCACTCCTGACGACAAAGGTGCAATGTTTCATTACCAGTAAAAATTATCTCCAGTCCTCGTTCACCATACAAAATATAGCAGCATTATGCTGCTATTTCACGCTGATATTATGATAAAATTAGATAAAAGAAAATGGAATACCTAATTAGAGGAATTAGAACATTTTGAAAAA